>VCCN01003854.1:4946-39009 GCA_006491835.1 Architeuthis dux | reverse complement strand
GTGTGTGTGTGTGTGTGTGTATGTGTGTGTGTGTGTGTGTTCTTAAATGCATGGAAAAGAGAAAAGAAAGAAAAGAAAGGGCTTATGTAAGTGTACAAGCACTAAAGTAGAAGTTAGACAAAGAGAGAAGGTTAAAGAAGAAGGATTGAAAAATGAAAGAAGGATAAGAGCGTGTGTGTGAGTGGGGGGGGGATTTAGAGTGAAAAAGAGGAGAGCCGTAAAGGAACATAAGCAGAGGAGGGAAGAGGCATAAGCAAGTTGGAGAGGGGGGAAAAGAGAGGTCAGGTCAAGTGAAAAGAAGTCGAGAGGTAGGTGGAGAGGAGATGGTAGACTTGAATAATGGGCTGGAAAATAGGAGAAGGGTGAGATTAATTAAAGAGAAAAAACAAAGAAAAGCAGAATAGGATCTGGGGAGAAAGAGGTGGTGGGAAGAAATAGAGAAAACTAGGATTTGTTAATGATGTTGATAGGCATGAAATATTAGTGGTGGTTGAAGGGAGGAAAAGTGATGAAAGTAAGATGAGAATAGTGCGGGGGGGGGGACGCTACAGAAGATCACATAATGAAAACTAGAAAGCACTCAGAGAGCGCATAACTCTGCCAATGCCATTGTCACTAAATACTGAATGAAAATCAGTTCATATATAGCTATGATGGGGAAAATGTAAAAATATTAATGGATCCGCCCCGAAATGTATTCAATTCTCCCTTAGATCATGGCCCAACCTGCCTGAAAATGTTATTGGAATTCATTGAGAATATTTGGAGATATTGTGTGGACAAACAGAGAGCCGGACAGATAGACACGAGTGAATATGTATACCCCTTCCAACTTTAAAGGCAGAGAAACAAGAGCAGAGAATGACATACAGATTTGAGAAGGTCAGAAAAATGAAGGAGACAACAAAAATGAAAGTGAGAAGAATGTGAAATATAAGGAGAGAGAAATATGACTGAAAAAAAGGACAGGGAAGTTGAAGGAAATTGAAGGAAAAGAATTGTCATGAAGGAAAATTTAGCAAGAGGTCTAGAGAGAGAGAGAGGGGGGGGAGAGAGAGAAGGAGGGAAAGAAGTAAAAGGAAGGAGTGGTAAAAAAAATGAAACAGAAGATATAAAGAGAATGAAAAGAATGTGAAATATAAGGAGAGAGTAATATGAGTGAAAAAAAGACAGAGAAATTGAAGGAAGAAATTGTCATGAAGGAAAAATTAGCAAGAGGTCTAGAGAGAGAGAGATGGGGGGGAGAGAGAGAGCGAAGAAGAGAAAGAAGCAAAACGAAGGAGTGGTAAAAAATGAAGCAGAAGATATAAAGAGAATGAGAAGAGTGTGAAATATAAGGACAGAGTAATATGAGTGAAAAAAGACAGGGAAGTTGAAGGAAATTGAAGGAAGAAATAGTCATGAAGAAATAATTAGCAAGAGGTCTAGAGAGTCAGAGAGAGTGAGAGAAGTAAAAGGAAGGACTGGTAAAAAAATGAAACAGAAGATATAAAGAGAGTGTGCCATTAGTAAACAGGGTGGAAATGAAGGAAGATAAGGAAAGAGAAAGGAAGCGAATGAAAAAAATTAGGAGAAACAGTAAAGAGTAAACAAAGTTATCTTGAGAAAAAATAAGAGGATGAAAATGAGGGCAAGAATAGGTGAGAGAGAGGAAAGAAAGACAAATGGTAGGAGTGTTAAGAGTAATAAAGAGGGTGAAAATGAGGGCAAGAACAGGTGAGAGAGAGGAAGGAAAGAAAAATGGTAGGAGTGTTAAGAGTAATAAAGAGGGTGAAAATGAGGGCAAGAACAAGTGAGAGAGAGGAAGGAAAGAAAAATGGTAGGAGTGTTAAGAGTAATAAAGAGGGTGAAAATGAGGTGAAGAACAGGTGAGAGAGAGGAACGAAAGAAAAATGGTAGGAGTGGTGAGAGTGAAAAAATGTCAAAAACTAAGGAGGAGATTAAGTAGTGAACAGAGAGAATTAAAGAATTTCAGAGAAGCAAAGAAGAAATGGGGAGGTGCGGTTACCAGCACAGAAAACAGAATCGGCAGACTGAGTTTGAGTTTTTCGCTGAGGCTGTTCATGTTCACTTTGCACTAAAGCCCTTTGGAAAGGCATGAATCCATTTCTCCCCTAGCTATATTGGAAAGGCATGAATCCATTTCTCCCCTAGCTACATAGCAGGGTAGTTGGAGCCCTTTAGCCCTGTAAAGCAGTTCATCAAAGAGAAGGTTACTCTGAGAGAAAAAAAACAGCTTGGCAGTCATCATAGCTGGTCCCAAGCCTGAGTAAAGGAGGAGGGCTGGGCATGGGGCTAGCAACTCCACCTCATAAAAACCTACTTGTTATTGAAACCACAACAGAGTGGTTGTGGCCCTATGCTCCACAAGGAGTTTACAGGACTAAACAAGGAAGAAAACAAATGAAAATGGTGTGGGTAGAAGGAGAAGAGGATCAAGTGGATGAAAAGAAATGTCTGGTTAATCACTCAATAGAAACCATCATGTGACCAATGGCAGCATGTCGTGTTGGGGGTGATCAATTGAAAAATTGGAAAGATGAATAAGTTACTTCTCTCGCCTTTTGTTGGGCAGTGATCACTTAAAAGTCTGAATTTTCAAAAAACAAGCATGAATGCTGGCAGCCACTAAGGTACCCATTTAGCCTAACCTTACATTGCAAATTGAACCCCGACTAAAAACTTATTTTCAAAAAACAAAAGAAAATCTTTTTCTGGATATAATAAGGAATAAATGTTTAAATTTTCAGCCCTCTAGCTTCATTGTTGCAGCCTTTGCACATGATACATACATAGCCAGACAAGCTTAAAAACTGAAGAAACCTTTGGTGACAGTTTTGGTTGGGGGTTTCTTATGTATAAAAAGAAAGCAAAATGAAAAGAGCACACCTGCTGGAGGTGTTCTCTCTTTTTCTTGCAATGGCTTGCAATGCTAATATGTCTAGCACAACCGTATTGTAAGCCATTGTATGTTAGTTCATTTCTCACTGGGTGCTCTATTAATGTGATCTTTTGCCAAAGTTGACTTTTCACCCTAAAAAATATCTAGAAAAAAAAGCAAAGATCAGACATGAAAGTAGGAAAAATAGAAGTGTAGAAATACATCAAAAATGGTGAGGGAGTTGATAAAAAGAGTAAGAGTGAACAGTAGATAGATTCAAACATAAAGAGCTTAACTGACATTAGAGAAAAGAAAAACAGGTCTGGTTAGTCACTCAATAGAAACTGTTATATGACCAATATCATTTGGCAGCATGCTGTGTTGGGGGTGATCAATTAAAAAATTGGAAAAAGGGGTGATCAATAAATAAGTTACTTCTGTCACCTTTTGTTTGCTGGCAATCATTAAAAAAGACTGAATTTTCAAAAAACACAAAATAAGGGATCAATTTATCATAAACTTACATTGTAAATTGAAACCCCCCCCCCCACTAAAAATCTATTTTGGGAGGATTTTCAATAAACAAAAAAAACGTTGAGGAGTAAATGTTTTAATTTTCAGCCCTCTAGCTCCATTGGTGCGGCCTGTATGCGTGATACATACATAGCCAGCCAGCCCAACTTAAAAACTGAAGAGACCTATGTTGACAGTATTGGTTGCCGGCTTCTAATAGATAAGGAGAAAGATAAAAAAAAATAGGGTGAAGTGAGATTGACCAAAAGATAAAAGAGAAGCGTATGGTGATACCAGGAAGAAAAACAAACATGGCAGTCAAGAGAGGAAGAAAAAAGACGAAAAGTTAATAAAGAATTCAAAAGTGAATGGAAAAGAAAATCAAAAGAAAAAAAGGAGTATATGATATTGAAGAGAAATCAAGAGAAAGAAAGAAAGAAAGAAAGAAAGAAAGAAAGAAAGAAAGAAAGGGAGAGTCCAAAATGGTAAGGAGGCAAGGAAGGGCTAAAAAAAGGACAAATAAAATCACATAAAAGAGATAAGTGAGAAACAAGGAAGATTATAAAGGCGAGAGAGAGAAAGCCAAAGAGAGGAGAAGAAAAGGTGTAGGACAGCAAAACAGCAAAGTTGCTTCCTGTGTTGCAGGACACATGAGGCAATGATTTTTTGTAGATTTAAGGTATATGTCAAATGCTGCACAAAGAGGAGTTGGGAAAACACTGACACAGTTCGGTGTGAACAGTCACTGGATAGCACATCAAATGCTGCATAAAAAGGGGTAGGAAAAACACTGATACAGTTTGGTGCAAGCAGTCACTGGATAGCACATCAAATGCTGCACAAAAAGGGGGTAGGAAAAACACTGATACAGTTTGGTGCAAACAGTCACTGGATAGCACATCAAATGCTGCACAAAAAGGGGGTAGGAAAAACACTGATACAGTCTGGTGCAAGCAGTCACTGGATAGATCAAATGCTTCAATGCCGAAACAAAAACTCAAACAGGACACCTCCTAGACAATCACTGGTTCACCTGGATCAACACTCGTTAAGCTCCTCAGAGTCCCAAACACAACTCTCTGTTTGACCGTCACTTCTCATTTTTATTGGCCAGAACAGCGGTGGAAACACCCATATATGGCAAGAGTGAAGTGTTAGTATCCCGGATGTACTGTGAAAGCTTTTGGTTTAAAAGAGCCATCATGAGCACATCCGGGTCCTTTGCTGACACAAATGCAAGCAACGCAACCCATTTCGATCTCTGAACCAGCAAGTCTTCACCACATTTTTGTCTCCATTTCTCAAACAATCTACGAAGACCCAGTCATTGTTTGTGGCAATTGTGGGTTTTTATGCATAAAGGGGTGAAAATGGTCTGTAACAAGATTTATGTATGTCATACCTGTCAAGACAGACTCCAGTTTCACTAGGGGTTCTTGGGTACTCAAACAGAATACATCCAACACCATTACAGAGTCATCACCAGCTTGCACAACATCCTGACAGGGTGGATCCATAGCCTCATGTGGTCTCCTCCACACACAAACTTGACCCTCTGCCCAAAAGAGCAGGAAATGTGACTGTCTGACCTGGCAAAATGGCACCAGTCTTCTACGGTCCAATGGTGATGTTCTCTTGCCCAGGTGAGGCACATGCTGTGGTGTCAATAATGGTACCCTTGTGGTCGATGACTACAAAACCACATGAAATGTAGTGTACACTGTACAGTTCATTGACTGATGGGTTGAGCGGCACCAGCATTGAAATGGGATGTGATTTGATGCAATGTTCCCCTTCATTGGGTGGTTACCATCCTTGTCAGTCACCAGTGGTCCTGTTCTTGCATCACCTGTGGGTGCCCGCCACTGATGTCTGTCCGGAATTCACATATTTCTGGTATACCCTTGTTACTGTTGCCTGGGAAAAGCAGTTGCCACCTCACAGATAGAGAGCCCCATCTGTCTGGCCCCAATGATCATTCTGCAGTCAAACAGTATTAAATTCTGTTCATGTTCAGTGGCTGCCACAGCTACTCTGCCACAGCTGCACTGACTTTACGTCATCTGGCTGAGTCCATTTCTCTCTTTCCAATCTCCTTCATCTGCCTCTCCTGATCTCAATTCCAATCTCCCCATGTTTCATTGTTCTCACTGTGCCTTCTCTCATCTTGGCTCTCCTCCTACTTGTTACTTTTAACATTTTTTACTCTTCTCCTCCATTTCTTCCAAACCTTCTTTTCCTCCATTACTAATTTTTAACTAGTATTTTTTTCCATCTTAATTTTAATGGCTTATTAGTCAAAAGTTAATAATGGTTGACAATGCTTCATCTAATAATACAAATAAATCAGGATAGTATTACTACTACTAATACAACAACTGTACATAAAAACAATAACAAACATGGTGCTGAGCGATCGGAGAAAATTGAAGGGTGAGTTTAAGGGTTAGATTTGATCTTCTGCGTGCCGTAAGAGCTCTAGTAGCTCAGTCAATAGAGCAGTTGCTGTTCATAGGCAAGCTTACCGATTTTAAAAGGGACACGAGTTCAAGTCTCGCCTAGAGCTGTGCTGTTTACTCACTGTTGTAGGTGGACAGTCTGAGTAGTTGCGAGGAAAAGCAATTAAAATTAAGGTGAAAGAAAATACTAGTCAAAAACAGGTTACTTCTCTTGCATTCTGTTGGGCAGTTATCACTAAAAAACTTCAGAATTTTCAGAAAACATTGCCAGACACAAACTAAGGGACCAATTTAGCATAAACTTACATTGTAAATTGAACCCCCACCTAAAAATTCATCTTGGGAGGAATTTTTAAAAAACAAAAAAAGTTTAATTTGCAATGTAAGTTTTAGCTAAATTGGTCCCTCAGTTTGTGTCCAGCACCAATCAAGCTTGTGTTTTGAAAATTCAGACTTTTTTTTAGTGATCACTGCACCCAAAAGGCGATAGAAGTAACTTATTCATTGATTATCCCTTTTTCCAATTTTTTAATTGATCACCCCCAACACGGCATACAGCCAAAAGACGTTGGTCACATGATGGTTTCTATTGAATGACTAATCAGACCTGTCTTTCTATATCTTTCTATCTTTGCCTACTCTCACTCTTTCTCTTCATGCTCTGCTAATCCACTTACATTCTCTTTTTTACCCTTTGGACTGGGATGCTAGTGTAGTATTTGTTCTGTCCTGTTCTGATCTGTGGGTCGGATGCAGCATAAACAAGGTGTTCCTAATCTTGGGAATTCCAACCCATGAGCTGCACCTCCCCATTTAACTATATGGGGAGGGTCAGAAGGACATTTCTGACACTTCATGACACTGGTCACAGGGACTGGGCAATTTTTGTCCTTGCCCACATGTACGCCTGTGGGCCTCCACATTAAATCGTCCTTGTGTCACATTCCGCCATCATGGGGAGGTGGTTAAATAAGTACATTCTCCTTTCTATGCATATCATCATCTTTTTTCTTTCTTTTCATCGTCTTCTACTAAACCAGGGGTAGGCAACCTATGGCCCCATGGGCCATATCCGGCCTGCGAAGGGATTCTGACCGACCCGTGAGCAAAAATTGGTGTTAAGTAAGTATTTTGAGTTATTCCCCTTAGGCAGGAGTGTGCTTATCAACTCCGGTAATGGGGTGCTGTTTTATGTTCTGGTGAACAAGCAGCCATATTGTTTTTAGGAGATCGGTCATTGTATGAATAAAGGATCTGTGTGAGTATTCTGTCTGCATTTTTAATCTGTTAATATCTGTCTTTATACCAACCTTACATTGGTAGCAAAGCGTAGTTGAAAAAAAATGATAGACGATTTTAAAACAGAAAATACCAGACAGATGAAGGGTAATATTTCTGGAGATAAAAAAGAAAAAACAACTATGGCCGATATTTCCGGAGACCAACAAAATAAAACAAATATGACCGAAGATGGCCACATTGACGTTGAAATGGAATAACCAACTTTTTCACCAGAGAATTGTAGTAAGTGGTGAAAAGAAATAGCCATGTGGGCTAGAACATGTAAAATCGAAAATACAAAACTAGCACTGACTGTTTTCTTTTGGCAGTGCAAGGGAGGCCAATTTTGATTTGGACACAACCTTACTGATTTAAATATGGAACATGGCTTATTTCTTTTATACCAAACGTTAGACAGACTTTTTGAAGTAAGCAGTGATGCTACAACTAACGAACCCTAGAAAAATAACAAAGAAATGACTTCCGAATAAAAAGTTGAAAAAAAATTGATGCAAAAACAAAGCAGAAAACGGAAGAAAATAAATCCATATCTATGATTGATTTAAACAACAACTCGGAAATTAAACCTGAGGAAAGTTCTTTCTTGGAACTAACTGAAGAGGTGACCAGACTCAAAACAGATTCCGAATATGAAGAATTGATCACCATATTAAAATCTGAGCAGGATACACGTGAGCAGATGTATCAACAAGAATTATGGCAGTGCAGGAGTAAACATTCCAAAGTTTTTAACGAGTTAGAACGCTTAAAAGTTGAGCATCAAACTCTACAAAAACGGAATATCCAGATTTTTAAATTAATAACTGAACATCTTGCAGAGTCCAGAATCGACGAATTTGCCACAGAAGAAAAAATCTTTGAATCGGTCGTTAACAATAATGAATCTCCTTGTGCAGTGGAAGATAATACCAAATTTTTTCTCAAAATACTGGTGAAAGGCTTATTATTATTGAAGAAATCAGTGAGGGATATGATAAAAACACTGAACGTCTGTTGAATAAAAAAGTTCAGATATCAGATTTATTAAAAATAAAACAGACAATAGGCCACCCAATTATTCGAAAACCGAAAAGGCCACCCCCTGTGATGTTATTACAAAATTGGATGCTTCTGGGGAACTAGTACAGGTCCCAGTACTAAAACAAGAAGAGAAAAATGACAAGGTGCCAGTACTTAAACAAGAAAACAGAGCTGACAACAAAAACAAAACAAAAATGGAAAAATACAAAACACCAGGTGAGAACTGGTTTAATACAAATCTTCAAAAATGGAGAAAGAGTTACAAAAATAAAACTTTTCGAAACCCATAAGACATGATGACTCTAAATGTCATTGCCGTCAACATATCATATGATCCCTGATTAAAAAAATTGGGAAGTTGGAATCCCGAAAATTAATAGACACGCAACCCACACTAGTCGCTGTTACAAATGCCACCATGTAGGTCATTTGGCTAGTGATTGCTACTCTAGACAAGTCTGCTGCTTCAACTGCAAAGACATTGGCCACGTAGCACCTTACTGTAATGCTGTGATGAAACACTACTACTTATACAATCGGCTTGGTCATATTGCTCATCACTGTGACAGGGAAATCAGGAGAGCTTATTTTAGCTGCAGAAGTTTTGGGCATATCCATCGAGATTGCCCTTCCGCGGACACCAGGACTAGCTACCGGTATTGGAAATCCAGCCAGATTGTTAAAGACTGTACTGCACTATGAAAGTTCAAGAATACACTGGGAGTTACCCCACTGTCAAGGGTCCCAACAGTGCATCAAAAGATCCGGAACCTGCATTGAATTCTAATGAGGCCTCCTATCCTATTATGTAATATAAAAAAAAATGATCAAACGTAACACACATTACAAAAATAAAAAGAAGAATATGAGAGGAAAAACCCTCCCAACCCTCATTGAGTTGGGGAGCTGAGACAAAGGAGATTGGAGCTAATGCAGTATCATAAGGTAGCACAAGCATTTTCAGAATGACTCCTATGCAATTGCAGTGGACACCCACTAGGAATTAATCGCTCATTTCCTATATGATCTCATACCCCATAGTGACCATGGAGGTCAATAATGTTAAAGTGTGTAATGTTATCACTGTATAATCATTTTAATTATGTCCACTATACAAACATCATCACACGGTAGTAATTCTCGATACTATAAAATGTAAGTTTGACTTCTACCTAAATAGATGAACTTGAATATCATCTTTAAAGATGCTGTCAACAGATGGATAGACAACGTGTTTGTGACCAATTCCTGGATCAAGAAGAAATTACTTTCTCTGAAGGAAGCACGAAAGACAATCTGTCGAAAAATATGATGTTTATTTTTTTATATTTAGTGGGACACAAAACATTTTTATTATCATAAAGACAATGCACACCTCAGAAAAAAAGAAAAGAGGGGAAATGCTGTTAATCAACTTCCGGTAAGTGGGTGCTGTTTTACGCTCTGGTGAACGAGCAGCCATATTGTTTTTAGGAGATTGGAGGAGACACATGTATGTGTCGTTGACCGTGGTCATAGTATAAATAAAGGATCTGTGTGAGTACATTTTCTGTTTGCATTTTTAATCTGTTAATATCTGTCATTATACCAACCTTACAATTGGGATACAATGTTTACATTTTATGTTTTAAAAGTTCTTCGAGTCCTTTTAATAGATTCAAAAGATGCCTTCATTGAAATAAATTGCGACTAAATTGAGTTCTTTGATTACTAATATCATCATAGATTAAGCACAAAACGTTTACTAGTATGTATTGTTCATTGATTTGAGGCAAAATAAAAGTAGATGTATTTAAATGGATAATTCCTATATTTAAAGCTTTTTTTATGGCGTTTATATGGCTCACCTTTCACTCATCATTACGCGATCTGGTCCGCAGAGACAAAAAGGTTGCCGACCCCTGTACTAAACTTTCTTCCCACTCTCCTCCATTTAATTGATCCCCCTCAGCTCTTTTCACGTTCATCCTCTCCTGTTTATTCGTCCTATTTCTGTGATCTCCTTTTCATTTCCACACAATTTTGTATCTTCTAAAAATCCTCCTAGTTAGAAACCATCAACCAAAACTGTCGACATCAACATAGATTTCTTCAGTTTTCAAGTTAGTTTGGCTGGTTAAGTATGTATGTGTCGTATGTACAGGCTGCATTAAATGGAGCTACAGGGCTGAAAATTTAAACATTTACTCCTTATGTCTAGAAAAAACGTTTTTTTTGTTTTAGAAAATTCTCCCAATAAATAGGTTTTTAGTGGGGTGTACAGTTTGTAATGTAAGTTTATGCTAAATTGATCTCGTAGTTTTTGTCCAGCAGCATTAACACTTGTATTTTGAAAATTCATACTTTTTTAGTGATAGCTTCCCAATAAAAGGCGAGAAAAGTAAATTATTCATTGATCACCCATTTTTCCAATTTTTCAATTGATCACCCCCAAAATGTCATGCTGCGAAAAGATGTTGGTCATGTGACAGTTTCTATGGAGTGACTAACCAGACCTGTTGATTTTTTGTTTGTTTTTCTTTTTTCTTTCCTTATCTTTCTTTGCTTCAACTTTCCCCCTGCACTGTGAAGGAAGATATGAAAATTCAGGGGGATTGAAAGGATTTTAAGATTAAATTGTTGATAAAGAGAGGGGAAGACAGAATTCAGAAAGATAAGAAAAAGAGCAGTGGATGGGGAAAGAGAAGGATGATAGAAGATGAATGAGTGTAAGAAAAGTCAAAGAGGGAGCAAGGGAGTGGTAAATGGGTGAAGAGAGGAGAAATCTGTGGGAGTATCAGTTAAAGAAAGAGGATGTATGGCAGATGACTAAGAGATAAGAGAAAAAGAGACATTTTTACAAAAATAATGGTGGCGAGCAACAAAAAAATGGATATGAAGAGATTTGAAAAGAAAGAAAGAAAGAAAGAGAAATGGTGAAGACAGGAGAAGAAAGAGAGAAAGTAAGAAAGAACGAAAGAACCTTTAGCTAAAAAGATTGAAAAAAAGAATAGAGAAAAGCATAGTAAACTGTGATTCCCTATGGAATTGTGACAGAAAGACAGTGAACAAAATGAAAGAGAAAATGAAAAGCAAAAAGAAAAAAGAAAAATGAAAGAAAAAGGGATTTATATGAAAGGGGGAAAAAAACAAAGGAAGAAATGTAGCAGAAAAGCAAAAGAAAGCTTGATAAAAAGAAGTGAAACAGGAAAGAAAGAAGAAAGAAAGAAGGGAATTACAAATAAAGGAAAAAGAAAGAAAGTAACTAAACAAAAAGAAGAGAAAAAGAAAGAAAGAAAAAATGAAAGAAAGAATGAAATGTGAAAGAATAAAAATAAAAGAAAGATTTGCATGTGAATAGTGAAGGAAAATAAAAAGAGGAAGGCTCTGACTGAAAAAAGAGAATAAGAATGAGAAAATGAAATCTGTAGGCAAGGGAAGTGACGTGGATGGGGCAGATAAGAATAAGACATAAATCAGAATGTAAGAAGTAGGAACTTTTATTTGGCAGATCAATGTTTAATAGAAAAGATGAATGTGGAATCTATGAAAAATAGACATAGGGAAAAGAGAGAGGAGAGACCTGTATATTTGTATGTGCTATATTTTGCACACTTTTTGTTGATTAAGATTTCTAGTTTGATGCATCATATATAGTATGGTAGCTCAGGAAAAAATTGTTTAAAATGTGAAAAAAAGTGTGAAAATCTGCATACTTGTAGATTCTTTATGCTCTTTCACATAAAAGCAGGACACACACGATCTGACCACTATAACGGTTGCCATCTTGATTTTAAAAAGGCTGCAAAAAAATTTCAATGTTTATATAGGAAAATATTATTGTGTGGTCCCAGAGTCAAAAATGGTAATGATGGTATGTTAGGATAAGTCATTGGAGGTTGGGGTGGTGGAAGGTACACGGGAGAGGGGAGGATGGTGTGTGCTGCCTCTATAACGGCTCACTGCAAAAAACAAATGCTGAATGCTATTTTCGCTTTTCACCTTTTTTCATAAAAGCGGAAAAATGGTATAAAGGGAACTTTGCGAAAAGAGGGGAATACCTGTTTTCACTAATCTTAGTTTAGTCAGGCACAAGGCCACAATAGTGGCGCACTAGGCAAGAACCCAATTCACTCCAATTAGTTCAGTAGATTAGGTAAAATTATTTAGACCTTGATAAAGCTGTGACAATGTTTGTACTAGTAGGTTTTTTATGCTCTTTCAAAAAAGCAGGACACATGCGATCTGACATCCATTGCAGCCACCATATTAATTTCAAATTGTCTGGCAAAAAAATTGCAGTATTCAGCTTATAAAATATTGATATAATTTCCTAAACCATGTCTGGATATGTTATCATTTTAAAGTACTTTCAGGTAAGACTGGATATTTTCGTTTAATTTGGCAGCTGGAAATGTTATCATTTTCAAGTAGGTGGGATTGGAAATTTTCCCCTAATTTAACTTGTCATCTGAAAGAAAGGCTGAGGCAGATCAATTTTGGCTTGGAAGAAGCAAGCACACAGAGTTGAACATTTCACCGCAGAGGTAGCAGCAGAAATTGGGTCCACCCAGGACTGAACCAGCTCCCAAGCATTCTCGCATTTTTGTATCTTTTCATCTTCAACACAAAAACCCAATTAAATCATTTGTTCTAATCAACTACTGTGCTGACGAACATGTTGAAAAAGTCCAGGTTGATAGATCCAGGTGAAGGTATTTTCTCAAATCTACAAGAACTGGCAGTTATGTCTAATTTGTCAACAGGACACAAGCAAAAAACTTGTTAACCCTGGAAAATATGGCTACAAACTTCTCGCTGAGAATATTTTGGAGTTCCATAAAATCAATTCCTTACCAAATGACATGAATATTTTTAGACTGGACAGTAGTGAAGGATTTGGAAGTTTCTCTTAAATCAAACCATGCAATGTGACATAAAAGCTGTAGAAACAGGTTCGATAACATGCTCAAAAACGAAAGGCTAAAATAAAGAGAAAATTTTAACCAAGTCCAGTTAAAATCAAACACAATGGGGCTGGTTCAATGGCAAGGACAAGCTGTCATTTTTCTGTGATGAAGACGACACAACAGAAAAACTCCATAGTGCGCAGAGACAGACAGACTTGATTGTCGTATACACAAGTATGCACATATTCTACAAGGCAGAAAACTTATAGGAAAACTCTCTGAGGGCGACATGCATGCATTAGATGCAAGGTATCATCTCACCAGTTTGACTTCTCTGAACAACCGCATTCTGAAACATTATTCTAAGTAGAAGAAGGATGACCAAGTAAAATACATAGTCTTCTGTTGGCTGAGCTTGTTTCCTACAAAGAGGATTTCCGTTACAATGAAATACTACCAGTCTTTAAATTGTCTGACTGACAAAGAGTTTATGAATCCAGACTAAAGGAACAAGATCCAAGTTTCTCTGGAAAAGTCAATACAGTGTGGCTGTGGAAGAGATTGCTAAGTTTGATTCCAGACTTGATGGCACAAACACAAGGTCAAGAAGTGATGTGGATGTTTAATTCAGATATAGGGGAAGCTATACAGATTGCTTACTCCAACAATGATGATGATGATACTATCCTCTTAGCACATGCTGCACAAATATTGAGAAAGGATATATTCACCAAGGAATACATCTTTGATGGGTCATTCAAATTTGGATGTGAACACGATGTGAACACGATGTGAACACGATGCAATTCAAAAATTTGTTCTTGTCCTTGTCAGTCATGATTTTAAAAGAACCAAGCATCCAATATCTTAAGGAAGCATCTGATACGCTCAGAAAACAGTATAAATAAAAACTTTAGGACAAATTCTGAGGGTCTTCCAGAACACCCTGGAAGACTCCCTGGATCCACCCTTGCCCTTTGCCATTTATATTGGTTTGATGATTCATGCCAAGACCAGAGAGCGAGGTCTGCTAGATAAACTGTCAAGTCGGGGTCTCTGTATAACATATGAGGGGACATAAGAAATTTCAACAAATATTGTTAATAATGCCTGTGCTCAGTTAGAAAGAGATGGCTGTGTTTGCCCATCTACACTGAAGAGTGATGTGTTCACAGTTGGTGCTGTCGATAACATTGACCACAATCCCACTGCTAGAAATGCTATGGACTTGTTTCAGGGCACAGCCATATCTATTCTTCAATTTCCATACCTCCTTGCAAGTGTTTCAGTGCAATACTTACATGCACTGAACTTTGCAATTGTGCAGGAATGTGCTATCGTACAGAGTGATTGTTAATACTCTATGACAATCTGCAGACAATCAACTTTTGAATCTTTCTTTCAGTTTGTATTGTTTTATGTACTGTGTATAAAATTTGTCTCTGTATTGTGAGCAACATAGTATATCATGCATATATATTATCTTAATTTGGTTAGGTGAAACAGACCAGTGTCATAAATTGCATTTAATTCCTTGTGATTATACATTGTATCCACAGATAGAATCAGCTAATGTACGTCTGGAATTTTTTGTTATGTCGGCCATTTTGAAATGAAGATAGCAGCCACGGTTTTGGTCAGATCATGTTTATATATGACAGAGTGTTGAAAATTCTATCAGTATGCAAGTTTTTAGACATTTTTGCCATTTTGAACAATTCTGGTGGGAATTTCAACTAATCTACTGTACTATATTATGATTTTTTTATGGAAGTCATTTTGAAATAAAGATGGTGGCCACAGTTCTGGTCTGATCGTTTGTGTTTTGACTTTATATGACAGTGTATTAAAAAAATCTATCAGTATGCAAGTCTTCACACTTTTTTCACATTTTCAACAAATCTACCAGTAGAGTTTTTACACCTTTTTCCCATTTTGAACAATTTTGGTTGATATTTTAACTAATCTACTGTACTATATTGCAAATTTTTTTTTTTTATGACGGCCATTTCGAAATAGAGATGACAGCTGCAATTCTGGTCAGATTGTTTGTGTCTTGTTTTTATATAAAGAGCATCACTAAATCTACCAGTATGCAACTAAACTATATTGCAAATTTTGTTTTTTTATGGCAGCCATTTTAAAATAAATATGGCAGCTGCAGTTCTGGTCAGATTATGTGTGTCTTGGTTTTTATATAAAAGAGCATTAAAACGTCTACCAGTATGCATGTTTTCAGACTTTTTTGCATTTTGAACAATTTTAGTTGAAACTTCAATTAATGTACTGTGCTATTTTGCAAAGTTTGTTTTTATGGTGGCCATTTTGAAATACTGTATATATGGTGGCTACAGTTTGGTCAAATCGTTTGTATTCTGGTTTTATATGAAAGAGCATTGAACCAGTATGCAAGTTTTCACACTTTTATTTCATATTTTAAACAATTCTGGTTGAAATTTCAACTAATATATTATGAATTTAGTTCATGCACGTTTTCAGTCTTTTTACATTTTGAACAATTTTGGTTGAAATTTCAACTAATCTACTGTAAAAAGTAAGTAAAGCACCCGTCTCTTAAGAAACAACTCCCAATGGTGTATACACCCAGGTGCATGTGTCAGCTTAGTGATCCTTGCAAGTTTCGAGTCTGGTCGAGACCAGGACTTTATTCTATTGTACTATATTGCAAATTTTGTTTTTTATGGTGGCCATTTTGAAATCAAGATGGCGGTCGCAGTTTTGGTCAGATCGTGTGTGTCTTGTTTGTATATGAAGGAGTATTAAAAAATCTACCAGTATGCAAGTTTTTACACTTTTTTCACGATACTTTTTAAATTGCACCTAAGCTACCAGACTAATATATGTAAATCAACTTTCAATATCACACACACACACACACACATGCATATATAAGGTGTGTGCGGAAATTATCCATTTCATATTAACGATAAAATAGCCTAGCTAAAGCAATGGCACCTGAATCCCCTTCAAATTACTCCCCTTGGAATCTCAAATCAGTCTGCAAAGTACTCTTTTGGGATCGCCATCAGCTGCATTGTCGCATTCCCCATAATCTCATCCATGGTCGGATATCCCCTCCTTTTAACGCCAAATCTGGACTGTAAGGGGGCTGACAGATCTGATTGATGTGATGTTTTGCCAAAACCCACATGATGCATATTCACTGATCTACTCGCTTGTTCATTGTGAATGCAATGGTCACACAGTATACAAGTTCACTCAATGGTGTCTCACAGCTTACTGATTAACCCCAACAGGAGAGTGTCTGTTCAGACATGCGCAGTAATGTCCTCTCTGATTCGTCGCCAAGTTATATCAAAGCCACGCAACCGGTTCTCAAGTTATTCAAAATTGTTGGATACTTTCCAGACTCACCTCATACATGTATGTATGTAGAGACAGGCAAAGAAGGAATTTTTAGATTCAAGTAGTAACTAGAAAAAGAAACAGAGAGATAGAGAAACTTGAAAGAACAATGAAGGACAAAGAAGCATGAGATAAAGTTTCTATATCTTCTATTTCTTTACAAGATATGAGAGGAAAAGAAAGAGAAGGATTATAGCTAGAGGAATATAAAAAGGAAAAGAAAGCGAAAAGGAAAAGAAATATAACATAAAAGCAGAGCAATTAAATCAAGAAAAGAAAGTAGAAAAAAAACAGAAAAGGAAAGTACCAAATAGAGAAAGTGTGGTTTTAGGCAATTAAACACATATTTAAAGATAGACAAGATTTGAAATAAAGAAAGTCTATAAAAAAGAAGCAAGCAGGTAGATTAAAGACAGATATGTAAATATTGATGTAAAACCAAACACGTGAGTAAATGAACAGAAAGATAAAGATTATAAAAAATAGATTAACATAAACCATAGCTTGTAACCAGGGCCAGATTATACTATAAGGCTGAGAAGGCTTAAGCCTAGGGGCCCGTAGCTAACAGCGGCTCGGAAAAATTCTGGGATATTCATATTTTTCTTAATTTTATTTTTGACAGGACCATAGCCGGATTAGCCTACACACAAACTATGCTATGGCGTAGGAACCAAAATAAATAACAATTTAGAAATTTATCACTACTACTACAGGGAAAATGAATTAAACAATAAAACTGTCAAAATAAGAACATTTCCTGATGTGAAGTCTGAGTGCTCACTATAATTGGGGGAGGGGGTTCAAGATGGGGGTCCCCATATTACTAATAGCCTAGGGGCCCTGGTATAGGTTAATCTGACCCTGCTTGTAACCATTAAACAAGAGTAACAGTGGTTTCCTCTTAATCCATAAAAGTTAATCAAGAACTGTCTGGAAAGCACCAAATGAAGGATCTGTTTATGTAATAAACATCTCTTTGGGGCCAAGTTGCCTTTGTTTACACAACGCAATTGACTGACCAACATGTCATTCAAAATGGAATGTGGTTATAGAACCATAACAAACTATTCACCTGCTAAAAACACATCTTGGTATGAGCTACATTGTGTGAAAAGGTAGTCACTATCGTTCATGTTCATGGGTGAGGAGATACAATCATGATAAATAAGAATGGAAGAAGGTTTTTTTCTCTAAAATGTAGCTTAAAAGGATAAGAAACAGTGAAGAGAAGAAAGAAAAACAACAATGAATTACTGAGAAGAAAGAAAAAAAAAGAAAGGCAATTACAATGAAAAGAAAGAAAGAAAATGAAATAAGGAAGACAAAAAAAGACAACATAAAACAGGAAGCAGATTCATGAGTGAGAGGAGATGTAAACAACAAAGAGACTGGTGACAAGCAGTCACTTGCTTTTAATTATGCAGCCAATCCTCATTTGGGAAAATGGCAGATCCTGCACAAATTGGATTAAAGTACAATGTCTGTCCGGAAAGTATCCAGCCATTTAATATTAACGAAAAAAATATAGCCTACCTAGAGCAATGGCCCCTGAGTCCCCTTCAAAGTACTCCCCTTGGACCTTACATACTTATCCCAGCGTCCCTTCCACTTTTCAAAATGGTCAGCAAAGTCCTCTTTCAGGATCGCCATCAGCTGCTTCATTACACTCTTCTTAATCTCAGCCACAGTCTGAAATCTCTTTGGGAAAAGCCAGAAGTCACATGGAGCTAAATCCGGACAGTAGGGTGACTAACAGACCTGGGTGATATGATGTTTTGCAAAAAAGACCTGCATTAGACATAAAGAATGGCTCGGTGGGTGCAGGTGTGAAGGGGCGCACAGATTCCTTTGGCCTGAAATACTCACAGTGTTGATTTCAAAAGTTTGCACATGCTTTTGTCACAGAAAAGAAATTAGCAGACACGTACTCAGATGTCATCTACGGTTAAACTGAAATAATACAAGAGCTTCTTTCATTCAAAGACATGTAGAAATAGATAATGATTACTAGCAGTATGGCAAATTTAAGTGTCGAGAAACTGGGCATTAACAATGTACTTAAATTCATGATCACCAATGACATTTGTTCCATTTATCCTAATCTGTCCACATTGTACCGATTCTACCAATAACTAGCAGAGTTGCAGAACGATCCTTCAGCCGGCTCAAGCACATGAAGTTGTACCTTAGTTCTACAATGGGCAAGGATAGATTGTCAGGGTTAGCTTTACTCTTCATTGGGAGAGAGTTAGCAATTGAGATGGATTATAATTAAGTAATAGATAACTTTGCAAGAATAAAGTCTAGTCGAAAGAGGCTTGTGTAGTTGCTTCATACATTTTTCATATTGCATCGTTTTGTTTTCATTTTACGTTTAAAATGTGAAATAATTAAATAACACACGTTTTTTATGTTTTGAATACATTATGGATTTATGAGCTTACTGTAAAATAGGTACCTCTATGCACTTTCTACAAAGATTCTAAAACATATTGCAATAATATAAATATTTTCTTTGAAGTTTTAATTTTATTTCAACTGCAAGAAAATAGCATAAAGTTAGTTATAAAAAAATTACTTTAGCATATTCTTTTTTTGTATAATAATACAAACAAATATTGGCTAACAAGTTATTGCATTCCGCTCCTCAATACATTTTAAATGAATATCTGTATCTAATTAAAACATTGAAATAATTCTATTAAAAATCTCCCCAAACATTAGATTTTGTAAAACTTTACATTTCTCGATTATTAAAACTCAGTTTTATTTAATAACAATGTTTTAGAAGTAATCATGGAGAATAAAGAATTTTAAAATGTTCAAAGTTTTTGGAAAAAAAATCTTTTAAAAATTAATTTTTGAACAAATATTTAATTTTTTTGCACAACCGCAAAGTCTACAATATATTAAAAAAAGAATTCCAGAATAAAAGTAACAGGAAGAAAAGTCAGGGAACAAAAGTCACAATATGGTGTTAACCTGAGTTACCTAAAAAACGTAATAGGAAGAAAAGTCACAACTAAATAGGTAATCAAAACATTTTAAAGGTGGGGGCACCAAAACTATCTTTACCCACGAGCACTGAAAACCCTTGCTATGCCATTGATGGCTGGATACTTTCCAGACAGTCCTTGTACAGCAACATCATCACTCACTTTTGTCTACTACTACGAGGAGTAAAGGTGTGTGTGTTTTGGAAGATTGTATAGTGCCAATCCCCCAGACATGGAATTCAGAAATTTAAAATTAGCTTTTACTTAATTCAAACTGTCATAATCAAACTTGCAGCTGTGTGCCCTGAGGAAGAGAGGGAACAAAAATATAGCACAAAGAAAGATGAATATAAATGAACCAAGATATAGCAAGAATATGGAAGAAAATATGCATGTTTCTGCATATATAAATGAAAAGAGGGAGATAGAGAGAGAGAGACTTACACTGGAAAAACTGACAGATAGATATGGATAAACAAAAGATATTGCCTTATTTTTATTTTAAAATGTTAATGTTTAGAGACGACATAATCATTTTACTGTGCATGTGTCTTTTCTGAAACTTCTGTGATGCAAACATGACACTTGAAAGACTTTTCTGGATTATCTACAATTCACTTAAGCAAATCACAGAGAGAGAAAAGAGATATAAATTGTGAAACCAGCCTTGGAGAGGCAGACACTACCACAAGCCATACAAGTAAGCTCCCTTTGATTACACCAATTACTTTTAAAAAGAAGAGTCTACAACCAATGCATCCTCCTCATAGTCACCTAGGGTGTTGAAACATGGAACCTAACGAAAAGATTGGCTCTCAAACTAAGAACCATGCAACGTGCACAGGAGAAGATCATGCTTAACATCACATGGACAGATCAGAATACAGCACAAAAAAGAAGTCAGAGATATCATAAAATCCACTAGAAAACTCAAATGGCAATGGGCAGGCCATGTTGCAAGAATGTCAGACAACCGTTGGACATCATGACTCACAATGTGGATCCCAAGAGATCATATGCGAAATTGTAGCCGGCAAAAACTATGATGGCATGACGATTTAGACAAGTTCAGAATGTATTGGCACTATGATGCACACAATTGAGAGCTGTGGCGAACCTTGGGAAAGGTCTATGTCCAACAATGGACATTAAAAGGCTGATGATGATGATATTAATATATGCAAAGAGCATGAAATAGATAGAGAGATAGAATAAAATTAAGATAAATTAAGACAGCAAAAATTGAAGAGATTTTTTTTTTAATCTTCCACTTGTACTCGAGGTGTCATGGTGAGGTGAAGATGACGGTCATGTTATTTTGTCTGTCTGTTTTTTATTCTCCTTTATTTTACTTGAGCAATGTATTATAATCCTCTTCAAGCTTGCTAGGCTTGTTATTTTGTCTGTCTATTTTTTATTCTCCTTTATTTTACTTCAGCAATTTATTATAATCCCCTTCCGGTTTGCTAGGCTTGTAATATGTTATTTTGTCTGTCTGTTTTTTATTCTCCTTTATTTTACTGGAGCAATTTATTATAATCCTCTTCCAGTTTGCTAGGCTTGTAATATGTTATTTTGTCTGTCTGTTTTTTATTCTCCTTTATTTTACTAGAGCAATTTATTATAATCCTCTTCCGGCTTACTAGGCCCGTCGAAGCTTCACCGGAGCCGTTAACCATACAATTTTGGAACACTTTCTCTATTCTGTCAGTTGCCTGACTCTCTCTTTCCCAGTTTGAATTCTGGGTTGTCCATCTCCTAGACTGGTTGTCAACCAAGGCTGCCCAGTTATTTACCCATAGCTGAGGGAAGAAGAGATGCATCCTTGCCTTTCTCAAAGGCATTAGTGCAACGTGAATGCAAACTGTTTGAACTCAGTTCACTGATTCCATTTTCTGTGCTGCTAACTGTTAGGCCACTCACACCTTTCAAAGAGAATTACCAGCCAATAAGCAAAGGCAAATAGTTGTACTGATCAACAGAAAATTAGAAAATAAAATACATAGAAAGAAAATTATATGTACAGAAAAGAGGGAGGAAATATGAAATTAAAGAACAAATAACACAATCGTTCAGGTTAATTTTAAGTTCCAGGTTCTCAATTCATATTGACATTTTCATGTAATTTTATTTCAACAGATTTACAGGAAGTCACCGGGTTACCAACGAGTTCCGTTCCTAGGTCTGTTTGTAAGTCGGGTTTGTTCGTAGGTCGGAAAGGTTACATACAGTGTATATCCAGAGTCAGTTAGTCAAATGTTTGACGTAGTATATAGTATGTATTTACCTTTCTATGCATAAAAACCATTAAAGAAACAATAATAATAATAATATTTTATTATTAATTCTGACTAGTTTTTACCTTCATCTTAATTTTTAGTTGCTTTTCATCACAACTTTGACTCGAACCGTCATTCTACAGCAACGAGTAAACAACAATTGTTTACATTGAATAAGCGTATTATGCAGAAATGCTGGTCTTATTCGTCTGGTTCTGTGTGCGTGTGTTGTAACCTGTGTCTGGATGATTCGCCGAATAACGTTTTCACAACACGCAGTTAACTGACAGCCACTTCAATTTGCAGACACTTTGCTGGAAACCTTTTTGCTGAAATGATGTTTGTCTTGCTGGTCTTGTTTGTCCGGTTCTGTGTGCGTGTGTCGTAACCTGTGTCTGGACGATTCGGCGAATAATGTTTTGACAACACACAGTTAGCTGACAGCCATTTCAACTTGCAGACGCTTTGCTGGAAACCTTTTTGCTGAAATGATGTTTCACAGATTTAAGTTTGTTTACTGTTATTATTGGCATGGCAAGACATTAATACATTGTAGTCGATGATTCACAGTTATTGGATAATTTAGCAAATAAACTTTTATATACAAGTTTTTTTGTTGTTTTTTTCACCAGGTGTCGATTTTCCTACTTAATAATTAATGAAAATTTGTTTTTTGTTTCTTTAGACAAAAATTTGTCAGTCGGCGAAACAGCTGTCGACTAACTGTGTAGTCGAAACGTTATTCAGCAAAAAGTTTGAGAGCCGATGAAGCGTTAAACTAGAGGGAAGTGAGAGAGGGCAGTTGCCCCTGGGCGCAGGTGTGAAGCAGTGCAGAATTTCCTCTGGCCTATAATGCCTGTTAATAATTATGCCCTTTCCTGGGATATTGCACAACTACCCCGGGGTGCTTTTTTTGGCACTATGCAACTGCATTAAACAAAACTAAAATGTAACTATACAATTAATTGAATAATGTCCGAATTTTTCTCTCTACTTCAAAAACAAAGTTAATCCAACACTACAGCACAAATAATACTATTAGTTTTAACAATATTTAAGGTGCTCATCATATGAATACGGAGACTCGCCTAGGTAACAATAACGAAAAAATGATGAGCATCACTGAATAACAACTAAGGAAAATTACATGCTGGCTCAAGAATATTCAAACAAATATTATAAACTCACCTCGTATGTCCTTGGGGAAGTCTTGATAGATGTTGATTCTTATTTGCAAAAAACAATTCCGTTTTTGCGACTTCCAGTTCAGTTGAGTCTTCCAGCTCAGTTGCGGCTTCAAGCTCAGTAACTACAAGTAGCTTTTCTGCAAGTCCGGTCATATGAAGTTTCAAACCAGAGGTTATGGTTGTATTTCAGATAACCAAACTGACCCAACCATTAGCTGCAAAATCTTATGTCGGTAACAGTGAATCTCACCAGTCCTGGACAAAAAGGCGGTTAAAAATGACCCCAATTCAAAGGGGTCAGTATGAGAGGCATGAGCCCCTTTTCAGAGCATCCTGTCTGCTTGGCTGCTGGTAGGAAAGAGAGATTGCTACTAAATTCAAAAGGCCCACCTCGTTTCTGTAATGGTTTCTCATTGGTCGGATTTCAGCCAATGAGAGGGCTAGTTTTTTCATCCCGTGAAAAAACCCAACATGGCCGCCAATAAGGACAAAATTCCTTTGTCCTGGTTGTGACCTATTTATCAAAACAAAATGGCTAATTGCCTATCCGAAGACAGGCGCAATATTTAAATTCTCTGTAAGAAAGATATAAAGAACAAAACGGGTAGTCTCAATCGTTGAATTAAATGCTCTTAAAGCCAACAAATAGTAATTCAAATCAATTCTATCCTCACGTCTACTTTTGGTAAAAATAATTCTATTAATAAAGCTTTGAAAACCATCCATCAAGTTTTTCGATGTTATTACAATAATAATAATAATAATAATAATAATAATGTAACCACAGAGAATGTCAGTGTTCATGAAAAAAACAATCAAAATACAATAAATAAATAACGTTTAATTTGAAAACGGGAACAAGTGAGAAATTTCTTTTGGCTAAAACCAGCATAAGTTTTAAATAAATCTATTCCCAAATAAAAACTATTAATGTAAACAATATAAACTCGGTACCGTAAGAATATGCATTAGAAGATTTTAGCCCAAAATACACAGATTTAAAAATTTTACCACTGAAGACCTGCAATGTTTTGATTATGAACCGCTGTCTGTAACTTAATTTTAAAAAAAAATTTTTTTCTTTTTGGCAGTTTGTTCGTAAGTACGAGTTGTTCGTAAGTTGGATGTTCATAACTCGGAGACTCCCTGTACTTTTAACAAACTAGAAAAATCTCCACTGATCCAAGTTGGAAGAGGTATATATGTTCACTCATGGTTATCTGCTTGTCCACACAATAACTGCAAAAGTTTTCAATGAATTTCAATGACATTTTTTGGAAAGGTGGACCCTTATGGAAGAATTGATGAAAAGGCTTGTTCGGCAAAAAGATTTTAAATTTCAAAACTATTAGAGGTACTGACCTAATATTTTGGATTTCTCCATAGGTTTGGTATAGGAATGCCTATGATCTTTTCAGAGAAATCTGAGAGGTAGACCTGGGAGCCCTGGGTGATTTGATATGTAATGACCCATAAGCAAACTGCTGGTGTGCATTGCCAAAAAGCTCTGTTTTGGTTGCATCTGCAGGAATGCTGCAAACAAATTATAAAGGAAAAGTGGGAGAAACTACCAGCTGACAAGTGCAAGAAGCTTATAGATGGCAGCAAGAAATGTTTGGTGGCAGTCATTGTTGCCAAAGGGGTAGCAACCAAATATAAAGGAAAGGTGCCAATATTACTGTCCAGGTCATATTTTCGATTTTTTCTTTGAAATTACTACATGTAAGTTGAAAAATAATGATTTTTTGTTAAATTACTTTGGACATCCAATTAAAATATTCTGATGATAAAAATTTGGTAGATTTCCAGTCATTGATTGGTGCTGTAATAGAGCCCCGTGGGAGTGGACTAATGAAACCAATTGGACATGGTAAAGATCAAGATGGTTCTGTAAACTCTGAAATCAGTGGTAATCAGATGGAGCTAGATCTGGCGAATAAGGAAGATGTGAAATTTCTTTCACAGCCAAGATCTTCAATCTTTTCTGATATGATCTTTGCTGGGGTTGTGTATTATCATGATGGAACACCACTTCTTTGCAATTGATCAAATTGGGACTTGTTATTTAACCATGGCTCCCCAGCATTACTGATCAAGTACTACCTCCCCATAAGCTATAATATTCTTATAATTTGGTTGTTATTTCACTTAGGGCAATATTGTAACGCATAAAATGGCCACATACATATATCTCAATTTCCACACAATGAGATATTAACTTACTTGCTTCGGAAGAGGTTTCTTTATCGAATTTAGCCTGTAGAGTGTAATATCCAAGGGTCAGTATCTGGCCTTTGAAGTGGCTGGTGGTTTTAACTTACAAGTGTGCAGATAGTAGATGTCTACTCTGGTTATTTTAGATGGGGCTGATTTATAGCTATTGTGCATATGTAGGTGGGTGTTTGTGTGTCACTAAGTGGAGTATGTGTGTGTGCGTGAGTGCGTGCATGTAGCAGGGTATGTATGTGCTTATATGCGTATGTGGTGGTGGGTGTCTATTTGTATGTGGATAAGTGTGTGTGTGCGTATGTGCATGGTATGACCTGTATTCTATCCGATACTTTGTATATATGATTGTCTATGACTGTGATTTTATGTTGTGTGAGTATGATTTTAATTAACGGTGTGGCCAGTTGGAAATAACCAGGTCTTTGGTGTATTGTTTCGCATTCAGATATGATCACGGCCTTGATGCATCATCGTTTCATGGAATTATGTATATGTTTTATGATGTGGGTTTTGTGTAAGTTAAAATTGTGGTTGCGTGTGTATCTATGACTGACTAAGGTGTTTAGGTGGTCGTCAAGCTTGAGGGCTCGACAGTGTTCATATATTCTTTTTTTGAGTGGCCTGGACGTTTCACCGATATAGATCTTGTTGCAGTCATTGCATGGTACAACGTATACACCAGCATCAGGTGGGAGTGGGTTGTTGTAAGGTTTTTTGATTATGTCCCTGATGGTTGCGGAGGTGGTTGTGGCTGTCTGTATGTTGAGTTTATTCAGGTTGATGGTGAGGTTGTTGGTAGTGGTGTTGGTAGGTAATGTGATGCGTCTTGTGTTTTTTTGTCCCCTGTATTGTTATGTTCAGGTTTGGTCCTGTGTATTTTCTATGCCTTTTTCCTAGCATTGTGTATGAAGAAACGAGGGTAGTGGAGCGAGGAGAACGACTGCATTATGTAATTCTCCTCCTCATCTAGGTATTCCGGGCTGCATATCCTAAAGGCTCTGAGAAAAAAACCTATGATGAGACCTGATTTTATTTTGGGTGTGTGGTGTGAGTAGAAGTGGATGTGGTAGTCTTTGTTGGTAGCTTTCCAACTGGCCACACCGTTAATTAAAATCATACTTAAACAACATAGAATCACAGCATAGACAATCATATACACACACAAGGTATCGGATAGAATACAGGTCATACCATACACATACACACACACACACTCTTATCCACATACCAATAGACACCCACCCACATACACATATAAGCAAATAGATACCCTGCTACACATGCACACACACACTCCTCTTAGTGACACACAAATACCCACCCACTATAAATCAGCCCCATCTAAAATAACCAGAGTAGACATCCACTATCTACACACTTGTAAGTTAAAACCACCAGCCACTTCAAAAGCCAGATACTGACCCCTTCAAGAGAGCCACCATCTAACACCCCAGTACCACCCACTTCAAAACCCACACATTGACCTCTTCAAAAAAGTAACTCACCTTTTAATAAACCAGGTCACCTGGCATATAATACACAAAACACATCTTGTTTCATTCACAGCACACCACATGGATGACTGCAGGACTCTGCTATGTTCAATTTTCTTCTGAGGATGTCACTCGCAGTGACGAAATGCATAACGATTTATCTTCATGATAATAAACATGTTTGAGATGTAATACGCTTCTCTCATTCTTTCTTTTGCACATTGTCTAACCATATCCACCATTCTGTCGGATTCCCTCACATCCATACAACAAATATATATATGAAATCACATGATGGATAATTTTATATCCGACAGAATATGATAATTATAATGACATTTATTAGTTGAGAACCTATATTTGCCTGGCGCCGGTGCAAACGACTGCTAAACGAGCAGCCTAAATCGTTAATGTGAATAAAGAAACGAGCTCCGTGCGATTGAGCTAACAAATTTCTCAATTGGTAGAGCAGAACCTGTGTATAAGGTTGCTTCCAGGGTGGATATATATCTAATATCTTTATAATTATCATATATATATATATGAAATCAAATGATGGATCATTTTATATCCGAGAGAATATGATAATTATAATGACATTTATTAGTTGAGAACCTATATTTACCCAGTGTGAGCAACTGCTAAACGAGCATGAAGGAGAAAAGTAGAGGAAGTTGAATAGTACAAACAGAGAGAACTGAATAAAGGATGAGAGGGGATTTTTCTCTGTGTAGATGAGGTAGAGAGGGAGTGAAAGAGACAGAATAACATATTTATTATAGCAAAATTAATGCAAAAATAAAAAGAAGGGATAAAGGAGTACAATTTACTAAGACAAAAAAGATTATTAGAGGAAAGGAAATAGGTATATATATATTAAATCAAATGATAGATATGATAATTATAAAGACATTTATTAGTTGAGAACCTATATTTGCCCGGCGCCAGTGTGAATGGCTGCTAAACAAGCGGCCTAAATAGTAAATGTGAATAAAGAAACAAACTGCGTGCAGGGATCGATTCACATTTACGATTTAGGCTGCTCGTTTAGCAGTTGCTCACACTGGCGTCGGGCAAATATAGGCTCTCAACTAATAAATGTTATTATAATTATCATATTCTGTCGGATATAAAATTATCCATCATTTGATTTCATATATATATATATGTGTATGTATAATGCTGCCCTGATTTTACTCTGGGTAAGCGTTCCTAGAAGAGGCTGCATGAAAGTATTGGTGCAAAATCAATCCATGCATTTGAGGCGTCCAAATATTTATAAACAAACACTGCTTATAATCATTATTAAATTACAAAATATCACTTGAAGTAGCTAAATAATACTCATAATTATTGAATGAAAAACCACTTGACTAGTTATTGTGTATGAATTATTATGATATAATAACAGGTATCATTTGAAATCAAAGGATAATCTATGAAATGGTGTGTAAACAGAAATATCATGTTTGTTTCACCTTATTTTCACACTGATTGGTCGGAATTGCACCACATATGAACTACAGCCACATTTACAAAAATCTTAGATTTTTTTAATAAAAGATTTGGGCAAATTTCAAACCAGCATTATTGTAAGTCAGCATAAAATCAGGGCAGCCTGTGTGTGTGTATATATATATAAAATTAACAAATATATAGAAGTATATATATTATTTAAATTGTCTTATTATAAGAGACCTCAATACAGAGAAAGTAGAGCATAAAGACAAAACATGGTCTCATACAAAGTTTAAACTCTGTTTCATTATCATCTGAAAATCTGCTTTGATAGTGAAACAGAGTTTAAACTTTGTATAAGCCCATGTTTTGTCTTAAATTTATTTGTACATCTCCATATATGTATATATAAATATAAATATATATATAGGTCTACACAGAAAATTCAGTGTTTCATGCCAGTGCAATTGTCAGACCATCACTGGCATGAACTCAGAGTCACCATGAAACATTGAATTTTCTGTGTATACCTATTTACATATGCTCTATCTCTGATATTGAGCACTCATCACTCGTGGATAACTCTACCCTCAAAAAATAATAACAATATATATGTATAATAAAAAGAAAGTCAATGAACCTGAACCTATAGGTCAGTAGTAATCAAAGCATATGATCATAGGCAAAGTTTGGTGCTGAGATAATCATTTGGATTTCTTGAGTTGTACTTTTTGGTGGAGCAAGTTTTTTGTTCAAGAAAATATATTAAATATGTTATATGAAAATAATTAAAATTTTGAAAAATGAGTGACCCAATGAATTCATTTTGTATTTACCATGAATTTTTTTGTCAGAAAAACTTTTCTTCTCCAAAATGCTAGTGCTTAGCATTCTTAGTTGGTCATCTATTTAGTACTGACTAAATGTGCCGTTGCCTAAGTCTGGTGATCCAGTCCAACAAGTATCACCATTACTAATGTACTACCACTGTAAAATTAAGATTGCCAAATTCGTGGGAAAGAGATTTAAAAATTTAGAAAGTTAACACTTATACCTGGTAGTATTTGTGCAGTGGCCATGATTTCAGCCTCAAATACTTTGTATTTATGTGTCACAATATGCATTACCCAGATACCACACTCCCTTTGGTTACTCTATTAAAATATTAACCCCAATTAAAGGTGATAATTGGCTAAAATCGCTAATCTTAAACACCCAATCGTTCATAAAAGTTGAAGGCAGTATAGCACTATAGTACTAGAGCAAGTGTCTAATCACTGAATTGGAATTGATAGCTTGCAAGCATTAACACATGGCCCTTGGAATTGTGGGGCCCATAGCAAATGCTACATTTGCTACATAGTTAATCCTAAGCATATTTTTCTTCAAACGGTTCTTTGGACGATTCAAAATCTTTCTTGTTGTTTGTGTTGTAAACACGATGTTTTGGCCAATCCATTCTTCGCCTTTCTTCAGGTGTAAAATCCGAGTGTGATGGGGTAAACAGAAGTTTTTATTTTTTAAAGGAGGTAATCCTTATAACTCAGAGCCCGGTTGTTTCTGTGTCTTTGTCTTGTTGGTTTAGGTTTGCTGAACACTCTGCACTTGTCTGACTAATGCATTTAGTCGACATTTTGATGTGAGCTGCCTCTTTGATTTTTTCTGCTTCCAACATTGTTCTCTGTCAATAATCTGGACTTCCTCCCAGAGAGGAAGATGGTTGCTTTTCTCTCTCCAGATGTGGCCGAAACGTGTTTACAACACAAACAACAAGAAGGAGTTCAATCGTCTGAAGAACCATTTGAATATTAATGACACTTCTCAAAACTATAGAAAATATCTATATTTTTCTTGTTTTTCTCAAACTAATTTCAATTTAAAAGTGATAGGTCATTTCAAAATAAAATCTTTCAATAAGTCATTACATAAAATTTTACATAATACAGTTTTACTTTCTTTACTATTGCAAAAGAAGTAAGTACAAACTTGCAAGTAACTAGAACAATTAATTTGTATATTAGGTAAGGAAAGAAGTAACCAAAAGAGGAGACAATCTATATGAAAAAGAAAGAAGGAAAAGATGAAAGAAGACATAGGATGGTTACTATATGAGCTTGGTTGGAGAGAGATGATCTATTTGTATAGTGAAAAGTATGATTTTTTTCTGTTTCTCTGTCCATAACAATAGGCTCTTCCACTTAAAGGTAACAATCTTGCTGATAAAAAAGATCTTCTATACTCTATTTGAAACAATGGACTCTTCTACTGAAAGGAATTTAGTAGTTTCTTTTCTAAAAAAATGATCTCACAGAAATTCAAATATATCCGTGAATTTTTTCACAGGGATTAATTAGTATAGAAAATAAGAAATGGGATAGGAGACAAGAGAAAGGACAGAAAAAATATAAACTACAAAAAGATAAAAAGAATATACAAGAGTGATCATCTCTCAGTTTCTATAGCTCTTGAAACAAACAAACCATAGACGATAGACAAAGACTCGTTCCATATACTATATATGACTTATATCCATCCACACCTAAAGTACTGTGCACAGGTCTGGTCACCATACTTAGAGAGAGATAAACATCTTTTTAAAAAAGTCCAGAGATGTGCAACTAAGTTAATACCGGAATCAAAAAGTATGAGTTATGAGGATAGGCTAAAAGTGTTAGGATTAACATCATTAGAAAATAGGAGAGATCGGGGAGACTTAATAGAAATGTTCAAGATTCAAGCATGGTTTAGAAGTAGTAAACCCTGATGTATTTTTTACTAGACGGGGTACAGGGGACTGAGAGGCCACACATATATGGTAGAAGCAAATAGAAGTAGATTGAATATCATTCTTTTTTAGCAATATAGTGGTAGTACTTTGGAATAGATTACCAGAATATGTAGTGCTATCAACAGATGTAAATGATTTTAAGAAGAATTATGCTGTTTATTACATTACTGCAAAGGTTTAGGCCCTGGATATTATGTAAATATGATTGTAATGATATATGCTTGTAAATAAAATATACTTTTTTTCACACTAAAATAGAATGTTCTAAATGTTCCCTGCTTGTCTTTTGGACAGACCTGTAGTGCAATATGTATTTGAAGCAGCATTTTGACTATATTGATATAATTCATGCAGTTAGAATCATTTGTTTCTGTGTTGACAAATTTATAGCAAACAAGGATATCTTTTGCTTTCTTTTATATAAAACAGCAGAAGAATATTTTTATATCTCCATTGATTAGAAGGTTTTTAGATGAAAGAAGATTATAGCAAGGGGTTATGGGGAGTTATCAAGGATGTGAGGGATAGATAAAAAGAGAATTAAAAAGAAATAAGAAAGAAAATAGATTAGAGAATATATTAGGTGCGTGCAAAAGTTCCCAGGATCTTTTTTTTTTGATAACTAGATATTGAATAAACAGTTGAAAACTGGTTATCCACTGCAAACTTTTCCACACACCTAATATCAAAAAAGTAGAAGTGAAACAAATTGGGAGAGAGATATTGGTTTAAAGTCAAGCTATGTTTAAGCTGATGTTTCTGTAGTTTCCAAGAGGGCGGGGGAAAACACAGACACAGTTCATGCAATAAGTCAAATGGCATGTCAAAGGTGCAGCACCGGAACGATACCATCAAGGGACATCTCCTTGCTTAACACCAGTAAGCTATCACCACTGTCACGAAATCCGAGATGCTGCCAACACAATTCACAGTACAACTCCAACGTAGCTTCAATAGGCAAGCCTAGCACTGACTGACGAATTGTCACTGCCTGGCCTTTTTTAGCCAAAAGCTTGCCACATCCAGGTTGCTAGCGCTCCACATATTGGTCACTGATGCTCTACCTCGTCTATATCTGTTAACGACTTGTTCATTCGGCTTTTGCTTCCTGGACCTTCCACAAAACAGACAGCAGGCCATGTGTGGTCTTTTTGGTTTGAGCAAGTCCATTTCCACTACTTCGCCACAGTTTTTTTGCATAACTTTAGCACCAAAATCTCCAATTAGTCTAGGTTTTAGTTTGAAAGTATATGAATCCATTGAAAGGAAATATAATGTTGACCAATGAGGCATTTTACAAAGGGCTAAATTTGAGCCAATGTTCAAAATTCATTCTTTACTTAATTTATTCATTCTATTGCAGCCTATGTAAATTCATGTACTACATCTGTTGTTCAGCCAATAAGTGAAAACTGTGTAGGAATTTCAAGTCATTCTCTACATATCAACACAAAACAAAATTTTCAAAACTGAAAAAAGACAACCTTAGATATATGATATATCTATCATGTATCCACATGGTATATATATGTGCGTGCGTTTGTAGCAAATATCATGGAAATGAAACCAAAATTGTGTCTTGTATTCATTGGAAAGACAACCATCAGAATCAACTACAGAACGTTTAAACATGGAACCAATGTTATCTGCAGCACTGAGGCAAAAAGAAAACAAGAAAAAGAAAAGCATGGACAAGAGACAGAAAGAAAGAAAAGGAAGAGAAGTTAGGGAAAGGAGAGAGTAAAATGGAAAATAGAGAAGAGATTGAAGAAGAGAAAAAGTGAGAAAGAGAAAAACAAGGATATGTCAGAGAGACAAATCTGAGAAGAGAAAGAAAGAGACAGTGAAAAAACAAAAAAAATTCAAATGAAAGTAGAAGGTCGAGGAAGAGGGTGGGGATGAAAAAGAGAAGGTGAATAATATGTATTGGTTAAATTAAGCATTGAGAAAGGGAGAAAGAGATGCTGTAGAAGCGGGGGGGGGGATAACAGAAATGCAAATGCAAAGTGAGTGAGAAATAATGACATATGGGAAAGGAAGATGGAGAAGGGGAGGAAAATGAGGCTGCAATAAAGGTGGTTGCAGACAGGGAAAATGTAGGTGCAGTTTGATAGAATAGAGGGGAGATTTAAAGAGACAGGGAACAAAGAAGGAGAAGGATATGGGAGAAGGGGAGGAAAGATAGGAAGGTTAAAAGATGTAGATGAGGAACAGAGAATTTGAAGAAAGGTAGGGGGATAAATAGAAATAGAAGGATTTGTTGAAGGGAAGAAGAAACAGATAGAAAAAAATGGTGAGGTAGTTGAGAGGATGAAAGAGAGGAGGGGTGAAAAGGCTGAAGGAAGAGAAGAACTAAAGTAGGGAGGGGTGAAGCAGAGAGAGAGAGAGGGGAGAGAAAGAGAGACCGTGTGTGTGTGTGGGGGGGTAAGCTGAAGGGAGTGGAGATCTGAAGAAGGTAGAGGTGGGAGAGGCGAAAACAGAAAAGACAGAGGAAGGAGGAATATGGAATACCAAAAGAAGTGAAACAGAAGAAATCATTTTAAAAAAACAGGTGAGGGATATGAGAGAGTGAGGGGGGGGGGAGATAAAAGCTGCAGGAAGAGGAGATCTGAAGAAGGAGAGGACATGTGAAGACGGGAGAGGAGAATAGATAAAAGAGAAAATACAGAGGTAGGAGGAATATGAAAACGAGTGAAGCAGAGGAAAATAATTTTTTTTAAAAAGGGTGAAGGATGAGAGAGAGTGGGGGAGGGATGAGGGTCAAAATAGAATGCTGGGGATAACCAAAGTGGTAAAAATCAATATCAAAGAGAGGAAAGATACTAAAAGGGGAAGACATATAGATATAGTAAGAGGGGGAATATGGAGAGATATATAAGGAGGAAAGAACAACTAAATGAGAGAGAAGAAAAACAAACAGAAAAAGAAAGACAACAAGAAACAACTGGCAGAGAGAGAGAGAGAGAGAGAGAGAGAGAGAGAGAGAGATGATGAGGGGGGATGAAAGAGTAATAAAAGTAAAAGATAAATAGGAAATGAGAGGAATTGCCGAAAGATTGGGGGAAGAGGAATACAGAAAGAAACAAAAGAAAGTGAAGAGAAAAGAAAGAAAGAAACAGAAGAGGAGGGGGAGAATGTACTTCCTTGCGTAATTCTACTATAAATTTTGGAGGTATTTA
>VCCN01003852.1:2829454-2842190 GCA_006491835.1 Architeuthis dux | reverse complement strand
GGTATTGTTTCATTAGTAGTTGAAGGAACAAATCCAAATTTCAAAAACTCTTTTGATAAAAAGCGATATGTGACAAAAAAAACGCCCAAAAATTGTATAAAACTTAATTTTGTTGTAATTAATGTTGGTTCCATTAGTAAGAAGAATGATTAGAGATTCAATTCTGATATAAAAATTATTTGTTTCCAATATTTACAACCGGGAATTTTTGTCTTTGAAAAGTTGTTCACACTGTGAAAACTATAGGATGTAAAATGTTATCACTTGCATTTAGCTACAAGGATGTTTTTTTGTATCAAAATTTCATGAAAGGAAAAAATAAAAATCGGTTGAAAATGACATGGAAAGTATTTAATTATATAGTATTTAATGCCAAGATTATTAATTATTAATTAAGCAAAAGTGAATCAGGCAATTGTTGTTTTCAAAACCAACCTGACAAGTTTCAGAGGAAATAAACGGACTTTACACGAACCTGTCCGGGCCCTAAATTATTCTAAATTTCCATGCCTGGGCACTGAAAGATGCTAAATTGAAATGCCCAAGCATTGAAGGATGCTAAATTCAAATGTCCGGGCACAATATGATAATGAATTCAAACGCCTGAGAACTGGAAGATGCTATATTCTGACGCCCGGGTACTATGGGATGTTATATAGGGATACTAAATTCCAACGCCCAGGTACTGAAGAATGCTAAATACAAATGTCGGAGAACAGAAGGATGCTAAATTCCAATGTCCGAACTTGGTAGGATGCTATATTCTAATGCACAGCCTCTGAAAGATACTAGTCTGGGATTCAAGGTTAAAAAATCCAACTTTGATGAGAAACCATGTGGTAAAATTTCTGACCCCTGGATCATGTCTGTGGGGGTGGAGGACACCAGAAAAGTGAGTGGCCAGATGGATTGGATTGCAAAAATTCAGTAGCGAAGATGTTTTGACTTTAGCTGACAACTGCCGAAATCGAAAAAGTTAGGGGTAGGTGAAATGTTATTGTCAATATCTCATGATCGCAATAGTAACAGATTACCCACTCTTTTTGTTAGGATATAAGCTTTAAAATGATATGTAATAACAATTGATTGGATAACCTTTAGTGTCAGGAGAGGTCAAAAGGTCACAGAAAGTCGGCCGTGATAAAAATCCAGGGCTTAAATCAAACATATTTCAAATTTGCTACTTTAAAAGTGTTATTATGAAAATATACCTTACATCTTTTGGGAAAGGTTTGGTTAGGTTTGAAAAAAATTCTTTCCCCTCTATTTTGAGAATGTCTGAGGTGTAAATTTATGATAAATCGCCTAATCATGTATTTTTGAGTGCACATATAATATTCTGATGTTTACCCGTTAAATGTCATTATATCATAGCAGAGGCCGGGCAAAATAATTACTCAACAAACCATTTTTAAAAAGTTGATATTTGTCATTTTTAGAGCTACAGTGCACAGTCTTTTAAAAAATATAGCATATATCATGTAGGTAACCTTATTTCTGTGAATGTGTGAATGAACTTTTTCAAAACTGACAAATTGGTAGAGATAAGTAAGGTCTACCAATTTGTCAGTTTTGAAAAGGTTCATTCACAGAAATAAGCTTTCTATTTTTAGGGCATGATTTATGTGTTGTTTTTGAATGAGATCTCTTTCAAGAAGACAATCCACACTGCATAAGAATAAGGTTGCTCTCTAGAGTATGTTCACAAGTTACCTTTTAAAGACAATCTCTTTGAAAATGCTGTTCCAAACACTTCACCAAAATAAGTGAACACACCTGAGAGAATCACTGTGTATTTAAGCACAAACTCCTTGAAAATACAAAACTACAGGCTTTATTAAAAAAGATTTGAATTGTGTAAAAAAGCTAATCCACATATTTTGAATGATTACGGTTGTGTATTTGCATGTCAACTATTATGTGAACTAGAGTGAAAATGCAAATAAAAATGCTGTTCCATACACTCGCCAAGTGTAAGGTTTCTCTTCATGTGTTTGCATATTCAAATGTGAGTTTGTTGAAAATACTGATCTACACACTTGACAAGAAAAGGGTTTCTCTCCAGTGTGTTTGCATATGTCTATTCAAAGCAAATTCTCTGAAAATGTGTGTGTCATTTGTGAAGTTATTTTTTGCCACATAGTGTTAGCCTGTATATTTAAGCATGAACTCCTTGAAAATACAAATCCACTCTCAAGGAAAATATTTCTCTCCAGTGTGTTTTCAAATTGAATCCTCTGTAAATGCTAACCAAGATACTTTACGTGATTAAGCAACCTCTTGTTTTGGCATGCATACTATTAAATGAATTCAGTGAAAATGCTGAGCAACACACATTACAAGAAAATGATTTACCCTCAGTGTGTCTGCATGTGACTTTTCAAATTTGGTTTTTCTCCAGGGTGTGTTTGCATGTGGCTTTCCAAATCTGAATTATTTGAAAATGCTGATCCACACACTTGACAAGAGTGTGTTTGCATGTGTATCTTCAAATTGGAAATGTTGGAAAATGCTGATCCACAAACTTCACAAGAGAAGGGTTTCTCTCCAGTGTGTGTCCGCATGTGTCTATTCAACTTGGAATTCTGTGAAAATGCTGAGCTACACACTTTACAAGAGAATGGTTTCTCTCCAGTGTGTGTTTGCATGTGTATGTTCAAACTGGAACTGCTGGCAAATGCTGATCCACACACTTGACAAGAAAAGGGTTTCTCTCCAGTGTGTGTTTGCATGTGTATCTTCAAAGTGAAACTTCGTGAAAATGCTGAGCCACACACCTGACAAGAGAAGGGTTTCTCTCCAGTGTGTGTTCGCATGTGTGTTTTCAAAGAGGAACTGTGGGAAAATGCTGATCCACAAACATCACAAGAGAATGGTTTCTCTCCAGTGTGTGTCCGCATGTGTCGATCCAACTTGGAATTCTGTGAAAATCCTGTTCCACACACTTTACAAGAGAATGGTTTATCTCCAGTGTGTGTTTGCATGTGTATCTTCAAACAGTAACTGCTGGAAAATGCTGATCCACAAACTTCACAAGAGAAAGGTTTCTCTCCAGTGTGTGTTAGCATGTGTGTCTTCAAATGTGAACTCTGTGAAAATGCTGATCTACAAACTTGACAAATGAACGGTTTCTCTCCAGTGTGTATCCGCATGTGTCTCAACAGATTGAAAATCTTTGAAAATGCAGATTCACAAACTTGACAAGAAAACGGTTTCTCTCCAGTGTGTGTCCGCATGTGTTTCTTCAAATATGAATTCATTGAAAATGCTGATCCACACACTTGACAAGAGAAGGGTTTCTCTTCAGTGTTTGTTAGCATGTGTTTCTTTAAATCTGAATTATTTGAGAATGCTGATACACAAACATATGGGAAGGGTTTCTCTCCAGTTTTTCTCTGCATGTTTACTTTTAAATGTGAATTCAGTGAAAATGCTGATCTACAGAGTTTGCATGTGAGGATTTAAATTTGCACAGTGTGAAAATGCTGATCTACAAACTTTACAAGAGTTGGGTACCTCTTCAATGTATGTTGGCTTTTGTATTTTTAAGTCAGTGAAAATGATGTACAATGCACTGCAGAAAAGTAGCATTTCTCCTAATGTGTGTCTAGATGAATACATTTCTAGATCTTAAAATGCATAGTCACAGAAATTACAAGAATATGTTTAAATGCTTGTTCAAAAAAATGGTTTCTTTCTTCATTTTCATCATCAACATCAAATCAGTTTATGGCCATCAATTTTCCATTGCAATATCTGTAAATAAAGAAAAGGTATTATTAAAGGAAATACTCATGCATTATTTGCAATAGTAAAACAATGTGTTTCTATGAATTCAACATTCGGTTACTAAGAAAAGAATTAATATCCTGCAGTTCTTGAAACAACAATATTCAAATGGAATATAATTTAGAGACTTGCATTTTGACTTTTCTCAAAGTTTTATTTATCAGAAACAAGACACTTCATTATTCATGAGAAAACTCTTTTACATTTTAACATTTAACCAACAAAACAAGTGTAATCATACCAAACCATTAAAACCAAAAAGAATGAAACATAGGAATAACTTTTCATTTTTACAATGCATTACATTCAACAAATGTCTAACAGATTCATTAGAAATGTATTTATTGAGTTGAATTTAGATAAGATGCTTTCCAGTGTACATGAATAGAGAAAGGTTTCAAAGGAAACATGTAGAACATAAAAATGAAAATATACAAAATATATTTCTGTTAAAACAGAATATTTTTGTCTTTTATAGTCAAGCATTCAGCATGAGAAGATTTAAGGGAGAAGCTGTTCAGAAAGGAATTTATTAAAAAAAAGTGATCATCCACAATATATCCATTTGTGCAGAGATAGTCTTAGTGTATAAATCCAATGCAGCAAATATTGTTACTGGTTTAATATGAAAGGAGAACCCATTAATGTATGGGCAGTATAGGTTTTTCCATGACATCCAAAAATAATTTCATGTCCCATTTAAGAACATACAAGACAATAATTAGTTGATGAGTCACAATGCTCAAACTGTCAATTGCTTTTCAATCTGTACAGTTTTGACTTCTCAATTTGTGTGCATATATTTCTAAAATCCAAGAATGGGATACCTATTCATTTTTATAAAAGAGACAGATTTTTGTTCAGCTCTGTTCAGTTTTTCCATTGTTCTGGATTCTCAGTAAACTATTTTTCAAAGATAAAATTAAAGGAAAATAACAAACTCATATCAATGGGAATTTCATCAATTTTTATAACAATTTATTTTAATTTATGTGCAATTTGATTTCAAGTTTTAGCAACATGGATTTAGATGAAATTTAGACAAGTATAGCACATGTGAAGCTGCTAAAGACTTCATATGCCTTGAATTTGATTTGTTTTAAAATTAAGTGCTAAATAAAGATTCCACATTTAACCATTTCTATCTAAAAGCTATGATGAGTCCTTTGCACTGAAAAAAGAAATTGTTCTCCAAATGATGAAATTATGCACAACACTTCATAGCAATCTACCTTTTTTCTGCTTTGTGGACAAGACAAAATATTTTCTCCAACAAAACTTTTAATTTTTTAGTCCTGTGTTTTTCTTTAGATAAAAAAAAAGCACTTTTTTAGCTTTTTTTCTGTTTTACAAAGTTAAAACATTTTATACGAGGAACACAACTTCAATACTAGTTTGGTGATCGACAATTGCATGTATTTTAATTTGCAATTTTTTATGGTTGGGAATTACGGACATCTGAAATTTTTTCCAGATGATTTGTTGTAAATTTAGTAGAATTTATTTTCAACAGCAATTTACCTTTGAAAAGACATTAGGTTGGTGCAAAAAATAATTGCATTTTTGTTATTTTAAATTTTGATGCTTATTTTGGAGTAAACTATTATTTAACTATGTTCATGAAATATATGATTTTAAAGCATGAATTTCACTATTTATTCTGGTTTATTTGAGGCTGTCAAATAAAAGATGGAAAAAAAGCAAATTCAAGTAATTTGTTGCAGGAGTTCAAAATTGGACGTAAAGCAGTGAAAACTGCTCACAATATCAACCAAGTATTTGGCCAGAGTACAATCAACGAACATACAGCTCAAAATTGGTTCCAAAAATTTTGAAACAGAGACAAGCCTTGAAGATGAGGAAGGTCATGGACATCCTTCTGTGATTGACGACATCCAATTTAGGGCCATTATCGGGGCGGACCCACGCAAAACAATTCAAGAGGTTACAAAGGAAGTAAACTTTGACCATTACTGCGGTAAAAAGAAATTGCTTATTTTCTGAGAAAAATGTTGAATTTAGAACTTGTGAATCTTGATGGTCAAGGACTATCAACCTCTTGCACAGCCAAGACTGACTGAAAGCTCTACATTATATGACAAGAGGTCAAGGCATTGATATTCCCTTTGTAGTCCAACCAAGCATACAGCGGACTGGATACAGTTCACTTGCAGAGCATTTGATTCAGTTCAATGAACTTCGCCACACACATCACCATGACCAAACAACATGTGTCCAGGTCTCATTCATCAAGGATGTCCACTCTCTGGTCAGTGCAATGGAACATATTAGAAACCCCTTTGCAGAGGAAAGCAAAGACCTGATTGCACTCCACTCAAAAGAAATTGCTGGTCCTTCAGCAGTTGAGGTAGTCAGCAAGGTGAAGCAGTAACAAGATGATGGTCTTTGGTACTCCAAACATGAGGAGAGTATAAAAGATAAGCAGCAATTGGTCTCTCTCAAACAAGGCCTGGGACACTTTTCAAGGTTATATATTGCTTGCCAGAGATGGAAACCTTCAGCAGTTATTTTGACATGAGAACCAGTCATATCCTCCAGCGCTATTTGACGGGGGAGGTCTCCTGGGTCTGAAGAGTGATCTTCTTTCATGCTTGGAACATGTTCATAGTGCATACTCTGACAATCCCAAGGTTACCTACATTATTGTAGATGGGGCAGCCATCATCCAGATGCTGAAACCAACTTCTATAAAGACATTCGATGAGTACATCCATGAGATCTTTATTCCTTATCTGACCAGAAAACTTAAAAGTGTGTCCAGGCTTGGTCTGGTGTGAGACTGCTACGTGTCTGAGTTTTTAAAAGCTGCTACACCTGAGAAAGGGGTGCAGAGACATAAGATAGGTGCTGCTACCATTCCCAAGAACTGGCAAAACTTTCTCAGAGTTGACAGCAATAGGTTATTCAGATTACTCTCAGATGCTCTGCATCTGATGGTTTGTGAAGGAGGATAAAGAGCTTGTTTTCACAGATGATGTGGTGTTCCTCAGCAAGCCACCACTCAGATCTGTCTTCAATTTTTCCATATAAGCACAAGGAAGCCAATAGTCCCATGTTATTAAATGTGGGCCATCAGAAAATCATGATTCAAACTGTTGATACTGATGTTGTGGTGCTGGCAGTGGCTCAGGGTCTACAGCCAGAAGATGAGCTTTGGTTACCATTTGGAGCTTGGATAATTTTTGATACCTAGCAGACCATGGAATAGGCCCTAAGAAGGCATGTACACTGTTCCAGGCATTGACTGGCTGTGACAGTGTCAAGTTTTATTGGTCATAGGTTTTTTTACAGTTCACTAGGGCTGCATCTAACAATCCTTTTTATTGATTGTTTTCTTGATTAATCAATTAGTTGTTTATAAAATGGTAAAATTGTTGATCACTGTTTTTTTTACAAAGTCCGAGATGATGTCCTCAAATGTAATGTTTTGTCAACAACCCAAGACTATGTTGGCGATTAATTTAATAGTTAACTAATCAATTAATTATTGCAGCTCTAGAGTTTACAGTTAAAACCAAATTATTTAAAGGGAGCAAACTAAATATGATTATTTATTTCTAGTATCAGAATATTAATCCGGTCGGATATCTGGTGCCAGATTTACATGGTGGGAGTGCTAATTCTTTATGAATACAGCGCAGTATATCTGACCGGATTGATATTCTGGTACATAACTATTTATTTCCTCAACATTTTACTGGTGTTTTTTTTTATTATGCTACTAACAACTATAGATGATAATAAAGTAAAGAAACAACATTTTGATTTTGAGATGGTTTACATTTCCTTTGAGACAGTTAAAATTGTTTTTCGGGATGTTATAGTGGGGCCCACTATAAAAGTTTTATTGAAATCTAATAATTATTTCAATTACCACAGACTTTTAAAATATGGGAGTATAAACCATTAAAATGTTTATAATTATCATTGCACTATTTTTTAAGAAGTTTAAACAGCATAGACAAAAATATTATCTCCAGGTCTTTATCTTGTATACAGATAATTTTTATATCAGATTTTCTTCATTTATTTTTTCTAATTTCTTTCGCAGCTGGAGTAAAATTCATCTATAAATCAAATTTTATCGATTGAATTCAGCTACCAGTACTTTTTTTATAGGAGGCACTATAATTGAATTAACATTGGTTCGAGTGCCACAGTGAATAAGTTTCTGATAATAATCTTATAAGTGAGCCTTAAAAATTTCATGAAAATAAAAAAACAGATGAAAACAGTATTCAATTTAATTGTATTAATGCCAAGATTATTAAGGAAAAGTGAATCAGGCCAGTGTTGTTTTGAAAAAGAAACCGGAACAGGCTACAACAGCTAAGTACATCCATGGACTTTTGGAAAAGTTTTTTTACAACGTATTTGTCCACACGGATAGTGTAATGGTTAGCATATATGACTCACATGCAGAAAGTTCCAGGTTCGAATCGCAGTATGAATGAAGAGTGTGAAAACTCTTCATTGGGACAAATTTCCTTGTGCATTATCCCTTCTGTGGTTTTTATCTTGCCAAGGAAGTGGTCATAAAAACTCTCAACCAGACTTGGAACTTTCAAGGATCACTAAAACGTATTGCAATAATTAAATATCTTCTTTGGTGGTTTAATTTAATTATTAGAGGTGCAAGAAAATAGCATTAAGTTATTTGCATAGAAAGAAAAATACTTTTGTGTAATTGAAGAAGGTTTTAGACCATTTTTAAGTCTTGTTTACATTTATGTCAACTAAATACTTCCAATCCACCATGATTGATGAGTGTGTCAGCAGAAAAAGTGTTTTTAAAAAGTATAGAATTGACCTCAAAGAAATTTGATTTGAATTTAAATTTCTTTTTAAATAATATAATTGACTTTTTACTGAAAACTAATGAAAAAATTATTTTTAAAATCATGAAGAGATACATTTACTGAAATTATTGCCTTTATTATAAACTGTCAACATAGGTTTCTTCGGTTTTTAAGTGATTTTGGCTCGCTATCAATCAGGGACGTGCCATCCAGGTAGGCAAGGGAGGCACTACCTACCCTGAGTAAAAATCATAATGGTTAATTATACTTATAAAAAGTAAAAGATTTCTAATTCACTCATTCATCAGTAGATTTGTAACTTAATGCACTAAATGGTTACCACATTTGTCCCATAATAGCTGTTACATTTACATAGAGATTTATAGACTAAATGAATCAATTATTATGGGACAGAGGCAGTATTATTTTCAACTTAGGCATAATAATTCTCCTGTGCTCTTGAAATCCAGTATAAAATACACGTAATTATGTCAGTTGCTGAGGGGCCGTGGCCTACATAACAAGCCATACATATTAACTGAGAATAAAAGCCTTGAGAATCCTGTCTTCGCTAGGGGTGAAATACACATCAGAGATAATCTTTGCTACAGTCAGTCATTGCAATGGATGAGAGGGGACTACAAGTATCTGTTTCAATGACTGCATGTGGTATTTTAGCTACTTGCTTCTTTATTTCAGAAGTTAAGCCTGAAAATGATATACAGGTATATCATTAGTACAGATAATTCATTCCCAAATTTTCCGTACTGTTCAAGGTCTTATAATTTAACGTGTTTTCTATTACTTTTTTATGCTTAGTTACATTAATTTGTATAGCAATACCTTAACCGCACTACATCAAAACCTGCACTATTCAAGGTATTGCTGTAAAGCTTTTTCTCCCATTATATAGAATACAGAGTTACTTTTTAAAATTTGTGTTTACATTAAAAAAAAGAAAATCTATTAGAAAGTTTTCAGTGTCAAATATACACTCGCAATTTGGAAATTTACTAGAATTCAACAAATTAATAAAATTTAATAAAACGGTTACTTTGTAAAAAGAGATATGGAAATTATTATGTATGAATATTTTTAGTTTAGTGGATTTATGGTGAGTAAAGGCTTTTGTTTTGTTGACAGTTTACTTTATAAAAGGTTGACCAACTGCCTACCCTGAGTAATTACTAATCGCACATGCCTGCTATGTAAAGGTTGCACCAATGGGGCTAGAGAGCTGGAAATTTAAACATTTACACTTTTCTCTCCTTTTGATGTCATAAAACATTTCATGATATACAATGACATCATTTTTTATTAATACTATTTTAATTATAACAAAAAAAATTTAAACAAAAGAAAGGGCTATCAGGAGTTTTTTAAAAAAAACTCTTTCAGACATTCTTTTTTCAGAACCCAAAAATCTACATTAAATTTTAATAAAGAAAAAAAGCAACTAAGAAAATTCCCAAACCAAACGATATTTTAGTTTTATTTCAGTTTTTTTAATTATTGTGTTTGTGTAGAAACAAAAAAGATAAAAGATATGCAAGTTTTATTTTGAATTGAATTATTTCGTGGAAAATGATGAGGACGAGTAAAAAGAAAATTCCAAGCAGGAATTTGTTTCGGATGCTAAAATAGACGATGCCAAATTTGTGATGTCAACACCTAAACAGTTACAAACAATAAGAAGAAAATGAATAGAAAACATACCGACCGAATTATTAAACTATCGCCAACAAATTTTATTCAATTATTCAACATGGATTATAACGATAAACAATAAAGTGGCTGAATGAATGTATAAAATACATTGTCCCATAATTGTTTTTACATTTATATATACATTTCTATATGCAAATGTAACAATTATTATGGGACAGCGGTAGTACGAGTTAAGTACAATCAAATATGAAGCGGTCATCGAAAAGACTGAGTTTGTTACTATTTGTTCAAGTTAATAAGTAAAATAAATCTTCAAATACTTACAAGGTGATCGAATGTGCAAACTTCGATGGTTTCTATATTTGAAAAAGATGGGATGGATTAGGATTTACTGCGATGCTTTACGGTGCCGTCCTTTGTCTCGCGTCTCTTGCTACAGTTAACTTTCGCACCTCACTGATTGAAGAGCGGTGAGATACAAATAATCATCCAGGGTGGAATTTTGACTATTATTTACATTCATCCTAATTTTTCGTTTGTTTAATCACAATTTCAGTAATGCCGGCACGCCATTGTTATTGTTTGTTTGTTTTGTTTGTTTTTTTAAACTTAGTAAAAGAAGCGATCGATTATTTGATTATTTAAGTTTTATTTAGACAAAGTATTGCAAACCATTTTTATTAATTTTAAACTTCTATTTACCTTCATCTTAACTTTTAGTTGTTTTTTTAATTACAATTCAACTTGGTTTTAAGTGTTTTCTGGTTGTCGAAGAGAGCAGACGTGTTCTCCGAAGCTTCACGCAATGAAAACAACACAGCCCCAAACAACAGACAGATTATCGCAGTAAATCCTAACCAATCCCACATTTTTCAAATACACAAACCACCAAGGTTTATCCATTATGTATTCGAACATCCTCTAAGTACCCAAAGTTTCATCTTAGTAATCAACAAACTCAGGTTTTGATATAAAATGGCTGACAAGGCGACGACGAAGCCACAATCACTGAACGGATCAAATCATCGCAGTAAATCCTGCGCCATCGCATCTTTTCCAAACTAAAAAACCACTAAAGTTTACAAATTCGATCATCCTGCGTGTATCTGAAGCCTTATTTTCCAATAACGAATTGACTTGAACAAACAAAAACAATCTCGATCTTCCGATGACCGATCCATACATCCGTAAACGCTAAACATGGCTTCCAATATATAAACAACGTGGAAGCCATCTCCCATGTTGTAAAGAAAAAAATATTCTGATTTTTGCTAAATATTGGACAGAAGGGGAAAAGGACCAGCCTTCTTCGCAAGGGTAATGTATTAACGCGAGCAGGATTGTGCTGACTCAAAGTATGAGAGAAAAAACAACAATGCAACAGGTTTTTTGGTTCGACAGAATCCGATCTTTAATAAGAGATAATAGGAGAGAAAAAGAGAGAGAATATTTGTATTGGAGGAAGGGAGGGATTGCGAAAAGGTGGGGATTTCGCGTGGAGAAAAATCTCACAGATTACTCGAGCTGGTTCCGGCTAACAAATGTTCATTGCAATGCAGGATGCTGTGGTTTTCGAAGATTATACGTCGAAGCGAAAAGTTCATCGTGCTCAGCTTTCAGCGAAGAGTTGAATGTTGGTACCTTTGTAGCGGTCACTTTTCACTGAGTACCAAAATAGGATTTAAAATAGCAAACTGGTCTTGTCACTTCGACAAGGGCCAGCTCTGACCCCTATGAAGCACGCAACTAATACTAGCTCCCGTTTTGCGTGACGTCAGCACGCCTATAAAAACCCTTGTCTGCCGATTCTCCTGGCCTTCGTAGCCTGTTCTCTAACAGTGCCTTTTTCGCCCGTGTCTATTTCTCTGGCACGTAAAAACATCTCTCCCTTTTCCACTTAATGTTTCGGTCCCGGGTAGCCCCCACTCTCTAACTACGGACATTAATTCAAATGCCGTCTCTTACTTAAAATTGTTGGTCATTCTTTCTCCATTCCTTTTTCGCCAAAACTAGGAATAAATACTTCATTCATAGGCCCTTCCGAGAATGTATAACGACCATCGATAATTAGTTTCTGGTAAAAATCAGGTTTAGCGGAGCAAACCTTAAAAGTCTTCCTGACCAGAAATCATTTCCTTCATGCCTGGCATTTCTCTACTTTCTGTCAAAAATCCCTCTTTTTCACTTAACATATCGAAGAAGGGACGAGGTGTTCATGTTTGTTCTCAGAAGTGTGGCCAATATATGGGACTAATCGTTCTATGTGACTGGTGTGTGTGTAATTAATCGCGGTTGCTGTATAAGAAGGGGGGTGGTATTCATGTTTGTTCTCAGAAATGGGACTAGCACGTGGGACTAATCGTTCTATGTGACTGGTGTGTGTGTGGAAATAGGTGTTTGCATGTGAAATATTTCAATCATACTTTTCTGTTTCTTCCTCTTCTTTCGTTTTTTTACAA
>VCCN01003852.1:2810823-2826137 GCA_006491835.1 Architeuthis dux | reverse complement strand
AGTTTCTAGAGGACTGTCAGTGTATATATTCCCTTCAATTTGTATTTCGCAAAATGCAATCAACAAATCACGCCTTAATCGATATAAAAGAAAATATCAGACAAACCCTTGATAACAAGAAAATTGCTTGTGGTGTTTTCGTTGATCTTCAAAAAGCATTTGATACAGTTAACCACAATATATTGATTGCCAAACTTGACCATTACGGTGTCGGAGGATTTGCAAAGGATTGGTTTTCTTCATATTTAAAAAACCCTCACAATATGTTTCAATACTTGGATTTAGATCAATTACAAAACCAGTAATGCATGGCGTCAGTTCTTGGTCCACTACTTTTCCTTGTTTACATCAACGATCTACACTGTGCAATTAAAAATAGTACGGTCTATCACTTTGTCGATGACACGAATCTCCTTAATATTGACAGTTCTGCAAAATCCATACAAGGATCAATCAATACCTGTGATGTCTGCCCGGGCGACGCAAGGGAGCAAATACCTCGAGTTACTTCCCTTGTTCCAACCCATAAGACGGAAGTGAGTTCCTGGTCATGCGCCGGGCAAACCGGGGTAAAATAAAGAGAATCACACGAAGTGAAGAGACGATGAGTCTCTTCTCCTCGGACCGTGATCAGTTAAGCATCACATTTGTCTTCGTCCTTGTTCCTTTTGCTTCATCTTCCTTTTCAGTGAGACCCCCATGAGCTGGGAGACACTATAATGCCGATTTAAAAATTCTTTATAATTGGTTACTCTCACTTAATTGCAATAAAACAGAAATCATATTCTTTCATAAACCTGGTGAAAAAGTGCCTGAACTGAAACAGGATTTTCCCATCCAAAAACATTAAATATCTTGGGGTCTACCTTGATGAAACCCTCAATGGTGGATTCCACTGCAAAATCTTAACCAAGAAATTGAAAAGAGCAAATGGCATCTTATGTAAAGCCAGGCACTACATTAACGCTGTAGATATGAAATCTCTGTATTATGCTATTTTTTCATCTCATCTTACCTATAGTTGCCAGATATGGGGACAAAGCTCAAATATCTATAACAAAATGTTTTAAATTGCAAAATAGGGCCATTTGTACTATATCTTTCTCTGACTTTCATGCCAATTGCAACCCTTTATATGCTAGTCTCAGTATCCTCAAACTTGAAAATCAAACCGCACTGCAAAATTGTTTACTTGTACATGACTCATTAAATAAGGTATTTCCACCTTGTCTATACGAGTATTTTAAACGAATGAATGAAATTCATTCATTAAGTACAAAAGGCTCCAAACTGGGATGCCTCTATGTCCCATCTTGCATAACAACTAGATATGGATTAAATTCAATCACCAAAAAATGCATTACTGTTTGGAATAATTTTACAAGAAAGCTTAAGATTGACCTACTTAGCCTATCACGATTTGGACTTAAATCTAGCATCAAATCAATTTTCACTAAATCCTATATCTAAATATAAAAACAACCATATATCTATATCTAAATCTTATGATTTTTTCTCTTCTAATATATCCTTCATTGACAAACTCTGCCTTGCTCTTTTGTAACCACTCTTTCCCACAATGTGACTTTGAAGAAAATTCGGAAAAATATTTTCTAATTGAACAAATTAAAAACTAAGGGTAATGCTCCTAGATCAGAATACTACATGAGCATCACTTCTTCCAAAATAAAATAAATAAATAAAAGGAGAAAGCATAACATTCATTCATTCATTGTTAAACCATTTTACATTTTTTTTTAAATACTAAAAATTAAGATGAGGGTAAATAGCAGTCAAAAATTAATAAAAATGGTTTACAATACTTGATCTAATAAAAAAGAAATTAAAATAATCGTTTTTTTTTAACTGAAACAGTCATTGCAGTACGAAAGTAAAAATAAGTTAGCTTCTTTAGCGGTGATCGGTCAAATCAGTCCTTATAATACGATGCATTTTTGATGGTTAAGTCGTCCTACTAAATAAAGTTTTTTCTAGACATAATAATGAGTAAGTATTTAAATTTTAGCTCCATTTGTGTGTACCTATGTTGACAGCTTTGGTGACAGTTTTGGTTGACGGTTTTTAATATTATGAAAAAGATGCAATTCACATGTCTGAGTAATAATAAAGGAAAGTTGTATTAATGTTAATGATTTTCAATAAACTATTATATTCGGAAACAATTAAATATTCTGCATTAGTTTCTTTAAGGTTTTAATCTTACGAGTTCCTTAGCAGCAATGGCACCTAACTAAAAGGCAAAAGGCGTAACCTTCAACTCACTCTCCACTGTGGGGGTGAAGCAATTTTACATTTTTACATTTTACATTTTTATTCATTCCATCTCTCCCTCTCTACAAGTAAAACTGCGATTAACATATATAAAGAAATCTTTACACAAATAGGCATAAACATTAAAATGAAAATATGTCGACAGAAAACACTACGTTTATGAAAAAGACCCAATACACATGTTTGAGTAATAATAAAGAAAATGTGTACTCTGTTCATGATTTTGAATTAACTATTTTATTGATACTATTGTTCGGACTGAGATCCGAATCTTGGTTGTCATTTCTACAACGTTTCGACCGCTGTACCCTCCGGCCTTCTTCAGGTGTCAAAAGGGGTTGGTGAGAAAAGAGGGTGGTCACCAACCCCTTTGGGGTGAAGTAAGGATCATCGATAGAGAGGAACATTGGAAAAATAAGGAAACTCAAAGAGTCAGCCCATATGCTAGGCAATAACAACCTTCTAAGCCAGCCGAGTATAGAAATCAACACCATATGGGAACCTCTAATAAAAAGACAACACATGACATGAGGCTTATAAACCCCAAAAACTAGACTCATTTGTCCAAGTTGGGACGGTGGCCTAGATAGCTAAAGCGTTGGTTAAAAAGCGTCTGACTGTTGAGTTATTTGTGGGTTCAATCCCAGGCAGGAGCACCAAATTAACAACGAAATAATTTCTAGGACATGGATAGTGGAATGAGGACAGTATACCCCCGTGGATCAAATAAAGGGTTCAGTTCAATAGTTCCGGTAAGTTACCGACAAAACTTGACACCTGAAGAAGGCCGGAGGGTACAGCGGCCGAAACGTTGTGGAAATGACAACCAAGATGAGGATCTCAGTCCGAACAATAGTATCAGTAATACTAACACCTCATCTCAGAAATACCGAACTCAGTTAACTATTTTATTCTGACAAAATCATATAATGTTTGCAAATAAAGGAAAATGATGGTTAGTTATCCTTTTCCATTGTAAGAGAGAGGAATAAGTTACATAGTAGTTTTAAAAAATCAATAATCTTTTAATTTCCGGTTTAGAAAGTTCGATCACAGAAAATTCATAATGGAAAGATACACGTCAAGTGAGAGAGGGTCCTTATTTTTTGGAAGACACCAATAGAGCAGCTGAAAGCGTTAATGTCAAACAGATCAATGCTCAATAATTTATTGGTACCAGAGCTGGTCGATACCCCAGGGATGTGGTTTCAGCAAGATGGGGCTACACTAACACTGCCAATCAAACCATGGTATTCATGGTAACGATTTTTGGAGAAATTCGATGGCCTCCTTGTTTGCCTTATCTGACTGTCCCAGATGTTTTCCTGTGGGGATATCTGAAGGAGCGTTCATGCAAGCTAGCAACCATTCAAGAAAAAAACAATATTCGATTGGAAACTGAATAACTCACTAAAAAAAGCAAAGATTTGTGAGGAGGCAGAAGGACATACTTTTCCAAAAATAAACCTAAACCTTAAATTTTATATTGATTCAAACTGTTAGTAGGGGAGCAAATATCATCCCGTAGGATTTTGAATGAATGGAAGGATACCGCAAATACATTGCTAATATGGTCTACTAACATGGACTACCAGGTGTTTTGGCTGAATTTGTGGCACAAGGTCATCAGTCCAAGATGTCCACCGCTATGGAGACTCAGTCAAATTTTCATCAATAACTAGTGTTTTTTAAAAATTTGTTCAGCATAGAAAAGAAACAAAAAGATTAATAACTATATTTTCATTATCAAATGTATTGGGTCACATATCTCAGAAACTATTAAATATAGAAGCATGCAGTTTTCACCATTCAAGATGTTTTGAAGATTCATTTAGATTTTTAAAAACGACCTGGCCCGGCCCGTTCGTCACAGTTTTTGTAGCTTAATAACTCAGAAACTAATGAATCTGTAGTAGTTGAGGAATTATGGTGTTTTTCTGAAGCAAATAATCCTTGTGTATACGGATGTAAAATACAATACCTAAAAGCATATAAACAACCTTATTCTACCTCCGTATAAGCAAGGATTACCTCATTTTTAGTGTATTTCAGGAACTGATGGAGATTTTCAGAATATGCTTTCTCCAAACATTAGAGCATCGAAAAAATAAGTAAAAACGATATTTGCGAGTATTTACTAAGTATTAAAACTTAACTATCTAATAGTGAAAAACTCTTGATTACCTTCATTGAGAATCAATTAGATAACCTCACGAGCGACGGATCAGATGTGAGAGGGCTTGGCTCCCCTGCCCGTTAGAGGTGGGAGAGGAGAGAGGAGGAAGAAGCCTTGATTTTTTAACCACTTAGAGTAGTTTAGAATCCGACAGACAGGTCAACAAACTAGGAAGTTCCGAACGGGTGAACGAAAGGGAGGAGTAGGAGGAGCAAATCAGGCGCCCTGATTGTTGAACTGCTAGAATTTTAACTGAAACAGAATTCGATGCCTCAAAGTGATCCGCGAACCGGCCGGAATCGAAGCTATCGACGGGAATAAAGCGAACCCAGATTTTAAAATGAAAATACTGAATTTTGACGTCTTTCTCTCCACCCACGTGGGAGAGCCCTTTTCTCTGAATTTATTTCCCTCCACAGAAGTTTCTCTCCCGTAAATGTGCAGCCCTGGAACGAGACGTCTTCATCTTCTCTCTCTCTCATACATCGGCGGCAGAAGAAACACAGATCGGTATAATACAACAACAGTAACATTTACATTTTATTTTAGTGAGAAAAAAAGTATACAATTTGTATATACTGTTATGATATACTGGTATTTCCGGTCTAACACCTGGACGGATGTGGAACGACCCCATATGTGTAGGCGTCCGAAAACAGGATATTGACTGAAGTTGCAGGTGTTTCAGCGTAGACCTAACGACAGGAACTCCAAACGACATGAAGTTGGATTCAAACACAGCAGATGTCGGGGTCAAAATAAAACAGGATGTTGACAGGACTCCAAAATCCGTGGATGACGAAATCCGGAAATAACACACTATGCGTGGGTGAGTCGAAGCCATAAAAGGAACGGACGGTGTGATCGAAGTTCAGACAGAGCCGAGCCGAGAAAGCACGAAGTTCAGACGGAGTTTTCCCTGTTGGCCCCGGACTGTGTGCCCTGCATCATCTCTCGCTATCTCTCTCCGACTCTGCGCATTTCACCATTGGTGCATGTAGCTGAATAAAAATATATATGATATTTTATAAATACCGAGTTCCAGTCTTTTTTCTTTCATGGACCCAACGAATTTTCCCCTGCCTATATAACAATACAAGCACACATCATAATCATATTTACACAATATCTAGGCCCTTAAACCTTTGCGGTGGTGTAATAAACATCATAATTCTTCTTAAAATCATGTACATCTGTTGATAGAACTATGTATTCTGGTAGACTATTCCAAAGTCCCACCACTCTATTGCTAGAAAATAATGTTCTGATATTCAATCTACTTCTATATGTGTGTACTTACAGTCCCTTGTATCCCCTTCTAGTAAAAAGAAATACACTAGGGTTCACTAATTCTAAACCATGCATAATCTTAAACATTTCTATTAAGTCTCCCTGATCCCTCCTATTTTCTAACGATGTTAACCCTAACTTTCTTAACCTATCCTCATAACTCATACCTTTTAATTCTGGTACTTAGTTGCTCGTCTCTTGACTTTTTCTAAAATATTTCTTTTATCTTTCTCCAAGTACGGTGACCAGACCTGTGCACAGTACTCGAGGTGTGGACGAACATAAGTCTTATATAGTATAAGGAACGAGTTATTGTCTATATATGCTAGAATTTGTAATGTCATTAGTGTGAATGTATTGACTTATTGAGGATATCACAGGTTACATAAACAGCTAGTTAATTAAGTATAAGTTTCATAAAATCTGTTCAGGATATCGTCACATATGGGCACTCTCAGAACAAGATATGTAAACAACCTAATATACAATCAGTGGTAACACAGCAAATAATTACAGATAATTACCTCTCCCAAATAAGAACACAACAGTCATATCAAATAAATTGGTTTACCAATATCAACAGAAAATATTTTAATTCAATTAATTTGCCAATGAAGAACAACACATTTCACAAGAATATGTTTGGCAAGGCGCCTGAAAAGAAACCCCAAAATTAATTAAACCTTTCAGACTCCGGGGACATACATATCCCAAGGTTTCTATGACTCCTGGATCATATATGACCCATAGATTCTGAGAAGCCTACTGGGATATATGTGTCACAAAAATATGATAAATGAGATTTTCCGGACCTTTACAACAGCAAATAATGATTACTTTGTATTAAATGACAGAACAGGACAAACATGTGAGCTAAGTGATCAGCTAATTCTGTGTTTTTCATCACTAATTTTTTTTTATATTTATGATTTACGGTTATATTAAAGTGTATAAAGTAATAACATGATATTTTAAAATTTTATTTTGTTTCATTTCAACAAATCCATTTTGAATGGAATCATATAGCCCCAATAGTATTGTTTGTTATGTAGGCTAGCGGCCTATATGCTTTATATATATATTTCGCTTAAATTAGCCAGTTTTACACAGAAAATTATATTAAGCACCTTCATTGGTTAGTCTTGAAAGGCGTAAACTATAAAATAACACATGCATATATTTAGTTGCAAATGTTTTTACTATTTCCCAAACTCTCTATGTTTTACTATTATTTTAATGTTCTGACAATGATTTGAATACTGAAATATTCTATTTATTTCTATTTATTAAAACTTGAATGTTTTTAGGAAGTACCTTCATCCTATGAACTAACGATATTAAATGAAAAGAAATCCAAAAAAGAATCCAACTTACACATATATTCATCCACCCATGTGTTCACTATGTATCTCAGCCTTTTAACGAATTCAAAAGAAAAAATATATACATCTTTCTAACAAAAGAAAAAGAATGTATATATATAATTTCTATGGCTGTTAGCGAACTACCCTCAGAATTTAAATGTTCTCTCCAGGAAAACCCACATTCATAAGTGAATATAAGTTGACAGATTCTTCAGTTACTCACCGGGGAAAACGATTTCATATATATATATATAGGTTGGCTGCCACCTCGACTTTGAGTATGGACATCACATGATGTCACTCCAAAGAATCACTCAACTATGACAAGAACGGATGTGGCTTTTTAACCCAGGCAAAGATTTAAAATTTCTGGCACACAAGAGAATTCAACGTACGGGTACCCGGTGCAGTTTCCACGTACTCTAGCATGCCTTTTCAGCTCTACTGGTGACTTGCATACCTTTCCACATACATGACAATTGTTGTGATCTGTAGATATTTGATAGTTCACCTGTTGTCTATTGTCATGGCTTCGAGGGTGGCTTTTCTTACCAGCTTTGCTGAGGCAGACCCTCCCATAGATTTGTGGCAGTCACCTGTGTTAGCAGAAGTTCAAAGTCAGATCCTTTCCGGGCTTTTTTCAATCTTTCATTTTTAATGCAAGATTCCTCGAATGCAACTTTTCCCCGATGAATTAGTTTCCGCCAAGAACCACGATCACTCGCCTTAGTCTCCCAGTCATCAACTGAGATATTTGCAGCTTTAAGTGAGATCTTCAGACAATGCTTGTACATCATCTTTGGCTTATGAGGAGGACATTTTCCATTAGCAAGCTCTCCATACAAAAGCTGCTTGGGGATTCTTTCATCACTCAGTCGTACTAAATGACGAATCCATCGTAGAGTATGCTTCAGGACAGTGGCTTCCATACTATCAAAGTGACATCTCTTAAGCACCTCGACATCACTTATGTGCATTCCCCAATGCACACCTGTAATTCTTCACATACACTGTTGGTGAAAGCGCTCCAGCTTTCTTACATGAAGACGATAGGCCCATAAAGCAAGGTCAATACACAAGCATTGTACATCGTTATCTTTGTTACTTGTGATATACCACGTTGTCCCCAGAGGCATTGTTCCATCTTTCCAAATGCATCACTGGCTTGTTTAATCCTATGGGAGATTTCAAGGGTACAACACCTGTTGACAGGGCTTTTGAGATACACAAACTTGTCCACCACTGCTAGATGTTTGCCACATACATAGACATTTGGTTTACTGTACGGCTTGCCAGGTTGAAACATCACCACTACTACTAATAATAATTAAGTAGATATGCAGTTTTAGACATTTTGTTTCATTTAAAAAAAAATTAAAAACAAAGGTTAATGGCAACCCTGCTTTGAACTGAGATCTCAGTGCTCTGCAGCCATCACTGCTTTCACAGGGGTTGTTTCTGAGATAGACAAATATGTGTAGAGGGAGGTGAAAAAGTAAACATCACCACTTTTTTTTTTATTGAGACTAATAGTGAATCCATCTATGAGATGCTACATGTCATCCTCAGCATACTAAAGATCCCTTACCAAAGATACAAGTAACTTGGTGTTTTATGCAAATCGCCTGATGTTAAACACATTGCCAGAGATGTGATAGCAAATATAGACACCATGATTACAGTCCTTAAATGCCATGCGGAAACCATGGCAAAGTACAGTGCAAATAGTGTATGTGCCAGAATATCTCCTTTCACTCCATTTTTAACAAATATTGATTCTGACAGTTTTCCACAAACATTAACCCAACAGGAAATGATCGCAGAACAGCAATAAATATTTCAGGACAGCCAAGCTTCCTTAAAATCTCCCATAACACAGTATCAAAGGCCTTAGTTGAGTCAACATCTTGTTCGACACACTTTTCCTGTAATATATATATGTACATCCACGCCAAGATTCAACCACCCCCAAATTGTGTTCAAAGATCGATGGACGAAATCTGGGTGCTGGATTCAAAGCATCGACGAAAGCCAGAGGTGGATGTACAGTAGCAGTTAAGTCAAGACTGCTGGAAATGGGAACACATGATGCTGCTACAAGCAATAACAAAGCATTTATTCGAAGATTAAGTTGATATACGTCTTCTGTCTGGTTTCGGAGGTAATGCAATACAGTACTTCTAAAATCTGCTTCAAGATTACTGCTTTTTTTGAGGCAGGGAAGATCTCTGTAGTCCACTACTGGTAGCCTCATGAGGGGATTGAAGGTTTCAGTCTAGAAAGTAGAATCAAGCTCTGTAATCTCTAGTGGTACTTGAATAAGTTGCTTTCCGGTTCTACCATACTGCAGTATAATGCTTCTGCCATCAAAGCAACAAGAGTTTAGCAGGCATGTCAATCAAAATCTACCCTCTTTTATGAGCATGCCTCCAATTCCAGGGCTGGGTCTGACGGACATAGGGGAGACACCCAACTCTAGCGGTGCCCTCTCAAATCACCTGAGGTACACCTGTTGTCAATAGGATTGCTGATCAAAAGGCCTCCTGGGGAGGACACCGTCCCATCCCAGGTCACCTTGATCAGAACATCTCTCCCTTGAACCATATATAACACACCACCGTTTCTTGAATTCAAGGGGAAAAACTTGCAGAAAAAAAAGTCAAGTTCCTTTTGAAATTTCACTTTTAACTTGAGTCACAAGCTACAAATATTTAAAAGATAGTTGTTTGGGGAACTAAATATATTTTTAGAAATTCTATCAAAAAAATATTAATTTGGTAGCACTGCTGTTTGGTAAAAAAAAAGAAACGCACTTTAGTGATGATTACATACGTTTGAATCGGTTCTTACAAGATTGTCCTATTGTGCGGCTGCCTTTTAACTTTATTCCATAATTTAAATGAGGTATATTTCATGAAGCCAAAATGACAAGCTATTAAAGAAAAATTGTTTTGGGTCATATCTGTGATTTGTTTATTTGCTGTGAAGTAAAAAAGCTGGGTTAACATCCTCCATAATTCTTGCCAGGTGTTGTATACATATAATGCACACAATTATCTTAAAAACTAGGAGACAAGACAGTGGAATATAATCATGGAAATAGAGACAATATATATAGCATATATCATGTAGGTAACATTTGTGAACTGAATGGTTGTTTTTATTTAAATATCTCAATTGTATCGAATTTTAGTGCGATTTTCATCAGCCCTGCTATTTTATAGATGGACCAGATCGAAGTGCAGAAGGTTTTTGTGAAGTTTTGTTTCAATCTTGCAAAAATGGCAAAGAAGATGATCCGAGTCAGACATGTTCTGAGATTTTAAACACTTTAAAGAAAGCAGAACTTCAGTCGAGAATGACATAAGAACAGATAAGCTTTCATCTTCCAAAACCGATGAAAATGTTAACAAAATTCACAATATTATTTGTGCTAACCTGCATCTGACTGTTAGAGAAGTTGCAGAAGATGTATGAATATCTTGAATCGTATCAAAGTATACAGCCACAAACAGTATTTTGAAATAGATTTAATGGCATTTTCACTATTATTAAAACACTCTGGGTTGACATACACTTCAACTGCTAGAGCAAACAGTTTCAAGTTTCTGAAAAATAATATCCACACTTTTAATGAGAATATGGTTTCTCTCTAGTATCTGTTTGTATTCCAGTGCGTGCGGGTGTACATATAATCCACCAAAAAGGAATATTCACATTATGACACTAGAATATGGTTTCTTAACATGTATTCATACATGTTGTGCCATATGGTTCCACAACATTTCTCAGGTTGCACTTTACTGCTGGGTCTAGTATATTAGTTAAGAACATGGGTGAACACACAACTTTTTGAAAAAAATCATCCACAGAAATAAGATTTTAGGGTATGATATCTCTTTCTAGAAGACAATCCACACACTGCATAATAGTTGCTCTCTAGCAAGGCTCCAGACTAATTCACCACCGCCCCAGAAAACAATTTTAACCATCCCAAGGTTATGTTGAGGAAATAGATAATTGTCAAACTCCAGTTCAAACCTGGTGTTGACTGTTTTTCTACAACAAAAACAAGAACAATCCTCACCAAATTAGAAATCATGTCTCTTACCGACTGAGCTAAATTGACAGGTTTTACATTAGAAATACACAAGGGTTTATTTCATTCTAATAAATACATCTATACAATTAACATTTTCCTTACCGACTGAGCCAAACTGACAAGTCTTACATATTATTAAATTTATCTTAGAGATACACAGGGGCTTATTTCATTCTAATAAATAAATATATAAGTTGCAGTAATCCTCTTCAGTCAGAATAGAAGGAGTGGAGTTTGAACCTATAGCAACCTGGCTTGTTATATTTATTTTGCTCCATTCAAATAAATTGATATCTGTAAACTGTAGAGCTGCAACAATAAACTGATCGCGAACATAGTCCTCTATGACAGTAAACTGAATATTTTTGGGTTGTGGACAAAACAAGACATTTGAGGACATCATCTTGGGCTTTGGAAAACAGTGATAGACAATTTTCACCATTTTCTGGCATTTTAGAAACTAGTTGATTAATGGATAAGGAAAAGAATTGTTAGTCTGCAAAAAACACAGAATTAAGAACAAATAAATTGGAGAACCCAAATTAAGTCTCAGTTCTCGGTCTTTAAACCAGGATTTCCAGATAGAGACGTTTCTGGCCAAATGCCAAAATTGTTTATAAAACATTGCAATACTGCACTACACTCTAAAAATAAGAATTTGTTAAAAAATACTTCTACAACAAAGTTAGCTTACTTCAATCAATCCTAAAGCAAGGGTCCCCAAAACCTTTTAGACTTCTTCATGCAATCGTTGATGCATTATCAACTTCCAGGCATGTACAAAAAATACTACTAATAATGATGATAAGTAGACGTGCAGTTTTAGACATGGTTTTGTTTCATTTCTTAAAAATTAAAAACAAAGGGAAAAATAAATATGGTGAAACCAAAAAGTTAATGGCCAAACGCTTTTCAAAAAGTCAACATGTTTAATTTGTCCATAAAATGGCAACCCTCTGTCTGAGATCTCTGTGCCCTGCAGGCACCACTGCTTTCACAGCGGTTGTTTCTCAGACAAATATGTAGAGGGAGATGAAAGAGTATACATTTACATACATATAAGTAACTGTATACCTTTTCACTCTTTATATCCCTCTCACTCAGTGCAGTTTCTAATTTGCTAAACCAACAGTTTTTTTAATTAAAAAATCCCTTTAAAAAAAGATATATTTTTTTTTCTAAATTACTTCCGTCCCGAACACATTTTTACCGTCCTCAGGATGGTATTAATTTCGAGCCCTGATCTCTAGCGTGTGTGTTTGAAAAATTTCACTGAAATAGTGATTCTCTCAGGTGTGTTCACCTGTGTTTTTAAGCACAAACTCCTTGAAAATACAAAACCACTCACTTTATTAAAAAATATTGTTTGCATTTGAATACTGTGAAAAAGCTAATCCACATTTTGCATGTGTACTAGAGTGAAAATGCTAAATGACACGCTTTACAATAACATGGTTTCCCTTCAAAGCTGAACTCTGTGAACACACTGGCCAAGGGTAAGGTTTCTCTTCAATGTGAGTTTCTTGGAAATGCTGATCTACACATTTGACAAGAAAAGGGTTTTTCTCCAGTGTGTATTTGCATATGTCTATTCAAAGCAAATTCTCTGAAAATGTGTGTGTGTCATTTGAATGCTGAGAAACACACTTTACAAGAACATGATTTACCCTCAGTGTGTCTGCATGTGGCTTTTCAAATCTGCATTATTTGAAAATGCTGATCCACACACTTGACAAGAGTGTGTTTGCATGTGTATCTTCAACTGAGAATTCTGTGAAAATGCTGATCCACAAACTTCACAAGAGAAGGGTTTCTCTCCGGTGTGTGTCCGCATGTGGCTCTTCAAATTGGAATTGCTGGAAAATGCTGATCCACAAACTTCACAGGAGAAGGGTTTCTCTCCAGTGTGTATCCGCATGTGTGTCTTCAAATTCGAATTCGTTGAAGATGCTGATCCACATACTTGGCAAAAATGTTTCTCTCCAGTGTGTGTTTGCATGTGTATCTTCAATGTGTAACGTTTGGAAAATGCTAATCCACAAACTTCACAAGGGAAGGGTTTCTCTCCAGTGTGTGTCTGCATGTGGCACTTCAAATTGTAACGTTTGGAAAATGCTGATCCACAAACTTCACAGGAGAAGGGTTTCTCTCCAGTGTGTGTCTGCATGTGGCTCTTCAAATCGTAACTGTTGGAAAATGCGAATCCACAAACTTCACAAGAGAAGGGTTTCTCTCCAGTGTGTGTCCGCATGTGTCTCTTCAACTTTGAATTCTCTGAAAATGTAGATCCACAAACTTGACAAATGGACAGTTTCTTTCCAGCAAAAGTTTGCATGTGTCCCTTCAAAGTGGAATTGTCTGAAAATGCTGATCCACACACTTGATAAGTGAAGTGTTTTTCTTCAGTTTTACTTTGCATGTTTACTTTTAAATGTGAATTCAATGAAAATGCTGATCTACTGAGTTTACAAAGTTATCTTTTGATGTGATGATTCAAATTTGCACTGTGTGAAAATGCTGATCCACAGATTTTACAAGAGTTAGGTTCCTTTTCAATGTCTCTTGGCTTTTGTATTTTTAAGATTAAAGTCAGTGAAAATTATGTTCTGTACACCGCAGAAAAGTAGCATTTCTCTTAATGAGTGTCTGTTTGAATACATTTCTAGATGTGAAAATGTATAGTCATACAAATTACAACAATATGTGTAAATACTTGTTCAAAAAATGGTTTCTTCATTCTCATCGTCAACATTAAATCAAGGATTATAGTTTATGGCCATCAAGTTTTCATTGTAATATCTGTAAATAAAGAAGAGGTATTATTAAATAAAATACTAAACTTATAATTTTACTACTGCAAATAATGCATAACTCAGTTGGTGTTCATGTTCAGTTACTAAATAAAATTGATATTCTGCAGTTCTTGAAACAACAAAAATCAAATGGAATAATTTAGAGACTTGCATTTTGACTTTTCTCTAAGTTTTATTTATCAGAAACAAGACACTTCATTATTCATTAGAAGATGAGAAAAATCTTTTACATTTTAACATTTAACCAACAAAACAAGTGTAATCATACCAAACCATTAAAAAAAGAATGAAACATAGGAATAACTTTTCATTTTTACAATGCATTACATTCAACAAATGTCTAACAGATTCATTAGAAATGTATTTATTGAGTTGAATTTAGATAAGATGCTTTCCAGTGTACATGAATAGAGAAAGGTTTGAAAGGAAACATGTAGAACATAAAAATGAAAATGTACACAATATATTTCTGTTAAAATAGAATATGTTTGTCTTTTATAGTCAAGCATTCATCATGATTTAAGAGAGAAGTGTTGAGAAAGGTATTTATAAAAAAAACTGATCATCCACAATATATGCATTTGTGCAGAGGATATTGTCTTAGGGTATAAATTAAATGCAGCAAATGTTGTTACTGGTTTAATATGAAAGGACAACCCATTAATTTATGGGCAGTATAGGTTTTTACAGGACATCCAAAAATAAGTTCATGCCCCATTTAAGAACACACAAGACAATAATTAGTTAATGAGTCACTGCTCAAACTGTCAATTGCTTTTCAATCTGTGTGCATATATTTCTAAAATCCAAGAATGGGATACCTATTCATTTTTATAAAAGAGACAGATTTTTGTTCAGCTCTGTTCAGTTTTTTCATTGTTCTGCATTCTCAGTAAAATAGTTTTCAAAAGATAAAATTAAAGGAAAATAACAAACTCATATCAATGGTAATTTCATCAATTTAGAGAAGGTTGTTCTTTCAGTACTTTCCAATTTTGTGGGTTGGGACAAACACTAAAAAAATCCCTTGCAAAATATTATACCGGTGTTACCTGAAACAATAATGACACAGCTTTCCCGATTTTATTCAATTTGGATTTTTTTTTATTTATAATTAACTTCGCTGTCACATGACATTATTTTAAAATAAATATTTCTGCACCGCATTGTGACATGTGAAGAAAATTGGATTCTGTACAACAATCGACTGCGTTCTGTGCAGTGGCTGGACAGATGTGAAGCATCAAAACACTTCCCCAAACCAAACCTGCATCAAA
>VCCN01003852.1:2788286-2801969 GCA_006491835.1 Architeuthis dux | reverse complement strand
TATGTTGGGGATCTTGTGGCTAAAATATGTGTTTCTCATTATGTATCCTTATCAGAATTTTGTTGAAATGTAACATATGTTTTGTATATTTATATCTTTTAGTGCCAGGACGTTGAAATGAAGAATTTTCCAGTGCCCGGACAGCTTAATTTTGTAATTATATGTTTTTACTTTTTAAAGTTCATTTGAAATAGATGTTAAAATGTATCATCTTTTGGCCGTGCAAAAGAATATTTTAAATTTCAATATTCGACCACTAAAATATATTAAAAACACGACCAGATATTGAGATTTAGCCTCTCTTCCAGTGCCCGGATGTCGGAATATAGTAGCTTTTGGTGCCCGGACGTTAGAACTTAGCACTTTCTAGTGGCTGTACATTTGATTTTAGCATCTTTTAGAGGTTGTGTACTGGAATTTAGCATCCTCCCGTGCCCGAACATTTGAATTTAGCATCTTTCCGGCCGCGGATGTTGTAATTTAGCATGCTTCTGTGCCAGGACATTGTAATTTAACATGCTTCTGTACCCAGACATTGTAATTTAGCATGCTTCTGTGCCTGGACGTTGTAATTTATCATGCTTCTGTGCCCGGATGTAGTAATTTAGCATGCTTCTGTACTTTGACATTGTAATTTAGCAGGCTTCTGTGCCCGGACGTTGTAATTTAGCATCCACCATTAGCATCAGAATATAACATCTTTCAGTGCCTGGGTGTTTGAATTAAGCATCTTTTAGTTCCCAGACATTGGAAATTAGAATACTAGGGCAGTGTCCATTCCAAAAGTGCATGTTTGGAAGAATCTGGACTTTATGGTGTGTGGAGCAGCCTGCCATAATTATCATGTAGAATAATTTTCCGTTACTCGTATGAAACTACAGCTTCGAAGTGTTTCGGTTATTTATCTTCAGTGTTGCCAATTTAGATATTTTATATCTAAATTTAGATAATTCTAAAGAGCAAAAGTCAAGAGAGATTTATATAAACTATGAAGAAAAATCTATAATTTTTCATGTTTTATCTATTTTGTTAGATTTCTTGAGAACCACTAATCCAAAAGACTTCAAACTGGACACTGCACTGCCTTGTGTGCTGACTAATATATCTGGCGAATGACAACTTTGTACAATGGACAGTTGTTTGGTAATCGCGGTGCATATACACACACAGAGGTTTCTTCAATTGTAGTTAGATAGATTGTAAATCAACCCCTCCTGCTGAAAACTTAAAATTTTAATCTTTCTCAAAAATGAAAAATTTCTGAAAGAAATGAACATTCATTCAAAGCACCTAGGAAAAATCTCCTATCAAAATGCTTCCTTTACTGTTTGAATTTGGTTGTGTGGTGGATCTGGCGTGCATAAAAAAGTACAATATACGTTAAAAATGTAATTATTGACTTAATTCCTTTTATTTATATGTATGGCGAATTTGGTGAGTTTCATTGAATTAACCAGAATTATCTAGATATTTTTTAGAATTATCTAGATTAATATCTAGTATCTAGGCTCCTATTTCCATAGATACAACCTGAAATATCTAGATCTGGATATAAAATATCCAAAGTGTCAACACTGGAAATTCAAGGGAGATAATTTGTACCTGGCAAACAATATAATGAATTATCTAGATATTATTTAGAATTATTTAGATTAATATCTAGTATCTAGGCCCCTATTTCCATAGATACAACCTGAAATATCTAGATCTGGATATAAAATATCCAAAGTGTCATCACTGGAAATTCAAGGGAGATAATTTGTACCTGGCAAACAATATAATGGATTATAATATCCCACATAGGCCATAGAATATTTGAAACTGGCAAACTTGCAATGTTGAAGCTCAGATGCCAAAGTTTTCTCCACGTCATCGGCCATTGTATCAATGCATCATTGCACTGTATTTGTACTTAATAGCATGCATTTCATAACATTTTCAATCACATCTTTAATTGCTGGTATTATGATCTCCTCATTAATGGTATATGATTTTCCTTTCTTTGCTATATTAAGGGAGATACTGTATCATGCCTTCAATCCTTCTTTATTATCAGGACTAGCCGGTGCTTTAGAAAATGTCTTTAAATTTGGTCGATTTCTGAATTTTTCTTTCAGTGCCTTTAAAAATCAAGATCTTTGTCTTTCTTATAAGAATGAATCCTTTTGAGGTGGTCTTTCATCGTTGCAGGTTTCATGGCATCATCACTGAAAGCTTTTTCACATGACAGGTGCATAGGCATTGTTTCATAATCACTGAAAGCTTTTTCACATGACAGGTGCATAGGCATTGTTTCATTATCACTGAAAGCTTTTTCACATGACAGGTGCATAGGCATTGTTTCATTATCACTGAAAGCTTTTTCACATGACAGGTGCATAGGCATTGTTTCATTATCACTGAAAGCTTTTTCACATGACAGGTGCATAGGCATTGTTTCATTATCACTGAAAGCTTTTTCACATGACAGGTGCATAGGCATTGTTTCATAATCACTGAAAGCTTTTTTACATGACAGGTGCATAGGCATTGTTTCATCATCACTGAAAGCTTTTTCACATGAAAGGTGCATAGGCATTGTTTCATTATCACTGAAAGCTTTTTCACATAACAGGTGCATAGGCATTGTTTCATTATCACTTGAAAGCTTTTTCACATGATAGGTGCATAGGCATTGTTTCATTATCACTGAAAGCTTTTTCACATGATAGGTGCATAGGCATTGTTTCATTATCACTGAAAGCTTACTAGAAATATGGAAGGTATCACCACGCACTTTTAAAAAAGCGATATGTGGCAAAAAATGCCCAAACTATGTATAAAATTCAATTTCATATAGAAATAAAATTATCAGCAGTTTTCAAAAGCATAATTGCCTAATTCCAGTTCATTTTTGGGTGATGATATAAGATAAATATTTTTAAAAACAGGTCTGGTTAGTCCCTCAATAGAAACCTCTTTTGGCTTCATGCTGTGTTGGGGGTGATCAATTAAAAAATTGCAAAAAGTGGTGATAATGAATAAGTTACTTCTCTCGCCTTTTGTTGGGCAGTGATCACTAAAACATTACAAATATCTGAATTTTCCAAAAATAAATGTGAATTCATTAAGGGATCAATTTAGTATAAACTTACATGGCAAATTGAACCCCCACTACAAACCTATTAAGGGGGAATTTCTTTTTAAAAAAGAACAGAAAGTTTTTTCCAGGCATAATAAGGAAGGAATGTTTAAATTTTCAGCCCTCTTGCTCCATTGCTGTGGGCTGTACACACGACACATCGATAGATAGATAGCTAGCCAGATCCACTTATAAACTGAAGACACCAATGTTGACAGCTTTGGTAACAGTTTTCGTTGACAGTTTGTACTTGATGATAAAAGATAAAATATCATTAAAAGCTGACCGGAACTGCTCAGTCATCGCGTGAGCCTGGCCGGGCCCTAATATCTACCTACGATTGAAGAAATCTCTGTCTGCGTGTATGCACCGAGATTACTGTCCATTGTACGAAGTTGACGTTCAGATATATTAGTCAAGGCATTGCAGTGTTGAGTTTGAAGTTGTTTGGATCAGTGGTTCTCGAGAAATCTCATGCACTGCAATTACCCAACAACTATCCATTGTACAAAGTTGACATTTGCCAGATATATTAGTCAGCACACAACGCATTGCAGTGTCGAGTTTGTATACATAACACATTTTAAAATTGAAAAGAAAATATATTTCGTCATAAGTTTCTATGAATTATTTCCCTTGAATTTTGATCACTCTTTATTAGAATACAATTTGTATGTGTATGTGTTGGATATTTAGGCAACCGTGGGCGGAGGTCACAGATTTGACCCCCACAGGTGTTGAAAGTTAAACAGGATATCGACAACAACATCAGGTGTTCAGGGGTCGTAGGCAGGATATTGACCCTGACTGCAGATGGCAGGCTGGAAAAATCAGTATGGGCGTTCGAACCCGATAAAAGCGACAGGGAGCCAGAGAGACTCATGACGTTCAGGATTTTCCTCCCGCGGACCAAGATGGCTATACAACATATGGCTATATACATGTGTGTGTTTGTAATTTGATATTTTTGTTCATCAATATCAAAATAAAATTTATATTTATTTTTATAAATCTCAATGAGTCCAAAAACCTCCACACTTAAAGTACCAAGCGGGACTAAACCTCCTTGGTTAGAATAAAATAACAAACATTTCAGTGATTGGTGACAGTATAAATGTTTTTTTCATGAGAGCAAGCTTACCCAAGGTTATAATACATAGTTTCCGCTTCCTCATGTAGAATAGTAGTAAACAACTAATAATACCTACAAATATGTAACATGTAATTTGCAACACTAAGTTAGCCTTTGATGAACACTTACGGCTTCTAAGCTCAAATACTTGTAAATTCTTGTTACATTGTTTAATTTATATTATCTGCATACTTCATTTTCAGATTATATTCTCAACATATGAATAACATTGTTCAGCAATCCAGAAATCTATTAGTATTGCCTTAAAGCCTTGAAGACATGCAAGTTTGAACATATTACGCTTTATGAGTTCAATCAAGTACACATCTTCACCATCCAAATAGAAAAGGTCTAGCAACCAGTAATGTCAAGGGAGGTAATCAATGTCTATAACTTTGAATAAGAAGACACATTCATATCTTCAGTTATTTTTATTAAATATTTATTATGTGAAAACAAAAACAAGCTGAATTAAAATTGAAAGTGTTAAGAGACAAAAATATCTATGGAAAAGAAACAATAACAGATGCCAACATATATAGAGAAAATAAAATATTTAAATTCTACAGTCAATTTGTGGACAATAAGCATTTATAATTTCAAGTTCAGTATCAATGTTTAACAGCCAAGTTTCCATAGAAATTAAATGTTTTAAATGAAAATTAATGTATTGAAGACACATGCAGAGAATAATAAGCATCTACAAACGGGAACTTGAAAGAATTTTAAATTCTTTACATTTTTCTTTTTTATAGGCCTAACTTTTCCCATTACTACAGATATTTGAATGCTGTTTCATATTCTGTATGTGTTAGCTAAAATAAATCATGCACCCTACACAGTGAATAACATGATTGTAATACAATGAAATTGAAAGCATGAATAACACAGCTTCAATCTGCAATGAATCTAGGAAGATAGACTAAACATCTTTATGGATCAGTTGCTATACTGTGGTTGAGTAAAGCATTTTCTTTTAGTGTCTAATTTTGAATTCAATCATAGGAAATAATGTATCCTGTTTAAAAGTAGAGAGAATTTGGTGTCCTCTTTTAGAGAGAGTAACCACCAGTCAGTGTTTACAAGATCCAGTTGCTACTACCGTTGCCCCTGCTTGTTTCCGAGGTGCAATTGTTGTTACTCTGCTTTGTTTTATAATGCATGCTTTCTTGACTGTTCAACTTTTAGAATTTAAGGAATTCTTCTACCTTCTCAAGAAAGGATGCATATGTAGAAAAGTTTTACAATTATGATTGTTAGTCGATAAAACATGAACACTTTCAAAAAGCAGCTGGGGAAAATCATTTGTTTTTCCATTCTAGAATCTCACTAAATGATCCTTGATTTTGAAGGAGGAATACTGAGTTCAATAGTAGCAGCAACTTACAAACGGACATTTAAGTGATATATGTGCATTTCCATAGCTGAGGTGAAGCTACACTGTGTTAAATTCATATCCTCTCTCTCTCTCTTTAGAGACATGTGTAAAGAGAAAAACCTTCACAGGCTTTTAACAACACAACTAGACAAACATGCAAATCTATGCACAAAATATTTGAGCAATTTCAGTAAAGCATTTAGTATACTCTTTTTTAAAAGTCAGTTATGAAATATTCTAATGCAAAAGGTTTTCCACAATCTACTTACATATATTCTCTATGAGAAACATTTTCAAGAATCTGAAAATAACATAGAGAAAATGTTTTGTATCTATGCAAATCCACAAAAAATAAGTATTCACACATTTCTTTAAAATATATATTATTTCATAAGACAATTTCTTTTCTTTGGTGCACATTGAAAAAGTGTATTTTCAAATGGAAAGTCAGTAAGAAGGCAAAAACATACAAAGCCCATTTCTGTGTCTATATTTCTGTCAACTTGCATGAAAATAAAAAAGTTTTCCAAATGGATATATTTTTTGTGAAGTGCTTTTTAGCATGTGGAATTTCAGTGTAGTTTTCCACAAAAATACAAATTCTCACATTTCACAAGGATATTGTTTCTCTTTAGTGTGTTTGCATGTGGTTTTTAAAATCTAAAGTCTACACAAATGCTGATACAGTTTGTGTTTGCATGTATAATTTTCAAAAAACCCCTACTTCACAACTATATGGTTTCTCTCCAGTGATTGCTTGCAGGTGATTTATTAAATGTGAACTTTCGGAAAATGACAACCCACACACTTCACAAGAGTCCAGTGTGTTGGTATGTGTACTTTTAACATTGAATTATTGGTAAATGCCATCCCACACACTCCGCAGGAATATGGTTTCTCTCAAGTGGGTGTTTGCCTGTATCTTTTTAAATACAAACTACAGGAAAATGCTGACTCGCAAACTTTACATGAATGTGTGTTTTTGCAGGTGATTTTTTAAATGTGATGTCTGTGAAAATGCTGAACTGCAAACTTCACAAGAATATGGTTTCTCGCCAGTGTGTGTTCGCATATGTCTTTTTAAAGATGAACTCTGAGAAAATGCTGACCCACAAACTTTACAAGAATATAGTTTTTCTCCTGTGTGGGTTCGCATGTGTTTCTTTAAATCTGACCCCTGCGAAAATGCTGACTGACATACTTCACACAAATATGGTTTTTCTCCAGTGTGTTTTCGCAAGTGTGTTCTTAAATTTGTTCTCTGTGAAAATGCTGATCCGCACACTTCACAAGAATATGGTTTCTCTCCAGTGTGTGTTCGCATATGTATTTTTAATGATGAACTCTGAGAAAATGCTGACCCACAGACTTTACAAGAATATGGTTTCTCTCCAGTGTGAGTTTGGATGTGGTGCTTTAAATTTCGACTATGGGAAAATGCTAACCCACACACTTCACAAGAATATGGTTTCTCTCCAGTATGTGATCGCATGTGTACTTTTAATATTGAGCTATCAGAAAATGCTGACCCACACACTTCACAAGAAAATGGCTTCTCTCCAGTGTGTGATCGCATGTGTACTTTTAATTTTGAACGATCAGGAAAACCTGACCTACACACTTCACAAGAATATGGGTAATCACCTGTGTGAGTTCGCATGTGTGTTTTTAAATGTGAGCTCTGTGAAAATGCTGACCCACACACTTCACATGGATATGGTTTCTCTCCAGTATGTGTTCGCAGGTGTTTTTGTAAATGTCCACTTTCGAAAAATGTCGACCCACACACTTCACAAGAGTATGGCCTCTCTCCAGTGTGTGTTCGCAGGTGTCTTTTTAAATATGACGACTGTGAAAATGCTGACCCACATAATTCACAAGCAAAGGGCTTCTCTCCAGTGTGTGTTAGCATATGTACTTTTAATATCGAACTAGTGGTAAATGCGATCCCACACACTCCACAGGAATATGGTTTCTCTCCTGTGTGTGTTCGCATGTGTATCTTTAAATCTGACTTCCGTGAAAATGCTGATCCACACACTTCGCAGTTATATGGTTTCTCTCCAGTGTGTGTTCGCATGTGTATCTTTAAATCTGACTTCTGCGAAAATGTCGACCCACACACTTCACAAAAATATGGTTTTTCTCCAGTGTGTTTATGCAGGTGATTTTTTAAATGTGATTTCTGTAAAAATGCTGAACTGCAAACTTCACAAGAATATGGTTTCTCTCCAGTGTGTATTCGTATATGGGTTTTTAAAGATGAACTCTTAGAAAATGTTGAACTGCACACTTTACAAGAATATAGTTTTTTTCCAGTGTGTGTTCGCATGTGTTTCTTTAAATCTGACCTCTGCGAAAATGCTGACTGACACACTTCACAAGAATATGGTTTCTCTCCAGTGTGTGTTTGCATGTGTGTTTTTAAAGATGAACTCTGAGAAAATGCTGAATCGCACATTTCACAAGAATATGTTTTCTCTCCACTGTATATTTGCATTTTTAAAGCTTAACAATCGGAAAATGTTGAACTGCACACTTCACATGAATATGATTCTGCTCTAATGTGTATACAATTGTATATATGTGATTTTAAAGATAAATTGAAAATGCCAATCCACACACTTCCCAAGAATATGGTTTCTTTACTATTATGCTTAAATATGCTTCTTAAAGAGTAACTATTTAAAAATGATGACCTGCACATTTCTCAAAATAAAGTGTATTCTTAATCATGGTCGCTGTGATAATACTGATTCTCATTCTTTATATATGGTTCTTCCCAGTGGGTTTGCATGAGTTTTTAAATCAAAATTCTTTGGAAAAGCTAACGGATTATTCCTAAATATGAACTGCCTCAAAATGTAGACCTATATGATTTTCCAAGTTTGTTTTCCGATGTGTGAAATCCTGGAAACTGTAATTGAACACACTTAGTTTCCACTTCAGCCAATATCTGTGAATAAAAAAAAGATTATTAAAGAAATTTCTGGCTACACACATTATGAAAATTAGTTTTCAATTCAATAAACTCCTGCATATCTTATGATTAACACCGCCCCCTTATGATACCCTGAATCTGAGCTCTTGAGGGGAAAAGCTCAAATTAATGAAAAATATGTTTTGTTTAATCCATTTCATTTTTACAGTTGGTGTACCGCATAAGTCAAATATATTCTTCCATGGGGGCATGGGAGTTCTCTCACCTCTGTTGTAAAATGGGCCTGCGATGTATATTAAAATACTGCTCATGCCAAAATATTGAGCCTACGGTGTATATTAAAATAGCGCTCCTCCCAAAATATTGAGCCTGCGGTGTATATTAAAATAGCGCTCATCCCAAAATATTGGGCCTGCGGTGTATATTAAAAGAGCGCTCATTCCAAAATATTGGGCCTACAGTGTATAGTGAAATAGCACTCAGAGGTAAGAAATGGTTATCCAACAAAATTAAGTGGCAGCCTGTCAAACCGTATTAGATCTTAAATAAAAAATTTTATAAACACAAACCGGACAAAATACATTGAAACTTAAGATAAACTGAACTTAAGATATGAAATTTTATTTTATTATTTATTATTTCCATAAATAGCAATAATAACTTTTAACATAGAAGAATGGTCAAAATACCTGTTGAGACATGCAGAAGCCTTATTGAAGAAAACATCTTTTAGCAGTGATCGGTGCCAAAGGAGCCTCAATCAAGTATTAATTGAGGGGTTCAAATACTTATGCAAAAGTTATTATTGCTATTTATGGAAATAAAATAATAATATCAATTCTCTCTTATTTATTATCAATTCACATACTAAACTGTTTTACTAACGCAAATTGAGTAGATAAATGTCATCAAATCAAATTTGGAATGGCTAATCGCAAAAAATAAGGAAAATAATCTAAGATTTGTATTATTTAAAGATTTTTTAAACAAGTTTTTCAATTCACTTCACCAATTTGGATTATTTTGTGTGTCCACGTGTGTGTGTAAAATCTTTTAAAAATCCGTTTCATTACAGGTTATAATACAAAAAAATAGGAAAAATTCCAAGGGATCGAATACTTTTGCCCAAATACCTACATAAATATAGTTTCCTATTTTTCACTTGCAAAATCAACATGAATAATTATTTTTAAAAAGTTTTATTGGTCACTTGCCTCGAGTGGTTATCCGGGTAGCTAATATTTTGGCAGGTGAAAATAGTTATAACTTTTTATTTTTTTCTAACGGTATGTTTTGATGGTGCAGCTCATATGATCAAAGAAAATATAACTCTTCCAGTGTTTATCATTAAAAGGATAAGTTTTCTACTGCTTTCATCAGCTTTTACATAAATAAAGGAACCCTAGTGTCCACAAATTTAGTTTGCAGTGTATTTTATGTAAAAAAGTAAGAAATATTTTTCCAAAATTCAAGGAAGTAATCGTTAAATAACTGATTTTCATCCAAAATAATGTCTATTTTTAATTTTTGGAAGATTTTTAATTAAAGAGTTTACATTTGTCTGTCAACACCTGTCAATATGACAGGATCGTGCTGGTTAATCTTTCATTTTATATCATAATGGGAGACCACTCAGATTTGGTGAAACCATTGCCAAAAAATAATTATGGATGGATGGAAAGCATACAAATACTATGGAAAGCAACTGGTCCAACATTAAAACAAAGTTACTGAAACATGCATGGACAACATATTTGCAAGAGTTTGTTTTTTTGTTGAAGGATAAATAAATAAGAATAAATATTATAAATAAATATTAAATTAATAATAAACTATGAAAATGAAAAATATTTTCAATTTCAGTGTTCTAGATGTTATAAAATATAAAAATTTGAAAACTTCAAAATCTTGAAATTTTAAAATTAACATTTTTATGAAAGTGTTCCACCTTGTGTGTTGGTGTATGCCTTCTGATGTACATGTTACGGCTGTTTAGGCCATTTTCAACATTCCGATGGATAAAATCTTGCCAAGTTACAACATTTCACTGAACAATAACAAAATATAAAGACATCATCATATATGACTGTATAGCAAATATTTATGTGAATACTTTTTAAATTTAGGGCCACTTTATAACATATTCTACAGGCACTGCACTGGTTTACATTGACAATAATTAGTATACCATGTAAATGAAACCCAGCTTTAGGTAAAATAGCAGGGCAGATTGGGCTCTCTAGCCTTGGGAATGCAACCAGTCTAGGAGAAGGACAGCTCTGAACCCAAATCAGGGGGTAGATTCACCTTAAGGCGGTTTGACGTCCAATTTTCTGTCCTTCTGGCAGACAAGCTGATGCCAGACATACTGCTCTCTGCTTTCGTCTGGACTACATCAGCAAGGCCGAGAGGGGAATTCTGACAACTGGGCATACCAGAATCACATGTAGCAGAGCTGTTTGGTGATGGTGATAGATAAAGCGTTTTTGCATGATAGTATAGAAGAAGTGTCTCAGATAATTTTGGGCTTAGAAAGGTTCCCCGTGAAGTAGATCAGGGGATTGGGATATTGGCTGAGCAGAAGCAAGGGGAGGCCATTGGATTTTGGAGGGAAAGTAGTCAGAAGAGGGAAGCCGGACAGAGCAGATGTGGAATGTTTAGAAACCAAACCAGGCGTTTGACTACTACAATCAGCGGGAGTTGACCACGGAATGATGAGGAGAGGTGGCCAAAGATAGAGGGAGGGGGGGTAGATGTAGAAAATAGTAATCTAGTGCCGCCATTGCCAGACACTTTCTCACGCTTATCATGGAAACCCATACAGACACACCTCTATAGCTTTGTCATTGTCACTCACTACTTTACTGTATATCTCACACAGACGTTCAGTAGTTGTATTAACATTATAGGCCTTTGTGTTAGTTGCAAAAGATTTACTTCTTTTTTACTGATTCATTAATAATAAATATGAAATGTATAGTGTATGTAATCAGACAAGTAATATATACTTATGGGTCATTTCGTGTCAAGTGGACCAATTTTGGGAAAGTGCACGACTCGACCATCTCGGATTTTGCTCTAATGGTTTTTTAGAATGTTACAATCTGGATCTTTCTAGCTTTTCTAGATGCTGAGATAAAGGTCTCAAAAATGGCCCGAATTAAAAAACGACAAAAATGCACCATTTTTAAAGGCAGAAATGTACATGTGGAACAATCTGCACAATTTTCTACTTGGAACTATTGAAAAGAGCAATATTTAAAATACTTGGGGCTAGGTTTTCAAGTTGGTGTCTTGATTCTTTCATGTTCTAATCAGTGGTTGAAATGGAGGGGGGTATGCAGCAAATACATACATCTCAATTTCCAGGTTTTTGTATGTTCAATGTCTATTAATGGAGACTTTAACATATACCTAGGACCCAAATTCCAACCTTACCTCACCCGACATTGAACATACAAAAAAACCCTGGAAATTGAGATGGTAGAAAATTGTGCAGATTGTTCCACATGTACATTTTTGTCGTTTCTGGCCATTTTTAAGACCTTATATCTCAGCATCTAGAAAAGCTAGAAAGATCCAGATTGTAACATGTTGTAGTGCATTGACATCAGTTTCTTCCTTGTCAAACAGAGCACACAAAGTTGGCTAGGTCCTAAGTAATGATTACTTAAAAATGACTTCTTGTATACCAATGAAATTTGGAGCCCACTTTAACATCATTGTCTGAGAAAATGATGGTCTCTAGAGCTAGGCTGATAACATTTTCAAAATCTACATATAAAGTTGACCCTGAAAACAAATTTTCAGTGCAGTAGAAGTTCATGTTGTGGAATGGTTGCTAGTTGAAAATGGAAAACAATATTTGGTCGTCGTCGCTTCAAACAAAGTAGTCCTTGTTCTTGGATCCATAGTGACAGAACGAGTAAAGATATTGAGTTAAAGTTTTACAGGACTTCATTTCAAACCAAAATAAACATGTGAGCAAAATTACAGCAAAACCGGAGATGATCGAGTGGGGACCACTGGTCCACTTGACACGGAATGACCCTTATATAAATATGATGTAATAAATAAATATGCGATTAAATAATAACAATAATAAACAACAAACAAATAATACTTATATGAACATGTAATAAATAAATTCTGTTAATGCGTGTCAGGAAAGTGTCTGGCATAGATTTGTTATCTAAATATTTCAGGAAGTGTCAGGCAGCGTCAGGTATTAAAAAAAACATGTGTCAGGCAATGTCAGGAAGCGTCAACGTTGGTCAGACAATGTCAGGAATTGTCAGGTAGCGTCATGTATAAACATATTTATTTTACGGTTTTTGCATTTTTAAAAAATTAAGTTACTGAAATAGAAAAGAGTATATCTTTAAAATGGTGTAATTTTAATCAGAAACTCCAAATAAGACTCACATCGGGTGTCAGAAAGATGGACACAAAATCAGGGTCCAGTTTTACCATATACGTAAATTGTAAATTGATCCCCCACTTTAGAGACAATTCACTTCCATCACTACATTATGTATCACTGTTGTTAGTTCAGCATTTAATTAGTCTACCGGATTTTTCTATCATGTTGGGGAAAGAATACTCCATTTAATACATTTTTAGTATTTTAGACATCGTAGAAAACATTAAAGGAATATAGAAAAAGTAACACAAATTCATAGAATGTAAAATAATAAAATTGATTTGAATAAACTTACGAGCTGGAGACAAAATAATTAAGGCGAGTTATTCTCGGAGTGAATGGCAGACGACACTTGGTTGTTGAGATAATTAAGAAGAATATCTCAAGACAGCAGTTGAATGAAAGTTTTTTTTTCTCTAGGAATTGATTTGGACAATTTTTTATTCTATTTTAATTAACTTGAGGAATTTATAGAGTGCGGGAGTGAAAACGGTGATAGAGCAATATTTGTCCCTACGACACAAAGATCCATTATCTGAGAGAATAGTTGTGAGTATCGCCAATTTAGATGTTTTGGTTGTGTCTAGATGTCTAACATTGCTATTTAGATTTTGAATATAAATCTAGGTGTTTTTAACACATTAGTCAGGTATGTTGTTCTCTCTGTTCTTCATGAGAACCAGGCCTT
>VCCN01003852.1:2767828-2778420 GCA_006491835.1 Architeuthis dux | reverse complement strand
TATTTCTAAATATGAACTGCCTCAAAATGTAGACCTACATACTTAAAAAATATGGCTGCTCTCTGACATGATCTCCCAAATTTGTTTTCCAATGTGTGAAATCCTGGACACTGTAATTGAACACACTTCAGAAGAACCATGTTGTTTTATTCTCTTATGCATTTATTCAGTTCACAGAAATACATTTTTGTCCATTGAATGTTCAGCTATATTTTTTGAAACATCAGGTCCAGAAACAGCAATATTCACCTTCTTGCTAATGTATTCTCATAAAGATTTCTCTTCTTTTGTACAATATCTACATACTACTGTCTGATGAATTCAATTAGTTTCCACTTCAGCCAATATCTGTGAATAAAAAAAAGATTATTAAAGAAATTTCTGGCTACACACATTATGAAAATTAGTTTCCAATTCAAAAACTCCTGCATATCTTATGATTAACACCTCCACCTTCTGATACCCTGAATCTGAGCTCTTGAGGGGAAAAGCTCAAATTAATAAAAAATATGTTTTATTTAATCCATTTCATTTTTACAGTTGGTGTGCCACATAAGTCAAATATATTCTACCGTGGGGGCATGGGAGTTCTCTCACCTCTGTTCTAAAATGGGCTTACAGTGTATAGTAAAATAGCACTCATCCCAAAATACTGGGCCTACAGAGTATAGTAAAATAGCGCTCATCCCAAAATATTGGGCCTACAGAGTATAGTAAAATAGCACTCATCCCAAAATACTGGGCCTACAGAGTATAGTAAAATAGCGCTCATTCCAAAATATTGGGCCTGCAGTGTATAGTGAAATAGTTCTCAGGGGTTAGAAAAGGTTAACCAACAAAATTAAGTGGCAGCCTGTCAAACCCTATTAGATCATAATAAAAAAATTTTAAAAACACAAACTGGACAAAATTTATTGTAACTGAAGATAAACTGAACTCGAAATATGAAAGGTTCTTGTGAATTGTAATTATTCAAAATGTTGATGTGTTTAATTTGTTGGATAATTTAAAAAATAATTTTTTAAATAATTCTTTAAAAAAATGGAAAATTAATTTTAAAAATAGAGAAATAAAAATAGTTTTAAAATGGAAAATTAATTTAAAAAAAAAAAAAAAAAAAAATAGAAGAATAGTAATTATGGATGGATTGAAAACAGAGTTACAAGCAAAAGTATTTGACCCACCTTTGAATTTTTCCTATTTTATTGCAATACAACCTGTAATCTAAATGGAATTTTAAAAAGAATTACGCCATAGACCTACACAAAATAATCCAAATTGGTGAGATGAAATTTTTTAAAGATCTTTGAAAATGTTTAGAGAATAAAAAACTGAAAAGTGGTGTGTGCATAAGTATTCGACACCTTTGCTATAAAGCCCCTAAATAAGATCAGATGCAATAAATAATCTTCCCAAGTCATATAATTAGTTCACCTGTATGCAATCTGTGTGTCACATGATTTCAGTATATAGACACCTGCTTTGAAAGGCCCAAGTGTCTGCAACACTACTAAGCAATGGACCCAACCAAGCAAGCGCCATCATGAAGACCAAGGAACTCTCCAAACAGGTCAGGGACAAAGTTGTGGAGAAGCATAGATAAGGGTTGGGTCATAGAAAAAAATCCCAAACTTTGAACATACCATGGAGCACAATTAAATTCATTATTACAAAATGGGAAGACTATGGCACAACAAGGAAGGGCCACTTACCAGAACTCACAGACACAATAAGGAGGGCATTAATTAGAGAGGCAACAAAGAGACCAAAGATAACCCTAAAGGAGCAGGAAAGTTCTATTGTAGAGATTGGTGTAGCTGTCCATAGGACTACTTTAAGTGTTAAACTACAGTTGTTTTACTAACACCAATTGAGTAGATAAATGAGGTAAATAATCTAGGGGTTGAATACTTATGTACACACCACTTTTCAGATTTCTATTCCTTAAATCTTTTTTAAACAAGTTTTTGTGTAAAAGAACTCATGAAAGAATGCCGGTTGAAATTAGTAGTAATAGTTTTTGTGTTATAAGTGACTGTCTGAAACATGACACAGTTGCAGTCCAGGTCTTTCTAAAGAAATTGATTGGATTTCTAAAAGAAAACCTTCAAGTGATAAAGCATATTTACTACTTCAATGATGGTGCACTGAGCCAATACTTTGTTATCACAAGGAAGATTTTGATGCCAATTTCTCTGCATCAGGTAAATATGAATTTTTATTATAAATATTATCTTTGATAGTTATGAATAAAGGGAAATGGCAGTGGCTTATAAGTCACCATGGACCATGCAGGATTGCAAATACATAAAATTCAAAATTTGCAATGTCATTAAACAAAATTTCAATGCTCTATTAGAACCGGTGATGGAAATGGGTTTGGGGAACTAGGTTAAAGGTAAGGTTGGAATTTGGGCGTTAGGTATATGTTAAAGTCTCCATTAGTAGACATTGAACATACAAAAAACCTGGAAATTGAGATGTAGGTATATGCTGTATCCTGCATACCCCCACCAACCATTGATTAGAACATGAAAGAATCAAGATACCAACTTGAAAATCTAGCCTCAAGTATTTTAATTATTGCTCTTTTCAGTGGTTTTTGGTAGAAAATTGTGCAATTTGTTCCACAGCTTCATTTTTGCCTTTAAAAATGGTGTATTTGTCATTTTTTAATTCAGCCCATATTTAAGACATATCTCAGGATCTAGAAAAGCTAGAAAGATCCAGATTGTAACATTTTGTAGTGCATTGATGATTAAAGCTTTTTTTGGATTTACCAATATATCTTGCCTCTGTCGTCTAGTTCTGATTGTAAATTGTAAAGTTTCAGACACTCGCTCACTCGGTGTTAAAAACAGCAAACAAATAAAAATAAATGAGAGAATTAATGAAAGAAAAACAGAAGTAAATACAAAAATTATAAATTATCGCTTTGAATAAATGAAATTGTAAAATTGTTTTTATTTGTTCGCCGTTTTTAACATTGAGTGAGTGAATGTGTGAAACTTTACAATCGGGGCTACTACTACCTTCCCTACATTATGCCAAAATATGTTGGTAAATTACAAAAAAAACAAAACTTTATTCATTCAAATTTTGAAAAAACGAATTATTTAATTAGAATAAATTAATTTAAAATATCACTTATTAATTATTATTATTTTTTACATGAACAGCTCTCTTCCTCATCCATCAGAACATCACAGAGCATAGTAGCAGAGGTAGCGCCTGGGACCTGCAACTGCGTTAGGGGGGGGGGACTCTAGGGTCGAAATACTTTTCTGAGGGTCTCATACTTAACAATTTGCAGGGTGGTCGCAGTCAGAACTAGTGCCTCCACTGCCAGACACTTTCTCACGCTTATCATGGTACCAATACAGACACACCTCACGCTTTGTCATTGTCACTCACTAGTTTACTGCATATCTCACACAGACAGTGTTGCTAACTCAAAAAATATTTTCGAGCTAGTTTGACTGCCAAAAACCGCTAAACATTTTAGAATAGCCAGAAATGGCCATAAACCACCAAAAAGACGCTAAAAATGTTGACCATTTTTAGCGTCTTTTTGGTGGTTTATGGCCAAACGTTCAGAATGTTTTAAGCGGAAACGCGCTAATTTAGCGCTTTTTGCACTTCCAAAACAAGAAACGCGTTAAATCTAGCGCGAAACACGCTAAATTGGCAACACTGCACACAGAGGTTCAGTGGTTGTATTAGCATTATATAGGCCTTTGTGTTAGTTGCAAAAGATTTACTTCTTTTTTACTGATTTATTAATAATAAATATCAAATGTATAGTGTATGTAATTAGACAAGTAATATATACTTATATAAATATGTAATAAATAAATATGCGATAACTATTAAACAAATAATAATAATAAGCAACAAACAAATAAATAATACTTATATGAACATGTAATAAATAAATTCTGTTAATTCGTGTCTGGAAAGTGTCTTTCTGGTATAGATTTTTTATCGAAATGTTTCGTTAATGTGTGTCGAGCAATATCAAGAAGTGTCAGGATGCGTCAGGTATTAAAAAACGTGTCAGGCAATCCCAGGTATAAAAAGTACTGCCCGACATATTTGTTGTAATATCTGGCTGAAAAATAAATTAAAATATTAATTATTTTACGGTTTTTGTGTTTTTTAAAAATTAAGTTACTGAAACAGAGAAGAGTATATCTTTAAAATGGTGTAATTTTAATCAGAAACTCCAAATAAGACTCACATCGGGTGTCAGAAAGATGGACACAAAATCAGGGTCCAGTTTTACCATATACGTAAATTGTAAATTGATCACCCACTTTAGAGACAATTCACTTCCATCACTACATTATGTATCACTGTTGTTAGTTCAGCATTTAATTAGTCTACCGGATTTTTCTATCATGTTGGGGAAAGAATACTCCATTTAATACATTTTTAGTATTTTAGACATCGTAGAAAACATTAAAGGAAAATAGAAAAAGTGACAAAAATTCATAGAATGTAAAATAATAAAATTGATTTGAATAAACTTACGAGCTGGAGACAAAATAATTAAGGCGAGTGATTCTCGGAGTGAATGGCAGACGACACTTGGTTGTTGAGATAATTAAGAAGAATATCTCAAGACAGCAGTTGAATAAAACAAAGGTTTTTTTCCCAAGGAATTGATTTGTACAATTTTTCTCTGATTAACAAAGTTAAAAGTTTTTTCTTTATTTTAATTAACTTGAATTTATTGAATACGGGAGTAAAAACGGTGACAGCGCAACATTTGTCCCTACAGCACAAAAATCCATTACCTGAGAGAATCGTTGTGAGTGTCGCCAATTTAGATGTTTTGGTTGCGTTTAGATGTCTACATTGCTATTTAGATGTTGAATATAAATCTAGATGTTTTTAACCAACAAATTAGCCAGGTATGTTGTTCTCTCTGTTCTTCATGTGAACCAGGTATGGATGCTTTTGTGGATATAAAGTTAATAAATCAATTACTCTTTTTCACCATCCAAATAGAAAAAGTCTATCAACCCAGTAAGGCTAAGGGAGGTAATCAATGTCTATAACTTTGAAAAAGAAGACAAATTCAGATCTTCAGTTATTTTTATTGCATATTTTTTATGTGAAAACAAAAACATGCTGAATTAAAATTGAAAGTGTTAAGAGACAAAAATGTTTATATTAGAAAAGAAACAATAAAAGATGCCAAAATATATAGAGTAAGTAAAATATTTAACACACATGCAGAGAATACTTAGCATCTATAAAAGGGAAATTGAAAGAATTTTAAATTCTTTACATTTTCTTTTTTTATAGGCCTAACTTTTCCCATTACTCCTGATATTTGAACGGTTTCATGACATTCGCTATGTGTTGTTGTAATGTTTATATATATGTATGCTAAATCAATAAGTAATGTATGTATATGTTATATCAATAAACATGCCGAAGCAAGCTCCCAGCAGTCCCCATTACAGCTTTCCAATTGAAGAACATGAATTTTGTTGTCTTTTCTCTCCACACACGTGGGAGTGACTTTTCTCCAAAATGAATTTCCCGCCACAGAAAGATCAGCTTCTGTCAGCAGACCTGGACCAAGAATCATCATCATCAACCCGCAGCCCCGGAAAAAATCATCTTCTCTGAATCTCTCTCTCTCTTTCCCTCTCTCTCAACATCTCTTTCTCTCACGGCGACCAAGAAGAAATACAGGTTGCCATTATACTACAGTAACATGTCTGTCTCTCACACTTTGAAAATAAAAACTTTACATTGACAGGGGTAAGGGTACACTGCAATTTATATTAATGAATTAGGTATTATTTTAATAAAAATAGTAATATTTTAATTTGATAAATTCATACTAATATAAACTTCAACAATTGCTGTAGTGGTGTATTATTTCTTTCTCAAAAGACTCATTTTATTATTACTATAAATTAGATAATTACATAACAAGAATTTTATTAAATAATAACATTACACAAAATTACATAAATTGAAATATATTATTTTATATTAGATAACTTATTTTATTCAAAATTGTACTTATTGTAATGAAAACGGATGACTTGTTATCTGTTCTGAGGTTTTATTGGTCTAACAAAAGTATACACCTGTTTGTTTTTAGCTCTCTTCTATCTGAAGAGTGAAGAAAAAGGGGTATTTATAGAAGGCAAGTAGAGATAACTTATGTATTTTACTTAAAGGAATTAATCCATCATAAAAGGGGGTTTTAGATTATCACTTACTTACCTTAAAAATCTGGATTCAGTTGTTGTTTAGTTGCAGTTTAATCTTATTAAGTAGATCTGAAGCAGAGTTAATCAGACAAATATTTGCATGTAACCAACATCACAAATTAATCTGACATAGACTCCATTCTTTGTACTCTAAACTAATGAATACTTTTAAAATTAGCATCATCGTGAACTTTAACAGAAAGGCTGTAAATAACATCTTGAAACTGACTGAATTCTATATTAGAAACTTTGATGAAGTTATTGAATTGTGAGTTCCTGATATGCTTTGCAAAGTTGTATTTTTAACGTTTTTCATTCCAAAATAAATCAACAAATTCTTTATTCTGCAGACAGAGCAGGTCAAAATTCAAAGCTGTAACACTAGAGGGGAAGAATGTAAAGCTTTTCCATTTAGAAGTCATCAAAGTTCACGTTCCATAGGCTACATAGATCAAAGCTCAAAGCTGTAACACTGGGGAGGGAGAATGTTAATGTTAGAAAATGCAAGAAACATTTTCTAGATATTCCATTCAAATTGTGATCCTTATTTTCTTCATATAATTTCATATGTTGACAGTCTCCATGTCATACTTACCTTCAAAATCTGGATTCAGTTGTTGGTTAGTTGCAGTTTTATCTTGTTAAGCAGATCTGAAGCAGAGTTAATCAGACAAATATTTGAGGGTAACTGACATCTCTAATAAATCTAACATAAACATTCTATTCTTTGTATTCTAAACTAATGAATACCTTTAAAATTAGCATCATCGTCAACTTTGACAGGATATATGAATTTTTTTCCTGAAATTTTAACTTATTCTTTGTAATACCACTTTCACAAGCCAAAGTATAGCTCTTTGGTGACTGGAAAATTGTACCATATTCTTACTTGAATCAGGAATATTGTTGTGAATGAATTTTTTAAAGTATGACAAGAAGATTCCTGGTTATAAAAGGATAGACAAGTAAACTGTCAGTGGGAGACATAACACATTGAATGAGCAACAAACATAAAAGAAGGTTCACGGGATGTAAATTAGATGCTTGTAAAAGCCGAAAGTATAAATCCATATGCAGTGATCATCATCAATTCGTGGTGAGAAGTTTATGCAAAAATGGATTTCTATTGTTTATGAATATTGGAAAAATATTACAACTGCTGATCTTTATAATTGCAAAGTACAAAAATATTTCCACTTTCTCTTTTGTCTTTACAGTTTATATGAATCAAACAATTTTGATACAACTGTATTTAAGGCTAGAACTGGTTCCCTGGAAAAGCTGAACTTCAGTGCCCTTTGAAATATAGTATTATCAAATAGGGTGCAGAAATTCCCTTGCGACCATGCCTCACCCCTAACCCTAACAACTTTCTCATCTATTGTGAACATTCTATCTCACCTACATAGCTAAGTCCACGTGAGATTCTTCTCGGTCATGAGAATTTCCTTTGACGATTGTTTCTCTTAGTTACACAATATAAAAAAAATGTTTAACTGTCAGATATTCCTGAAAAATCTGCCTTCACATCAGGGAATTTTCTTATTTTATTCTGTTTAATTGATTCATTTTTATTTGGAAAGTCTGACTGTCTCAGACACAGGCGACTCTATCACTTGGTGGCCGCCTGTGTTGCTGATGTCTTGAGCCGGCCCTGACAGTACTAACACATTCTATGACTGTTAACAAGAATTAGTATTAAACTTTCAATGACAAACATCTCTTATTTTGAATTTTTGACAGAAATACAATTTGACTCTTTTCATCTTGTGAAAGTGCTAATTGACACACCATTTTCCTAGAGTTCTGACAGCTCTAATTCACAATCTATATAGTATTTCGATTACTTCTCTTTTTTTCAATTTTTTTTTTATTTGAACATATATTAATAGAAAAAATATAATACATGTATGATAGATGGAAAGTAAGGGTCCAATTCAGCATTATAGTTACATCATAAATACCATCCCCCACTAAATAAGAAAATAATTTTGGTAGACCTACATCTGTTAACCAAGTTGAAAAAACAGTAAAAAATGTGTGCTTTTAATTCTATAAACTCTAACAACCTTCCTGCAATTGATAGTTTTTAGAAAAAAAAAATCTTTTCAAGTTTTATTATGTAAATGTTATGGTAAATTCGACTTACTTTCCGTCAGTTGTACTGAAGTGGAGCTTCGAAGCATGCAGTTACTTCCCTTATTTTCTTTGTAAGCAGTGCCAGACAATCGTTGCAATAATGCACTGTGGGAACGGCCATTTTGAATGGCTAAAAGTGGCTAGATCTGTCAAGAAATTGCTAAAATTGGGTAGATTTCCTTTTCCAATTTTAATGATGATTTTCTTGTGCTTTCATTAGGGTTTTTTGATGGGGCACTCATTTCCAATGTTGCCAATTTAGTGCTAAATTCAGTGTGGGTGTGCTTAACTCTTTCCTCCCTGACAGCCATATTTGTTAGAGCAGGCAGTCAGGAAAGAAATGTGCCTGTGTGTCAAACTAATTTAACAGCCTGTGTCGGAACAAAAAAATACAATGGGCAGTAAATAAATTGCTATATCTCTTTTACTTTTAATATTAAATGTATGCTTACTAAATTTTCAGTGATTATTCCCAATGTATCACTTTGAGGTCCAGCAAAATAAAACCATGAAAAAGTTAATTGAAAAAGCTATTATTGATTGGCATTGTTATGATTTAAATTTAAACAAATTTTTTTTTTTATTACCCGGGAAATAATGCAAATACAAGATTATGCTTCTACACATGATCAGGGCAGGATTGAAAATTATCATCACGCCTAGAGGCGTTATCAGGGAAGAAAGAGTTAAACATTTTGGCCATTTTAAAAAATTTAGCAACACTGAACATTTCTACATGCCCCCCTCGCACTCTGGTGATGTGCCCGCATTCCAAATGGTGCAAAAATAATGACGCTACATACGCAGAAAAGTTGAAAGAAAATGGCAGGTCTATTTGCTTACTCTGTTGTCCAAGTGTGTTTATCATAAGTACTTGCTTTCATGAGGCTTTACAACGTACCACAATGAACAAAATAGGTAACATGAAGGCAGGACTAAATTTTCCATTAATAGGTTTCAGTGTAGGAAGATAAAAAAAGACTGAATAAATATAAAATGGTGAACTTCATATGTATATAGTGATCATTTTTGTTTATTATACTAAGCCTATAGCACATGACCTCACATGTATTTTCTTAAAAATGTTTAGTTCAAACATATCATTTTTTTTAAGTAACTGCAGCAGCAAGTCCTCAATGTAGTTAATAGGATCTTATGAAGTGCAAATGAGTAGTAAAGTGAAACCAATTTCACCAAAAGCTCAATGATATCTACAGTTAAGTTCCTATGGTATATTCCGTCACAAAAACCTTTTGTGCCAACAATGCACATTTCGATCTCATTGCAAATGGGATTAATCAAGGACTACATTTGTGCAAAGCAACAGTTGTAAGGAGTAGCACTAACCATTACTCAGTTCAAAACCAGAGAATAACAAACACTGCATGGCATGATGGCAGAAGCATTTGATGTGGTGAACGAATTCATCTATTGTTGTAAGATGTTCAGGTTAAAGTTTAACACTTGACATCCAGTACCACACAAACTGAAGTGCTTTGTTTAGATCAGGGTTTCCCAACCTGGGCGATTTCAACTGTTGGGTGGGCAATTGGAAATTTTGGTGGGGGATGTAGGATTTTGAGTATTAAGAAGGTATGTCAACATATGCTACCTGAAAAAAATATTCAAAGAACCTGTATAAAAAAGTCAGCGTTATTTGTTATCTCCCTTTGGTATTTTTTACTACATCATACAAGTCAGTTTACAAACCAGTAACAAACTTTTAGCAAACATTTTTGGTATGCTTTACAAGTGGGGGCGGTGGAAAGATTTTCCATGTGAAAGTGGGCGATGATGCAAAAAAGGTTGGGAACCCTTGGTTTAGACCCATTAAGCAAGAGAGAGCTCTCTAATGTAAGGGAGACAACTCTTGTCACTTCCTCTATCATTCATTTTCGGTCTTTAACGTACGCATTCACTGTTGAGCACATGTTGGCGAGTTTTGATCGACCCCCCGTGATAATGGCAGCTGGGCACTCAATTAACGAATTAGTGGCTAATAGGGCTTGAAGCTGACAGCCAGAGTAAGCCCCGTTTCTTTAGTGTACACAGATTTCTTGCTTACATCAATACCATACCTTTTTATTATATTATATTATCAAACAAACTGAGAATGGAAATTCTCTTATAGAAAACTTATAAATTTCAAACAAGAGAATAGCGGGGGGGAAAAAAACAACAAACAAAAGACATACAATCTTTTTTTATATAATT
>VCCN01003852.1:2752727-2767121 GCA_006491835.1 Architeuthis dux | reverse complement strand
TACAGTTACAAGGGGCATAACATAGATACAGTTACAAGGGGCGTAACATAGATACAGTTACAAGGGGCGTAACAGATACAGTTACAAGGGGCATAACATATATAGTTACATGATAAAGGCACAGTCTGTCAAATAAAACACCTAAGTGTCTGGAATATTAACAGAGCTTACAAGATCTTCCAAACCATATCAACTGCCGAGTGCATCATACAAAACAATTACTCACTTTGATCTCCACTTGATTGAAGCTTTTGCCATTGTAAATGCCAACGATGCTGCCAATCATTTCAGGAACAATTATCATGTTACGCAAATGAGTTTTCACAATCTAATGAAAAGAAAAACAAAAGAAAAAATAAATTATTTTCTTGTTATGAACAATGTATTAAAAGTAAAACTATATGAATTCAAAATAAGTCAATTTTATTTCATTTTCCAAACGCATCAATTTGAAGATGCGTTATATATTCCACTACTAATTCAATACCAAGCAAAAAGACACTCAAAACAACTGCCATTAATTGGACTGAGTGAGCCGAGTACACATTTGTAGTGAAACTTCTCACATTAACATTTTTACCTTTGAATGTTAACACACAATTTAATCGCGTTGGCAAAACATTTAAAATCAAATTTCAAATATAGGACACAAATCCTGTTAAGATAAAATTGAGCTGAACGTTTAAAAAACCCAGTTAAAAAGTATTTTGACAGAATTGAACGTAATTCTTATTTCTCCTGTTCATTGCTATTTCTAAGTTGATTGGAGCTGGGTTGCTTAAGCTAAGAATACATTTTACTTCATTACATGCACAAACATACATTAATCTTTATTTAAACAGATACATAACATTATACATATTTTCTGAGACTGTCAAACACCAGGAAACCTTTCATGTGAAGTAACAGACAAATATTTTGAAAAAAAAAAAAAAGCTCTAATCACCTCTGGTTTCTCAAGAGGACCTGCCCTCTTTTTGGCTTTCCGCAGCCGTTTGATCAAGGCCATAGGTTTCCTTTTCAAGCCACGGGCAAAACAGCGACGAGCCCTACAATGGAACAGTTCCATCAATTGTTCACTGAAAAGAAAAAAGTTCAAAGTTTTATTACTCCGGAAAATCTCCCAAACTTTAGACACACAGCAATGCAGGTTTCTACTTAAAATTACTGGCACTTTGAAGATCCGATCTGCGGATTCTTACAATATGTGAGGTCTAATCCAGTTCACATTACTGAACTGAAAGGCAGTATTCCCCTTGCATCTTTTTACTGCTGGAGATATTTGACAAAGTCTTAGCAAGAATCAGTTGAAAATGTACATTTTAAACTAAGATGCTAAATAAAACCCCTTGGTAAAACAAAACATTAACTGCAGCAGGCAACAAAGTAAAAGTTAGTACTACGTATTACTGCAATGACGGAAATGGGTTAAAAATAGTTTTAAAAATTCACAGAAACTAAAGGGGAAAAAAAAAATACAAAAAGATACCAAGCAAAAAGACACATCAGAACAACTCTGTCATCAATTGGTTTATCTGAGTGAGCTGAGTAGACATTCATCATTTGTGAGTTTAGAAAATAGATTTTGTCAGAGGAATTGTCAAGTTTTTAAAAAATGGCCTAATGAATTAAAGACGTTCTGCTAGAGTGCATTTATACAATATACGGCAGGTTTTGAGCTTTTTAGATGAATCAAATGATTCTTCCAATAGTGAAGGCTCGGGCAGTGATCTAAATGCTTTTCATAATGATAACGAGGAATCAGCATCTGAAGCAGACAATAGTGCACATGGAAGTAGGCCTACTATTGGTAAAGGTGATGTTAACATTGATGTTTACAGTAGCGATGTCGGGCTTGGTATTTGCGAGAATGGTGATCACTCAAGTGATTCTGAGCTACAAAATCATGGTTGGGAAAAAAAAAAATCATCACCTTGTAGTAGATAATTACTATACAAGCATTCCACTGTGTAAATACATGCTCACTAAGCAAATCTATGTCACTGGTACAGTCAGGTCAAACCGTGTGTGACTACCTGATGCTATCAAGAAAACACCGAAACAGAAGGGTTTACCAGCGTAAAGGGAAGCTCTTAGCAGTAAACTGGTTTGACAGAAACCAGGTGAGACTATTGGCCGCTGTTGCTAATGCTGGTACAGTTGAGAAAGAAAATTACAAGAAAGTAAAGAATGTTCCTAATGTTGTCATTGCTTACAATGCTGGTATGGATAAATCAGATCAGATGATTGATCAGTATGCCTGTGAGCTTAGAAGTAGAAAATGTTGGAGAAAGGTTATGTTTCACTGGTTTGATAGAACACTAAAGAAATGCCTATATCCTATGCAAGAAGATTCCAAACTTACAGGGAACTCCTTTGAAATTCATCATATCAGTTATAGAAGGACTTATTGGTGGGTATGAGTAGGTACTCCAATGAGTTTTTACAGGAAGATCTTAACATCTGGTGCCTGTTTCTTGTTGTTCTGAACATTTTGATACCTCATTTGTCTCTCTACTCCTATTAGTTACTAATTATTATTATTTATTCATTTGCGGACTCGCAGCAAATTGAACACTTACAAAAAAAAAAAAAGAAAAAAAAAAGAAGGCCTTTTCATCATCCTATAAGACTGAAAAGCCATCATTTTTTTAATATGTAGACATTGTGTACTTGCTTAAATTTTATACGGAACTGAAGAACATCTACTTTTCTACTAGGTGATATTGGTTCCAAAGACATACATCGAAAGAGGTGTCAGCAATCATTTATTTATAGACACTTTTTTTTTTGACCACAGTAAAAATCCGTCACAGTGTAGTTTGGGCGCTGAATACACATTAAATTGAAAATTCCTTTTAAGTCAAACGGTGACAAATCAGACAGATTCAGAATTGGACATTCTTTATTATGGCATGCATAACAGTTTTGTATTTAGTCAACATTATGGAGAATGAACACTTGAGAAACGGAAAAATTAGCGTTACTGTGACATTTTCGCTTAAAAAACTGACTGTTTGGACTACCTAGTATGAGGAACTGTGCAAAAGGATAGGCAGGCTGTATTGGTGATCCATTAGCAAGAACATCTGCTAGGCATTTCATCAGTAAAATCCCAGAGGGTAAAAGGATGAAATGTGCATATTGTGCCAAGCCAAAAACAAGCTGGTTACAAAGCCACCAGAATTGGTACATGGTGTCAGGAATGTGGAGTTTGATTGTGTTGCAGTGAGTGCTTTGAAAAGTATCACAAATGAAACAAATTTGCAGTAGAAATGTATAAAAAATACAACAAATAAGACAAACTCACAATTCATACACCTGCTGAAGTCTTTATTGTAACCACAGATATGGTTAATAAATACTTAATACACAAAATATGTTATTTGATTTTTGGTGTTAGATTATTGTAATTTTTGAGTTTGTGAAAAAATTCCCCAAGTGGTACTGTATAGCTGGAAGAAATTGACCGGTAAAAAGAATTTACATTATTAACCGATTCTTGCTCAGTCAGATTTAAAATAAAACTCCATAGTAAAAGAAAACACATTAAATACAGTTAAGAAAATTCACAGAAACTAAAGAATAACAAAAAAACAACTTATGTGTAATATCACACTACAAATTACTGAATAGATACCAAGCAAAAAGACACATCAGAACAACTCTGTCATCAATTGGTTTATCTGAGTGAGCTGAGTATACATTCATCATCTGTGAGTTTAGGAAATAGAATTTGTCAGGAATTGTCAACTTTTTAAAAATTGTCTAATGATACTGCTAATTAGTTTATAAATAATAATTTATCATTATTGAAAATAAATATTTAAAAAAAAAATGATGATTGGTAAAAAAGATGGAGTGATTGCTTGCAGAATGTAAATATTGAGGAGTTTACGGACATTCGTGGACCAGCTACACAATTACCTGATACCGCTAAGCAGTTTATAGATAATTTATTAAAAATAAACGAAAATCTTTTAAAACACCTTTTAAATTTAAATCATATGCAAATTTAAATCATGACTGCCAATCAATTGATATCTTTTTCAATGAACTTTTTGCTGGTTTTATTTCACAGGACTTAAAAGTGATACATTGGGAATAATCACTGAAAATTTAGTAAGAGCACATATAATATTAAAAGAGATATAGCAATTTATTTACTGCCCATTGTATTTTTTTGGTCAGCAACAGGCTGTTATATTAGTTTCAGGGAACAAGGCACTTTGTTAGATGAAGGGAGTCACGCAGGCAGGGAACTTATCAACTGACTCTTAGGGAGGAAAGAGTTAAATACAGTTTTAAAAATCCACACACACAAAAAAAAAAAGAAGACTTTTGCATGTAATATCACTACAAATTACTGAATAGATACCAAGCAAAAAGACATCAGAACAAATGTCATCAATTGGTTTATCTGAGTGAGCTGAGTATACATTGATCAGTGAGTTTAGTTAAACTTTTTTTCTCAAATGGCCTAATGAGAATGAATTGAAAGGAATTTACATTATTAACTGATTTTTGCCGAGTCAGATGTTAAATAAAACTCCATAGATCTTTTTAAAAATTACTATAGATGTATGTAAGGCACCTCCATGCACTTTTGACAAAAAAAAAAAAAAAAAAAAAAAAAAAAAAAAAAAAAAAATCGCCCAAAACTTGGATAAAAAAAAACAATTCTATTGTAAAGAAATGTGTCATTCGTAAGAAGAATAGTAAATCAATATATAAATTATTCTTTCTCCATGTTCAGAACCAGAGATTTTTGTCTTTGAAAAGTTGTCTATACTGTGTAAACAATTGTATGTAATAATTTAGTATAAAAGATTTCCATGCAAAATATATCCAGATCTTTAAATGTTTTTTTATTCTCTGTGAATAATTATGAAACATTAAGTAAAACTGTTTTAATAATCGGGAAATGTAAAGTTAACAAAATCTAATGTTCTGGAGATTTTTAACTGTTAATTGTTTGCAGATTGATTTGTTGTAGAGACTCAATTCAACTTCTGTATCATTTTGTGACAATGATTTATTCATTTCTCATTATTACTACTCTCAACAAATTGCAATTAAAAAGAATAGAAAAAGGGTGGGGGTGCAGGGATAGAATAAAAAAAAACTTTCCCCTCAAAAACAAATACACTATTTTTTTTACAGTAAATTCGGCACATCGAGACCCTTTTCATACAAAACATTTTTCCTATGCAGAATAATTACTTTAACTGAGTTTCTTGGAAACATCGTCGTTGAGAAAAAATAAATTTCTCAGGGGCAGCAAGTGGATTGGCTCTAAAATGGGTGATCAGTTTATAATGTAAAATTGGAAGCTGTCCGTCTCTGCAACACCTGATGGTCAATATAAATATTTTCTAAACTGGACCCTGACTTTTTGGCCGCTTTATCACCCTGGAGAAACTCAAGGTTAGTGTTGGTATAAGCTGTACAAATTAATGTAACCAAGTACCCCCCCCCCATTACTTTAAAATTGAATAAGACCATGAATAGTGCGGTCAAATTTTTGAATGAATTAACTGCACTAATCAAGGTGTACCTGTCCAATTTTACATACATTGTAATTCGATCACCCACTTTAGAGCCAATCCACTTGCATCACCTAAAAAAGTCCCCAAGAAACTGTAGTCAGATTCAGTTAAAGCAGTATATTTTGCATAGGAAAAATATTTTTTATAACGATTTTGATATTACGAATCTTGATCAATATCCCGTATGTGCCTCTATAATGTAAAAAGGGACACTTAGGATATCATTGTGTCTAACTCAACGATAGCCAAAAGATTAACCTGTACACACAACTATCACATCCAGTGCCAAGAGGAAAAGACGCATGTACACACAAGATTTAATCAAATAATTTCTGGTCCCAATGAAAATAAAAATGCCAAGTATCCTTTTTTAAATTATCCTCGTTCCGTTGAATGAATGGAATCAGAAGTGATCCAGGGCAATTGTTATCTTTCCTGTTTCAAAATGGCTGCTGCTCAAACTTCAGAATCAACACTGATCACTAATTTCAAATCAAAGAAGCAGATGACAATAACCCTGCAGCTGGGATGGCAGCTATTTTGAAATTGGATAGGTAACAATAGCCAAGGCCTCTATATGGGCATCTCCATATACAATTTACACTAAAAATAATTATTCAACATTTGTATATATTCAGTCAAGCGATAAGAATGTGTATGAAAAATTAAATTACAAACTTATCAGCAAACAAAATATTTTCAGCTTGAAGTGCTGACCACAAAAACAAACAAGGGAAATAACTCAAAATCAAAGGGAGATAATTCATAATGTTGTGTTGAATTCAGTGAGGGCCAGATTCACCTACAACACTTTACCAATAACAATTTATCAAGATACAAATTACCAAGAAAATCAAAATAAAATTATATACAAACATTTGTTTTTAATTACGCTATAAAACGTTAAGATACATAACATTTAAGTGGTATCTTTGCAGTTTAAACAGGTTTTTGACAGTTGATTTTTCATATTGTAGCTAATACTTACTTTTTGATGATTTTTATACAACAAGCGTGATAATTTGGGATGCTACAACGTTAAAAAACAGCTGTTTAAACTGCAAGATACCCAATAGGTTTCAGGTGTAAGTTATTTTAGATAATAAAGGTTTTAAAAGATAAATTTCACAAATAAACATTTTTATTTACACCGAAAAAGTTAAGATACATGAAATTTAAGTTTCAGATGTAAATTATAGATAAATTGTTTTTTCAAATTCAAAAAGTGATTGGTTTACACTGGAAACAATTTTTTCAAAGACAAACATCTCCGTTTCTAAACAAGAAAAATATAATTTGTAGATTGAAAAATTTTCCATTCAGATTTTTTACGAATAATGGATAAATATTTTGTTACAATAATAGTTCTTATACAAGTTTTTAACTTTTTTTTCTAGTCACGTATCGCTTTTGTCAAAAGTTTGAGAAGTACATGAATAGCTGAAAACAGCATGGGCCCTCTGCCGAACAATTGCTGAATCTTTAATATATTTTTGTTCCAGTAAATTCTTAACCTTTTTGTAATTTTAAAGATCGCAGTAAATTGTATCTCGATAAATGTTGGTAATTTGCTGTTGGTGAATATGCCGCAACTCAAATTCAGTACCGTGGCTAACCAAAATCAATTCCACCATCTCTGGTATTTGTGTACAAGAGTATTTCAAACGAACGAATGAAATTCATTCATTAAGTACAAAAGGCTCCAAACTGGGATGCCTCTATGTTCCATCTTGCATAACAACCAGATATGGATTAAACTCAATCACCACAAAATGCATTACTGTTTAGAATAATTTTACAAGAATACTTAAGATTGACCTACTTAGCCTATCACGATTTGGACTTAAATCTAGCATCAAATCAATTTTCCCCAAATCCAACATCTAAATATAAAAGCAACCATGTATCTATATCTAAATCTTATGATTTTTAGAAAATTCTCTTCTAATATGTTCTTCATTGACAAACTCTGCCTGGCTCTTTTGTAACCTCCATTTCCCACAATGTGACTATGAGGAAGATTCGGACAAATATTTTCTAATTGAACAAATGAAAAACTAAGGGCAATGCTCCTAGATCAGAATACTGCACGAGCATCACCTCTCTCAAAATAAAATACAAATAAATAAAGGGAGAAAGCATAACATTTGAGTGTGTCCAATCTTGAAGTTATAATGGCTAAGCAAATCATTCCTGATCGCGCTGAATTCGAGTCTCTCACAGCTGAGTATTGGAGCAAGATTCATAAATAATCCTGAAGAACTCGTCAGATGGAAACTTCTCGCTTAACTTGATTTCTTGCTAGTTTTTTGTAAAATATTTTCAACTGACCTTTTTTTGTGATATATTTTCCACACACTCAAATTCCATATGTGGCAAATTATTTGGCTATCATTACCTTTCTTGTTTCCAAATGACCGCTGCTTCAGCTGTTGCTGATAGCAGAATCAACCGAGCCGTCCGCTGCTGCTGAATTTAAAGTCAAAGAAAGAGACAAGAAGATTCCTCAGAAAGGGATTTCCAGTTTCTTTTTCCAAGTGCAGTTGGTGCATTGCAGTGTGTTCACAATAAGGTGATGTTTAGTAAGCCTCCTTATGCATTCCATGTCATTAGAGGTAATGTTGGCTAAGTCCCTGAAATTAATGTCCAGTTCAGGTAACAAATTTCCATTGACTTGCAATTCCATTGGTACAATATATGTAGGCACTGCAGGCCTAAGCCTATCACGTTTAGGTATAATTCCAGTCATTTTTATTTCAGAAAGTGGAAAAATGTTGAAATTGTCGCCTGCTTCATTGACTTCAATTCACCATCAGCAGCAGCGTACAACTCGGCCGATTCCGATATATCAGCAGCAGCTAAAGCGGCGGTCATTTGGGAACAGGAAACATTCGGATTGCCAATTATTTTTAATTGAAATAAATAGCAATTTTTTCTCGATTTCGTTTTGTAAACATTGAAAAACAGTTAGTCATGCATGGTACTGAATTCAAAACATTATGAATTACCTCCCTTGTTTTTTTAAAATATGGGAGTGCGAGTTAGCACCGACCACACACGTGGTAACGAACAATCCCAGACTTGGATCTCACATTAAACCGACCTTGCTAGATATAATAGTACGAACATATAATAATATTAATGATTAGATCATTTCTTCTTACCTGGACATGTCGAGAAGCTGATCAAGATCGACTCCACGATATGTGTACTTACGAAAAGTACGTCTCTTCTTCTTCTCAACCAAATCGGCGATATTTTCGGGTTGTTGTTCAGTCTAGAAGAAAGAGGGAAACCCATTGACACTTTCAGAACACAGAGTTAAAACAAGAAGCAGATAATCCTGGTAAAAAATATTATATATCGCAAAAAATAGGAAAGTATTTGAAAGATTAAAATCGCAGATTTGAAAACGTGAACCTACCATGATGGCTGACAGGAACAGAAAAGAGTGATTTCCTTACGCATGCGCAGGAAATGGATGTATGGGTAATAATACGGTGTTGCGACCAGTTCCTTTCCTGTCTAATTGGTAATCCGGGAAAAAATAAACAAACTTTATTTTTTATACAAAATATGTTATTTTTAAATATCAATACTTCTTAATAGAGTTTCCAGTTTAGTTTTAAGAGTTATGTTACAATAGTAGGTGTCACTGAAGAAACTGTTCCCACTGAATAACAACGCAGGAGTGAGACTAATTACTGGATGGCGGACGGAGATAAATAATATACTTGAAATAGGCCTTTTTTGACAGCAGTTAATTGCGTCATTAAGCCAGCTTCGGTGTAGATGGGCAGGTTTGAACTAATAAGAGAAATGGTAGTTAAATTTGGTATGACCGATATCAGAATAAAGATTATTTTTTAAATATTGATATTCTCGGATGTGACCGTCTTTTCACTTAGGCTGTTCCATTGCCGAAAAGAAATCTTTACTAACACTAGTGGAGGATTTGTAGTTTGTGGCAGTGTCCTCTGATTTTACTGCAGATAGATGAAGTCAGCATTTTCTTATCAGGGCATTTTGAGCAATGAACGTCAGTATCCACTCTATATATGTTGTTCCGGATTCTATAGACCTATGTCCTCTAGTAGGTCAGCACGTTTTATTCTGTATTCAAGGGTCTCTAGATTAAGTTGTTTTAATCTTTCAGTGTAAGATATATTTCCCAATCTCGGAATGATCTTGGTGGCTCTCCTCTGAACTCTTTCTATGGCATCTGAGTTGTACTTCAGGTTAGGAGACCATATGCAGGAAGCAAACTCCAGATGGGGACGTATCAGAGTGGATCTTGTCATCAGCGAACATACTTATGAGGGTGCGGATATCCCTTGGCAGATCATTCACAAACAGCGAGAACCGTATTGGCCCCAGGATGGATCCCTGAGAAATTCCACTGATAATATACTAAAGAGATTCTTATTTAGTGTTTCTGATTAAATTACACCTTTTTAGAGATATATTCTCCTATTTTAGTAATTTTCCATAGGCTTTCATGAGTTTTATCGACATTATGTTGCGCTTTGCCGAGTGTTGATACATACATACAGATGGGAGTCTTATTTGTAGTTTTATTTGTAGATATACTCTTCTATTTTAGCAACTTTGCATATTTAAAAAGGTGTAATTTTAATCCCAAAATACAAATAAGACTCCTATCTGTATATATGTATCAACACTCGGCAAATCGCAACATAATGTTGATAAAACTCACGAAAGAGTGATATGCCAAACATATTTTCTCATAGTGTTGTACTCATCTTTGGACGGCAACATGTTCATATTTTTGGCGACAGAGTTTCAATGCTGTAGATTTTGGTCATAAATAGTACCTGATAATATCCGTTTTGATTGTGTAATGTTCCACTAGAAATAATAAAATCCTGCTATGTTTGGTTTAGAAGAACATTTACTTTCTATAACATAGTGGTAGGGGTGTATTTATTTGTGGGCGATGCTGCATATGCTTTTAGCATTTGCTGTTTCACTGTATGTAATCATTAGAGTAAATGTTTGATGCATTTGTTTAATAGATCCTATCTGTGATATAAATGGTTGTATAAATAGCTAGTATATAATATTAGGGGGTACGGGTGGCCCAACGGTTACCATCACGGAGAATGGAATCGACGAATCGAGTTCAAACTCCGGCTGTGAGGGTTAGTGTTCACTCCGCACTAATGCAGAGCTACCAAATCTCCCGCATTTTGTTGATTATCTTGGTTTAAAATTATGTTACGGTAGGTTTTCAATACACTGAATTAGCTGTTTTAGAGTTTCTAGAATTGAAAATTTTCTTTTTTTTTTTAGGAAATCTCCCTCCTGAGAATTTCTAAACCTTGGCAGGTCTGCTAATGCATTTGGGAAAGGCATGAATACACCCACGCCCCACCAGCTATGTGTAAATAACAGGGAAGTTAGAGCCCTTCAGCCCTGTAAGGCAATCCATTTTGGGCGTCGGGCTAGTTACCCCTGCCCCGTAAAAACCAACAATTGCTACATGCAATGATTGGGTCACCATGAGACATCATTGTCTCATGTGTCGTGCTACATGGGAAAAACTGAGCTGAGATTCACATGCTAAATATATTTGGAAATTTTGGCATCTACATACTTCCTGCATCTGCTTTTACCATTTACTTGAATTAATTCCTGAACATTGACAATCCCTTTCTACCTGATGTTCAATGCATTTCTATAGTAAAATTATCTACAATGTATTTCTAGAGTAAAATCATTTGCCATGCATTTCTAGAGTAAATTCATTAGCAATGCCTTTACATTGTACATATAATAGATATATTCTAGCAGTCATGCTTACAGTAATTCATGTCCACTGAAAATCCCTTTTTTTAGCAGAAGTACATACATATTAAATAATCAACTTAAAATTGTCAAACTCCAGTCCAAGTCGCAGCAGCAACAACAACAACAATCCTCACCTAATTTAGGGGAGTAAACTCTCCACTGTTTGTCTGTCCAGTCACATTAAACCAAACCGATATATAAAAGTAACATTTCCCAGCCGTGATTTGAAATCATTACCAAGTGATCGGTAGGCGACTCTCTTACCGATTGAGTCAAACTGACAAGTCTTACATATCTACGAAAAGTTATATTACAAATACGCATTTTTATAATTTTTATATAATAGGGGAGACCGGAGCTAGTTGGGCAGAGGAGCCGGTTGAATAACTCGCTTTAATTTTTGTTTTCACCACTTGATGGCGCTATTGTTAGCCTCATTTGAGCAAAAGAATTTCGGCCATTTTCTACTGAGTTTGAGTCATATGTGTTGTAGGCACGAAAAGTTTTGCATGAAAAACGTTTGTTCACTCTGGTAAGTAACTTTTTCACAAACAAATGCCTAGTTCATGCTGTATTGTGCGGTTGATGAGAGCGTAAATCTAAGTTTATGTTAAATGGCAATAAACAGTATATATCCTACATTTCAAGCAGCTTCTGTCAGAACTTTTTCTTGGAATAGAATGTAAAGAAAACCATGTGCTCGGGGCTGGTTGGTATATTGTAAAGCTGGGCTACTTGGTACACTGTAATTGTATGCAATTGGAACAGAGGAAAAACAAAAAGTCTGCAAAATAACAAAACAAAGATATTTTCTATAGTTTTGAGAAGGGTCATTAATAGTCAAATGGTTCTTCGGACGATTGAACACCTTCTTGTTATTGTCCAACAAATCCAAACCCGACATGGCAAAGACAGAAATACCCAGGCCATGCGCTATAAGGACTACCCCCCTTTAGACATAATTTCTGTTTAACCCATCTCACTCGGATTTTACACCTGAAGAAGGCCGAAGAATGGATTGGCTGAAACGTCGTGTTTACAACACAAATAACAAGAAGGAGTTCAATCGTCCGAAGAACCATTTGAAAAACAAACAAACATTAAACAAGTCATTGGTGTCGTCATTCTTTTCTTATTGTTCTTTTTTCCATCTTCCACCTTATTACAATGCATCATTGTTGCCCACTCACATATGATTCCACTTGTCCTACCAGGTGGTCATTATATTCCTAAAATCTTACTTTTTACTCAAATACATTCTTCTCTCTGGTTTAAAATTGTATATTTCTCAATTATAACAATATATTAATAACATCTGTACCTACTAGCAAGAGAATTAAGTTGCCCAATCAGATTGTACCAACTATTGTAGCGTAATGCGATGTGTTACCAAGGTGAGTTGTGGTGATGCGATGAAGTCGCGGCCTCAGACTCAGACTTGTTTGCAGAGCGAGTGTGTTACTGCTTTCATAATATGCACATGTGTGCAGATGCAACCTTGATGAAAAGTCGTGTTTTCAAACGAATCGTCGGGAACCGGAAACGACAACTAGCAGCGAATCTCTGAAAGGGAAACTGGATGCATTCTCGATAGGAAAAAGACAAAGTCTGATTTTAAAATAAATAGTTATTTATTTGTTCTTCTTCGTAGGGTGCATTTGGCTTTCACAGCATCTCCAGAGACGAGACATCCGCATCATTTAGTCTTTCATATTAAAACAAATGGTCGGGCAGAATTCAGATCTTAGTCAATTCATTTAGGGGCCGAGCCGATGCCTCCTTGCCCTAGGCTGGGCAACGGTCGACTGTTTACTACTATTTTAAAAGGTCCTCTGTTTTTTTCATATCCGGGTACAATACACACACACACACACACACGTAAGTACGTATATGCACACATATTGGGCATCAGAAACACACACAGACTTTATATAGACACACACACACATACGCCTATAGTTACATGTTATATATTTTAAATGTATAATAGCCACCACCTTCAGATGTCCCCAAATCCCGTGGCCATATGCCTTACGTTTCATCTATATTGTAACACATGCCCATATGTAAAAATACAAAACAAAATTTTTGTTTTTAATCCTACAGATAAAAACGCGTTGTCTCTAGTTTCAAGCCAAAATAACAATAATTTTGTATCACTCTTTTGGATGCTAACGATTGCAAAAATTAAATCCCACTGTTCCGTTTCAATTATACAGCACATGTTAGGAATTATAACCCGTAGCGATATGCTGTAATCAGCACATACACATTCTGCAAAAATAACCCCCCCCCCCATAAAAAATGGCTTCTAGGGGGCCCGGAAAATTTTGGCTAAAATTGCGTTTCAGGGCATATCAGCTACTGTAATAAAGCATTGTGTAGGAGTCTATTTAAAACATGTATCAAAAGTTTTTTAAGTGATCTTTCAAAATAATGTGAGTTCTAAGGTTCTATATAAATAGATTTTTTTATCAGAAATCTAAACTGATTAAATAAATCTAACACTTTTTATAAAATGCGTGAGAATTTTCCTTTCATGCGTGTGAGCGTGAGAATGTATCAAAATGCGTGTGTCTCACGCAGAATTCGTGAGACTTGGCAGGTATGATTATTCGTGCCAAATTTGGTAACGTTTCGCTGAGAAATGGCGACGTTGTTTCAAGACAGACAGACACACACAACGACCGAAACGCTGGGACTGTAACAACCAAACTGAAAACACCAATCCTAGTAAATCAGTGTATAATAAATAGATCAACATTTTCATTCACTCTAATCATTACATATATAGCGACTAAATTGTTTTGGGTTGCCTCTAGATGTCAGAAATTCTTATTTAGATTTTTTTTTAATAAAATGATGTTTTTTATTTATGTATTTTGACTCAATTTTATATGTAAACCTGACATTAAATTTGTCATTTTATCTTTTGATTTCAGTCGAAATCACCCTGACTTGGTGAAACCATCGCCGAAACTTACATATGGGGGGAGGAAACTTTTGCACATACGTGATATTTCTTTTTATTACA
>VCCN01003852.1:2460538-2475355 GCA_006491835.1 Architeuthis dux | reverse complement strand
TTTCGGAGAATTTCAAAACAATACTGCTTTTAATCCAATGGCACTCCAGCAACACAGATCACGGATCACCACCTAAGAATAAATAGACTATTAAATTTAAAAGACTCAATGCCTTTAGTATCAGGAAGGCATTCTGATATGAGGGAGGAAACCTCATTATCGTAGGGAAGTAAAACATTCTGCGATTATGTTATATTTTACTGCTATGGAGTTGCTTTTTTGTTGCTGTGTTTTTATTCTTCCACTTGTACTTGAGGTGGCCACTATGGTTGCATTATTTCACCCGTCCTTTATTTACTCCCCATTATTTTACTTGAACAACATTTTATTATAATCAACTTCCAGCTAGCTAGGCCAGTCTAACCTTCACCAGTACATTTAACCGTACATTTCTGGAACCCGTTCCCCACTCTGTCTACTGCCCGCTTTTCACGACGCTGGACGAGGGGCTGGACATTTCCGGTTTTGAATCACGGTTTTTTGTCTCCTAGACTGATTGTAATAAACCAGTGCTGTGGGTAACCGTGATTAATAAGAGATACATTGAAATGAAGGAAATACTTTTTGAAAAGCCTCAAGTAATCAACATCTCGTGGTCTCTTTTAATTAAGCACTGTTTAGCTTCGGGCGTGAAATATACAAGGAAAAGGAGAGGTGGAGAAAAGACAGGAGAGAAGAAATAACAACGAAATATGACAGAACGAAAATAGAATGTATCTCTTTAAAGTTTTTTTAATCGTCTTTTACATAAAATCTTATGGTAGAGGTAATTTGACAATGTGAAAATGAAATATTGAGAAAAGCGTGTTACGTCTCAAACATATTTATTATCATTATCACGTAACATGCTTTTCTCAATCGTTCATTTCCACATTCTCAAATTACCTCTACCATTCTCTCTCGGAACATTTATTTAACCCGGCTGGTTAGTCACTCAATAGAAACTGTCACGTGACCAACGTCTTTTTGGCAGCCTGCCGTGTTGGGGGTGACCAATTAAGAAATTGGAAAAAGAGGTGATCAATGAATAAGTTTTACACTTTGAATTTCCAAAAGACACTGCCGGATACAAACTAATGGATACGTTCAGCATAAACTTACATTATAAATCGAATCCTCCACTGGAAACGTATTGGCGGCGGGGGGGGGGGCAGAAAAAAGGTTTTTCAAGACATAATAAGGAGTAACTGTTTAAATTTACAGCCGGCTACCTTCATTGGTGCGGCCTGTACACATAACACGTACATGGGCAGTCAGACCTACTTAAGAACTGAAGAAACCTATGCTGATGTTGACAGTTTTGATTGACACTTTCTAATAACCTCTTATATAGGCCCAGCATGGAATTGAACAACACGTGGGAGATTGTAATTAAGATAGAAAGGACAAAGGACAGTAAGCAAGCGAGATTAGGTTTAAGGCTCCAAGTTTCTAGCACTGGATTGTCCAACGGTACAATGGCCTAGTAGATACAAGCGTTGGTTGGTTGTATCTACTCATCTGTCTGTTCTAATTTCAATCTCTGGATGGTGTAGTACACAGATTATTCATGGGACATCACAAATTAACTAGGACAGCAGAATGTGTATTGTATAAGTGGTTCAACAGAATGTTGTGTAATTGTAATATATAAAAGCATTTTTACCGTACCGCATACACAGAGCTGTATATGGGTATACCTTGATTACCGTGGTTAATTCGTTCCAAAGTTCCCATACTGTTGAACACCACACTGTCCAAAATCATCCCCCCATCTTATACTTAGTTACATTAATTTGTAGAGCAATGTTTTAGCCATACTCCATTACACCCGCACTAATCAAAACCACACTATTCAAGGTAGTCTTGTATATGGAAATAGAATCTTTCATAAATAACTTCCAGAGAGTGACCAGAGAGTGACCAGAGAGCAATATCAAGAATACACGCGATGTTATGGTGAAATGAATAATGAGGAACGTCTGGGTCAGTGAATGAGACTAGGAAAGTTAAAAGTAGAATAGAGATGACCAGCATCTTCCCAACCCCCAAACCTTTCACCATGTACCATTTAATTTAGAAATCTGAGATTAGATTACAGAAGATCAGTTTCCGATCTTATCAGAGATCAGTATTAAAGTAAAGTAGGTAAATTACACAACCCAGAAGAACGACACAATCTACAGCGGAATACCACAAGTGCCAGCATTGACAAGTTTACTAACTCACACGGATATACAATATTAAATGATTTCTTCTAAATTATTTTACAAATGATTCTTCTCGAATGTTTGTGTTCGAATGGAAAAAATATTCTTGGAACATTACAAAAAATGTAATTTTACTTGCCGTATATTTCTTAATGTAAGTCCACGTTTTCTTTTACCTAAGATTAACACCTTCACGTATTAGTCAAGTCAGTCATAAAGAAAGGACAAACTTCATAGTGGACGAATATGAAAGTGAGCGTTAATAATGGTTCAGCACAGCATTAAGAAATGTGGAATCAGCAACGCCATGGCTGGAACAGAATATAACATCTTGTGGCAAAAAACCTGCTGACCAAGTGCCAGAAATAGAGGACTCACAATAAGAAGATGACCCTTATGATAGACGAACAGGCTCGGCAGTTGTTTGCCAAATCTGATGAAGAAGACTTCTATGGATTTGGGTGAACTGCTTCTATATTGGTTTGTCATTTTACTTTTCTACTTCTTGAATAAATGAAGATTACGTTTACAAGTTGTCATTTATTTATATTTAGTGGTTGATCAATAAAATATATGGAGCCAACTTGTGAGTTTGTTTTTGTTTTGTTTTTTTCGCTAAGGCGAAATCATCAAATGCCCTGAGTATGGTTTTGGGTTCGACTTATATTAAGAAATCCACGGTAATTCCTAACATGAAACATAACTAATACCCTGTATTATTAAAACATAATATTCATCACTTTTGATCAATATTGAGTAATGTACACACGGATTAAGGAAATTCTTGACATGAAGATTAAGGCATTAGTGGCTCTCATCAGATGGTTTACACCAAAATATTCTAATTGTTGTTGTCGTTATTGTTATTAACAGTAGAAGTAGAAGATATTAGTATAGTTTTTTTTAATAATGTTTCATTTATTATACATACAAAAGTAATCCTCTTCAGTCAGAACAGAAGTAGGGGTGGATTTTGACCCTGTTGCAGTCAGGTTTGTATAAAATATAATCAGTTAATTACTTAATTAAAATATATATTAAAAAAACAATTCTTCATGCTATGAAATATGCATTGTGGAAGATTTACCGACAGCAATTTACCGACAACAATTTATCGAGATGTTTGAAATTTAAATACAAGTCAAGAATTAAAAAGAATTTAATGAAAAGAAAATATATTAAACGATTTAAATATAGACGTTTTTTTAGAAATACGAAAAGACGAATTGGCAACTCACACATTCATTATGGTAGTGCGTTGGCGGATTGAAATTTAATGTTTAGACATGAACTTCGAAGTTTTAACCCATTGTACGTATCCGATTTAGAGAACCGAAAAAGAGAAATAACTACATGAGATAATGAAATTGTTAACACTCTGAACAAACATAATCATGTCTGTGACACCGCTGATTATGAGGCAAAGATCAATGAACAGATACGAAAAAAGCCTGGCTACTGTAGGGTCAAACCCTACTGCTATTCCGACTGAAGATGATTACTGCAACCTGTGTATTGTATACATAATAAATAAATGTATAGATATATACGACTTGTCAGTTTAGCTCAATTGGTAAAAGAGCCACCTACCGATCACTTGGTCGTGATTTCAAATCACCGTAGGGAAATGTTAATTGTATATATCAGTTTGGTTTGGTTTGTATTGTATATATAATAAATAAATACATAGATATATACCACTTGTCAGTTTAGCTCAGTTGGTAAAAGAGCCACCTACCAATCACTTGGTGGTGATTTCAAATCACGGTAGGGAAATGTTAATTGTATATATCAGTTTGGTTTGGTTTGTATTGTATATATAATAAATAAATGCATAGATATATACGACTTGTCAGTTTAGCTCAGTTGGTAAAAGAGCCACCTACCGATCACTTGGTCGTGATTTCAAATCACGGTTGGGAAATGTTAATTGTATATATTAGTTTGGTTTAACGTGACGGGACTGACAAACAGTTAAGAGTTTACTCTCCTGATTGGTGTAAGGATTGTTCCCTGTTCTTGTTGGACTGGGGTTTAATAGAAGTGATACATTTACCACCGAAGCATCTCATGCATTACTATCGAATGAGCTTATAGAGTGTATTGAAGCGTCAGCTTGTAAACTTCTGAAAACAGAAAGTATTAAAAGAACAATAAGAAATACCCGAGCGCAAAACAATTCTCTCCCTTCCCTCCCACTCCGCTGTAGTTAATTGACTTTCACTGACGAATATATTAAATCTTAATAAAAAAGGCTATAGTTTTTTTTCATAGTTTTATTTTATTCAATGTTGACCTTCTCGATAAATTGTTGTCATTGAATTGTTGGTGGTAATCTTCCGGATCTCATGAAATAGAGCTCAGAGAAATTAGCAAGAATATTTCAGCATTATTTTTAAATTTACTGAAACTCAAATGGCAAGCTTAAGTAATGTAGACACAGGTTAAAGAAAGTCTTAAACTGAAATTAAAGTGACTCTCATTGTAAGTCTTGCACCAAAGTATTGTCAGAAACCGTCAACCCAAACTGTTAACTTAAGTTTTTTCAGTTTTTAAGTGGGTCTGGCTGGCTATGTATGCGTCACGCGTACAGACCACACCTATGGAGCTTAGGGCAATTACAAAATTGGAAAAAAGGGTGAACAATGAATGAATTTGATTTTTGTGAAAAAGAATAACCACACACTTCACAAGAAAAGGGTTTCTCTCCATTTTGCATATGTTTGCTCAATGCTGACTTGGATGGAGAGGAATGACCACAAATGTCACATTTTGTTGGGCAGTGATCACAAAAAAAGTTCGAATTTAAAAAGAAAAACAAGCGTGAATGCTGCCGGACACAAACTAAAAACAAAACAAAAAGTCTTTTTCTAGACATAATAAGCAGTAGATCTTTAGATTTCTAGTCATCTAGCTCCATTGGTGGGGCCTGTACATGCGATACATAGATAGAGAGACCAACTTAAAACTGAAGAAACCTATGTTGACATTTTGGTTGACGGTTTCTAATATTTACATGTAGCTTCCATTGTGATAAACATTTCCTTTTCTAGATTTGTTCCCTGAAAGCGTAGAAGTATAATTGCATGCATGATACACTTGTAAATAAAACGTTTTTGAAAGAATGCCTATCAGGTTTTATTGAATATTTAAAATGTACAGAAAAGTCCATTGAATATAAAATATTTCAATAGACACATGAATTCAATATGCATTTTTATATCTCACAGTAACAGACAATTTCAATTAAGTAGTATCAGTGCAAACATAATCATTTCAATAATCATCTATTTAATATTGAAAATCTATTTTGATTTATTCAAGAAAAATTTTCGGAAATTTCTCTTATTTAAAAGAAATATTGATAATAAATTTACTTTAGAAATTTTGAGTGAGTTTCATAAAATTGGCCGTATTAACTCTGTTCTTGTAATGAAGAAAACAATGATGGCATCCTATGATAATAGAACGCTGTCTACATTACTGATGTAATTAAAATTGTTTCCTTTAACTTTGTTGGAAGAAATGAAATACAAGTAAATAGAATAGATGTTATGTTTGATTGAAAAAAGATTGTTACAGAAATGAGAAATTGGTCAATTTTTAGGTTTAAAGATTATTTGCAAAATTTTTAGGTTTAAAGATTATTTGCAAAATCAAGAGCTTTTATCTAAAATTTAAATTCACTTTCTGAAAGATTGTGGAAAATCACTTTGTACAAAATGAAAAATGGAAATCAATAGAAATAAAAACACTCAAATATGAATATTTGAGGACTAATATCTTTAGATGTTTATTAGCCTTTATTTTGATAAGAAGAAATTGTGCATTTTCTCACTTTCCAAATCTTCAACATATGTGCATATGTGAACAGGCACTGTAGCTGCTTTTTCCCAATAACTATAACATAACTTTCAAAGTGTTGGGACATATCATTTTGGGTTTGGGGTTTGTGTTGTTTACTTAAGCTCCTAAACTCTCATCTTCATCACTGTCAATGTAGCAAGGAATCACATAATATATTAATAAGAACATCTTTGAATGAAACATAATTTTAAATTACTATTAGAGAGAAACATTCACATTACCCTCACTGAGATGATGTTTAAATAATATATAGGGAACATTGCTGGGGGGTGAGCAGATTTAAGGAAGCGATACACATCAGCCTAAAAGACAATGTTAAAGTCAGAGTAGATTTCTTTCCTTAGCAGATAAGGAATTGGTGAGCATCCTCACATATAAAAAATATGGAATCACAGTTTACAGTCTGCTGAGAATCGCATGTGTAGTACATAGTCCTTGGATTTAGCTGAGCCAATAAGTACAGTATCGCCCATAAATGAGTACACCCCTACCACTTATTATAGAAAGTTAATTTTCTTCTAAACCAAACATAGCATGATTTTATTGTTTCTAGTGGAACATTACACAATCAAAACGGATATTATCAGGTATTATTTATGACCAAACAGCATTGAAACTCTGTCGCTAAAATATGAATATGTTTCCGTCATAAAATGAATACTCTCCTACGAAAAATAAACAGAATTGCAATGCTGTAGAGTTTGGTCATACATAATACCTGATAATATTGATTGATTGCGTAATGTTCCACTAGAAATAATAAGATCCTGCTATGTTTGATTTAGAAGAAAATTAACTTTTGTATAAAAATGTGCTATGGGTGTACTCATTTATGGGAGACACTGTATATTTACAATCATAGTTTAGAAAGTGGCCCATCCCTTTCATTATGGTTTGTAAACCTGAAGAATGCTGTAAAAAGTATTAGCCAAAACATTGAAGTTACAACAAAAGAAATATATTCATTAATCTGAACAATATTTGGAAAGATAATGACTCGAAATTATAAAAGGTAACCCTGTTAAGAGTCAGTCATAGAATTTTGAACATTCTTCATTATTTGAAACATCAATGGCTTAAAAGGATCAAAGGTAATTATTGCAATTAATTTTGTCACTTACATTGGTATTGTCATTGGGGAATTGAATATTTTAAATGGCTTCTTGTCTGTGTGCTAGCATATGTTTATTCAAATCTGACTTGTGTGAAAAGTGATGGCCACAAAATTCACACTAGGGTTTCTCTCCAATGTGTGTTTGAATATGTCTGTTCAAACCTGATATATGTGAAAAGGAAGAGTCACACACTGCACAATAGGGCTTCTCTCCAGTGTGTGTTTGGATATGTTCATTCAAAGCTGACTTCCATTGAGGAATGGTCACATATTTCACAAGAATAGGGTTTATCTCCAGTGTGGAATAGCTTAAGCTGTATCAAATTTGATTTTTGTGAAAAGGAATAACCATACACTTCATAATAGGGTTTCTCTCCAGTGTGTGTTCGCATGTTTGCTCAATGCTGACTTGGATGGAAAGGAATGGCCACAAATTTCACAGGAATAGGGTTTCTTTCTCGTATTTGTTAGCATATGTTTGTTCAAAGATGACCTCGGGGAGGAGGAGTGGCTAAAAATTTCACAAGGATATGGTTTCTCCCCGGTATGTGTTCGCTTATGCTGCCTCAAATTCGTTTTTTTGTGAAAAAGAATAGCCACACACTTCACCAGAAAAAGGTTTCTCTCCAGTGTGTGTTCCTAAATGATTTCTCAATGCTGACTTGTATGGAAATGAATGACCACAAATTTCACAGGATTGAGGTTTCTTTCTGTTAGGTGTTCGCCTATGCTGCTTCAAATGTTCCCTCCCTGATGAGGATGATTCACACATTTCACAGGAACAGGAAAAGATGACTTCCGTGAAATAGAATAGCCACATTTTCCACAAAACCTTCCTTCCCAGTGCATTTTTGCATATGTCCCACCAACTGTCCCATGAGAAGGAAGAGCCATACACTTCATAAGAATAAGGTTTCTCTCTAGCGTATGTTAGCATATGTTTGTTTAAATTTGACTTCTGCAAAAGAAAAGAAATCATACATTTCACAAGAATACGATGTCTCTAGTGTTTTTACATATGTTTGTTCAAAACTCATTTCTGTAAAAAGGAAGATCCGCACACATCACAAGTATAGTTTTTTTTCTGTGTTATGTGTTCACTTATGCTGCTTGAGATGTGTTTTCTGTGAAAAGCAAGAGTCACACATTTCACAAGGATATGGTTTCTCTCTAGTATATACTTGCATAAGGCGGCTTAAATGTAACTTAAATGAAAAACGAGATCCACACACTTCACAAAAACCTGGCTTCTTTCCAGTGTGGATCTTTTCGTGTCTTTTTAAAATTGAATTAATAGATAATATACATCCACAGGTTTCAGAACAGTATTTTTCCCCGGTAATTTTCCATATTTTCTATTTCAGGTCACCAAGAAAATGATTATCCATTGCAATTCACCAAATTATTTTTAAGCTGAAAAATATGTAAGAAATAACAAATTAAAAAATGATATAGCATTTTAAAAGAATTAGGTAGTTTATATAAACTCACATTATATTTCAATGGACTCAGATACATCCAATATTTCATACTTAAATCTTATATAAAATCTATTTTCTCACATTATACTTGAAACGGATTTTTTAAAAACTCCCTTTCTTTATTTATTGATTTCTTTGTAAGAAAGAAATTAGTACAAATATTTTTATAAATAAATAACCCCCCCCCCTCCGTTTAATTTTATGAACTCTCAATAAAATATCTCTGGGAAAGATTTTTACATTTTAAATAGATTAATCCCAGGAGAATTTAAATCAATTAAAATTGATTTCTAAAATTAATTTGCAGCGTATTAATTTGTGCCCTGATTTGGAAGATATAAAACTACACTATAAACCAGTCATTGTCAACGTGGGCAATATCGGCCCCAAGTGGGCGAACATTGAGCTGAAGGGGTTTATAGATTGGTACAATTTCTTGACAGTGATATAGAATCTGTCAGTGAAAACATCCTCGATGAACTTATTGAACTAAAATGCAATGGAATCCAAATACAAATTTTAAAGAACTTGAATGACTGGATTTTGGCTGTCAAAAACAACTTATCTAAACATGTGGTCTGAAATGGCTTCCATCTTAATATTTGGTTGAGTATGGCGTCAGTGCAGTCAATGAAATATTGACAAAGTAATGGCAATCGCTGCTAGAGATGCTACCGTGGAGATTTGGGGGCCCTGGAGGCTGGGCTACATGAGAGGCCCTCTCCAACATTTAGTGAGATTTGTTATTGTATAATGTTAGTATAAATTCAGTAGCACAATAGTACTACTGAATTTATACTTTTGGGGCGTCCCGCCTTTGAGGGCCCGGGGGTGTTCAAAATCCCCCACCCCTTCGCTCAGCTACGCCCCTGCGCATCTAAAGAATGGACGTTAACCTTTGGTTAAAGAAAAAGTCTCAGCCATTTTGGTGTATTTCGAAAGTTATTCCAACGTTACGAGAGAACATTATCTTCTGTTAGAAACCCTGAAGCAAAACTGTCATCAAAACTGTCAACATGTGCGGCAGATGTAGTATCGCTCATGTCAGATGCATCCTTGATAAAAAAAAAGTCGTTGTGTTTTCAAACGAATCGTCGGGAACCGGAAGCGGCAGCTAAAAGCAAATCTCTCTGAAAAGGAACACTGGATGCAGGATGCATTCCCGATAGTATAAAGGACGAGGTCCGATTTTAAAATAAATTGATATTTATTTGTTCTTCTTTGTGGGGTGCATTGGCTTTCCCAACATCTCCAGAGACGAGACAATGAGTTTGGTTTGCAGTGACATCCGTATTTTCGTATTTCATTCTTGTCAACTAAGCCCCTTATGGGCGATCCGTTGTCGTGGTTCGTCTGGATTGATCTGCCCTGATCTGAGCTTACTACTATTTCAAAATTCCTATCTTTTCATATTCGGGTACAATCCAAACACACACATGCACATATAATTAGACACATTACGTATACGCACACATATTGGGCATCCGAAACGCACACCAACACACACTTTATATATACTAACGCAAATGTTTGTATTAATTAAACTATTCATCAACTATGCCCTTCCCAGGTTTTCTTGTCAGCTAACAATGATAAAAGACACTGGTGTTCTCAGCGGCGGTGTACTGGGTGTCAAGTGTTCAGACCTCTTCCTTCCCCAGGCTGACACATATCGTCTGGGAAAGAAGGATCCACACGCGCACACGCGCACACGCGCACACACTTACACACATATATGGACACACACACACACATACGCCTATAGTGAAAACGTGAACATACGCTTAAATATTTTAAATGAATAAAATCCCGTAGCCATATACCTTACATATCATCAGCTGGCTATGTATCTATCACGCATACATGCCGCACCAATGGAGCTAGAGGGCTGAAAATTTAAACAATTACTCCTTAGTATGTCTAGTAAAAACTTATTTTTTGTTTTTTGAAAATCCCCCACCATAAATAGGATTTTACTGGGGCGTTCAATTTGTAATGTAAGTTCATGCTAAATTGATCCCTCAGGTTGTGTCTTTCTGAAAAGACGAGAGAAGTAACTTATTTTTCGGACAGACCTCGTCTTTTAAACTGTACAATTTTCAGTCTACTCTTTTTCGTTTTTCTCCATTAAGGATAACGTGACGATGCAGCTGATGGTGATCCCGAAAGAGCATTTTCAGATAGTTTAGAAAAGTGTAAGGGACGCTGGGATAAGTGTGAGATATCAAGGTGTGTATTTTGAAGCCGATTAAAGGGATATTGCCCTAGGTAGGCTACATTTTCATTAGTATTAAATAGCTGAATATTTTCAACTGTACAATATCTGGTTTCCATTCCTCTTTCTCCTTGCTCTCCATTTACACTTAGAGAATAAATTATGTATTTACGCAATTCTTTATATCAATGCGAGTCTGAAACATTGATTTGCATTTAAATTGAGCTAATTTTCAATAAAGCTTAATGTGCCATTTTTTTTGCTTTTAAGTAGAATTCTACTTCTCTTACGTTTAAAGTGGGTTAAATTAACCGTCAATCAAAACTGTCACTAAAACTGAACATAGGTTTCTTCAGTTTTTAAATCTAGTTGGCTGTCTGGCTGGCTATGTTTCACGCATACAGGCCGCACCAATGGAGCGAGAATGCTGGAAATTTAAACATTTACTCCTTATTATCTCTAGAAAAAAACGTTGTTTGTATTTTGAAAATCACTTATCTAAATAGATTGTTAGTGGAGGTGCAATCTGCAATGTAAGTTTATGCTAAACTGGTCCCTTAGTTTGTGTCCTGCAGTGTTCACGTTCTGTTTTTTCCTTTTGAAAATTCAGACTTTTTTAATGATCACTGCTCCAAAAAGCTGAGAGAAGAAACTGATTCATTGATCACCCCTTTTCCAATGTTGTTAATTGATATCCCTCAACACGACATTCTGCCAAAAGACGTTGGTCATGTGACGGTTTCTATTGAGTGAATAACCAGACCTGTCGTTTTTTTTTTAATTCATTATATTAAATAATCATTTTTGTCAGGAATATTTAGGATTGGACAGATACACAGCGCGATATGAAACAAAGAGCGGTTACAAATAGAAACGAATGCTTCAGCAGAAGTAACTTTAGTCTACAGACTTTTATTTGTATGAAAAATCGTACAGCTTCTAATTTCCAAAATGGAAAATATTTCATGAAATAAGATCCAACAGAAATTATATTTCATCAGCAGATTATTCTGAACAAGATTTTTCTTTAACCACATCAATATATAATGCAAATGCTTCAATCATAGCAACACTTTGAATTTTCAAGACCGAAAATCAATACTGAATCATAATGATACGAAATGACCATGAATAGCATATGTGTAGAGCAGTAAAACTTGCATGTTTTTTTCAGCAAAGAAAGCAATGCCGTTCATTCAGAAATGAGAACAAATGTGCGTTCATATGTGCACCTTTAAAGCCGGGTTGACTGCGCATGTAAATCCATGAATCTCACAAGAATGTGTTTTTTTTCTTCAGTGAGAATATGCTTGTGTGTGTTTTAGAGTTGAGCTCTCTGAACAAGAGTCACAAGAATATGGTTCCTCTCCCATTTGTATTTGCTTGTAATCAATGTTCCCTTTAATATTTAGTAGTCAGTGTGCACACACATCTTATGTCGTGCTATTCTTTTTATCCTGTGACAAAAGTATGTGCGCACTGCTTGTGCAAATGTAAAAGATAATGTTAGCACAACCTATTTCTCATGGCTAATAAAACTGCATTGGCATGTTTTAATATAATACAAGTATGATTGCATTCCATTTTTATTTAGTTGAGCTTTTATTCTATACTTGCTGTAAAAAGAGGAACAAGAAATTAGTAATGTACGAATGAGGTATTTGAAAAAGTTAACAGAAACAGTTAGCTTAGAGATTTGTTCCAATAATTATATAATATTATTATAAGTATAATTAATGATTACATTATTTTAGGTAACTAACCGTTTGTGTACACATTAATTTCCTTTGTGCGCTAGTTGAAAAAAGTGCACATGTATAGGCGCACAACGTAGAGGAAACTATGCTTGTAATTAATGCTGAGCTATCTGAACATGTATAGCCACAAATGGTTTCTTGCCAATGTGTATTCTCATGTTTGAACATTTCCACAAATATGGTTTCTCTCCAGTGTCTGTACATATATGTTTATTTAAAGTAATTGGAACATACATACACACAAATGTCATCTTGAAACATACATACTCACAAATGCCACAAAAGTATGTTTTTTTCTAATTTTTATCACCGCTACCCACAACACTTGTGTATTGCTAACATTTATATGTATCTATCTTTATATGTTTGTTTCTGACATTGATATGTATCTATCTATGTATCCGGGCTTCGCCCAACCCTATCCGTTCATAGTAAAGAATTTTTTTCACACACTATCTCCTCAATGAGTATAGATAAGGTTTTTGTGATTTTTGAAAATTCCCTCCGTAAATAGGTTTTTAGAGGGGGCGTTGAATGTGCAATGTAAGTTTATGCTAAATTGGTCACTAGTTTGTGCCCGCTTGAAAATTCAGGTTTTTTTACCGATCACAGCCCAACAAAAGGCGAGAGAAGTAACGTATTCATCGATCACCCCTTTTACCAACTTTTTAATTGATCACCCCCAACACAGCATATATGGATGGTGGTGATTCATAATTTCCCTTGGAATGCTAGTTGTCTTTGCAGTCTGTTGTTTTCAATGTATTCCAATGTAAAATTCAAATTAAAAGAAACATTTTGAAATAATCAGTTATCTTTGTATTAAGAAAACATGTCCTAAAAGTAAAGCCATATCTCCTGGTTAACAGTTTATTGCATTTGCGAGATTAGTAAATATTTAAGCATAAACCGAGACTAAACCTCACGTTCTTTTAATTTTTAATCAATGTATGTATTAGACAAAGACTGAAATGAAATGTCAAAGACTTCATCCTAGGGAAAATACACAATCTAAACAACCTTTTTTTGCTCACCGCCCACTTTGAAATATTTAAAGAGATTAAATCATTCTACCGCCCACCTAACATGGAAATTAGTTTTCTTCAAAACAAATTACCGCCCACTTGAAATCGCAAATTGCACACTAGTGGGTGGTAACACCCACGTTGAAGAACCATGAAAATGATTTGTTGTACAAAATAAATCTCATTTCTCTTACAATTGCCTCTGGGCACATTCTTCAAGAATGGCACCGTAAAAATATTTTAGTTCTCTTATGCAATAAAAGTCGAATCTCATTATTCTATTGGTATTTTGTTTTAAAATGTAAAGAGATCAAGTGACAGCAATGTTCCCAATGCTCCAGAATTCTCCTCAGTATTCTAACTGATTTCATCAGTGCTGTCGTCTGGATCCAGTTCTTCCAGCCTCTTTGCTAGGCTCGTTGGAACTGATCCCAGTGCTCTGAACACGATTGGTACTACTGTCACTTTCATGGTTGATATTTTTTCCAGTTCTCTAGCAAGGTCAAGATATCTAGCTTTTCACTTTCTCTTAGCTTTTCTCTGTGGTCTGCTTGAACAGTGAAATCCACTATCTGACATGGTGACCCATTTGAATCTCAAAGTGCAAGAATATTTTCTGTATTTCATTCTCCAGGACAGATTCTGTTCTGTGTCTGTGTCTGTATACCCTTGGTCTGTATTGTCAAAATTATCATTGTTATTAAGTTTTCACATTATTATTTGGAGTATTTGGTGGCTCTCCATGGAGACTAAGTGACAATAAATCTATTCGATATTACATCACCCTCCACAGCACGTCTGCCTCGCACGGAGAAGGTCCCGGGTTCATTTCCCGGTATGAGCGAAGAGTGTGGAAAACTCTTCATTGGGACAAATGTCCTTGTGCACTCAACAGTTAATTGAGCACACTCTAAGCTGTGTGATTAGTGTGGAGGTATCCCTTCGGTGGACTTGCCTCCTACCGATGGGGTGGTCATAAAGATTTGTAGGAATAAAGTCCTGATCTCGACCAGACTTGAAACTTGCAAGGATTACTAAGCTGACTGATGCAACAGAAACCGGGTCTTCATCACCGGGCTCCATACTCCATTGGGAGTTGTCACTTAAGAGACTTGAAACTTGCAAGAATTACTAAGCTGACTGATGCAACAGAAACCGGGTCTTCATCA
>VCCN01003852.1:2435145-2454783 GCA_006491835.1 Architeuthis dux | reverse complement strand
ATAGAGATAGAGATAGATAGATCCACATATATATATATATATATCCACATTCATATATCGTCATATATATCTGATGTATATAAAGACAAAAGTGGTTACATAAGAAGAGATATGAATAGCTTTAGATGTGATAACGAACTACCCGTCTCAGTATAATATGGCTATCTCAGTCTGTTTACGCCAGCCTATCTATAGATCAAAATTATGGAATATATTTAACGAAAGAGTAAGAAGTGAAATGCGTCGTTTTTCACTAGCATGCATCTAATTCTTCAGATCACAATACAGGTCGAAAAACACATAAGTAAAACTCGGTGAATGCGAGAATTGTTATTCGTTCTCACAGAAATTCAGCTCAATTCTTACTTACGACAAAAGGATATCCACCATGGAAAAGAGGCTCACGGGAAAATGGAGAGATAATCCACGAAGCGATATCATGTGTGGAAACATAAAAAAACAGGAAAATAACGAATAAGCCAACAGAATCGCAATATCGCAAATTGAATTGAAAATAAAATAAAAGGATACGTTTAAACTTATCAGACTACAAAATAAGGAATGATGTCATCGTTGTAACAGGATACTCACCAATCTCCGAATGCCAACATCAAAAAGTATAAAGCTATTAAAGCCTTTACACTAATACAGAGATAGAGTATCGCCTATAAATAAGTACACCCCTACCACTGCTTTATAGAAAGTTAGTTGTCTTCTAAACCAAAAATAGTAGGCTTTTATTATTTCTAGTGGAACATCACACAATCAAAACGGATATTCCCAGGTATTATTTATGACAAAACTCTACAGCATTGAAACTCTGTTGGCAAAAATATATTTTCTTAGTGTTGTACTCATCTTTGGACGGCAACATATTCATATTTTCGGCAACAGAGTTTCAATGCTGTAGAGTTTGGTCATAAATAATACTTGATAATAACTGTTTTGATTGTGTAATTGTCAACTAGAAATAATAAAAGCCTACTGTGTTTGGTTTAGAAGACAATTAAAAAGTGGTAGGGGTATACTTATTTAGAAATTTAGAAATAATCAAATCCTGCTATATTTGGTTTAGAAGAAAATTAACTGTCTATAACATTGTGGTAGGGGTGTACTTATTTATGGGCGATAATGTATGTTTGAAAACGAATGAAGAGTTTACTTTAATATAGAGACTCGGTTCAAACACAACAAAACGTAATTGGATTTAAAGTTGACAGAACATCTGCAAACTGAATGCATAAAACTTCAGGCAATAACAAAGGAAGCCATTATAGAATATATTTAAAGTGTAAGAAGGGAAAACAACAAAAATGAAGATTTTCGCTTACGACAAACGTCCACCATGGAAAAGAGGTACGCGAAACAATGGGGAGAAAGTCTACGAGACAATAACTTTCATAAGATTCAATACGGAAGGGAAAATGCTGTTAAGTCAACAGAATCGAGAAATCTACACATGACTGAATTGAAAATTAAATAAAGGATATGCTTAAACTTATCAGACGATAAAACCAAGAATTAGGTCATCGTTGTAACTTGATAATCCCGAATTACAAAATGGAAAAGCGAATAAAGCCTTTACTCTGATATAGAGACTTTGTTAAGACCAAAAGAGGCCTTTATTCTAATATAGAGAGTTAGAATAACAATATCAAAAATATAAAACGAATTAAGCCGTTACTCTAATATAGAGACTTTGTTCAAACACAACAAAGCGGAATCGAATTAAAAGACAACGGAACAGCTGCAAACTGAATGCACAAAACTCCCAGACAATAATAAAGAAAGCCATTTTTATTTCTACAGAACAATTCAAAAATACAAAACTCATAGTAAACACAGAACATGTATGGTTAGTTATTCAGTAGAAACCGTCACGCGACCAATGTGTTTTGGCTGAATGCCGTGTCGAGGGTGATCAATTAAAATCAGCGGACGACTCGGCCGATTCCATTATCAGCAGCAGCTACAGCGGTGGCCATTTGGAAACAGAAAACGTCAGGATTGCCACACTTCCACCATTCTTGGACGTCTTTTGTGTAGGTAGTATCCCACCTTTATTTTTTGCACTAACCCTACTTGGCGCCACTTCGAAAGTGAATCTTTTTCCTAAATGTAAGAAATAGGAGGGGTCGGGACCAAAGCAATTAAGTTACAGATAACTTGGTATGTCCGAAATGTCCTTTTTGTTCATTTAAGTGTCACCAACTACTCTGTGTAGAAACGGAAAAGGAGGTTCTGAAAACTTAGTAAGTCAAGACTTAAACAGACGAGGGAGACGTATGAACAAACCAGCTAAGCCCAAAAATACATCAGGAGGGCAACGAAACAAACTGATGTTTTGGGTTTTTTTTTTCATTCCTCCTCCTACCCTTGTACGGGTGTGATACCGGACCTGGACTCGAATCTGCTCAGCCTGCTATACTGTCGGATCACTCCTATGCTCTTGGTGGATTGTCCAGGGTCTGCACTTATGTGGATCTGCGACAACAGTCGCAGACAGCCGCACTATCATGTTACTCTGTGATCAAAGTCGTAGACAGCCACTCCATCCTGGCTCTCCTTCATAGGGTCGGTAGAACCCTACATCCAGCTCTGGCTTCTGCCAACTACTGGATGTTCACGTCCTGTGGTTTAACCACAGCTCAGCCTTACTGTCGAAATTCCTGCAAGGGGGCGACAGATCCCCCAAAGCTATCTCGGGCATCTGTCAGGAGAAGGACACTCCTGTCAAACCTACGACCGACGGGATCTGCCCCTATCAGCGTCACTCCGGTGGCCCATAGGATGCAAACCCTTGGTTTAAAGGGTGGGGTCGACCCTGGGAAAGTCGCACTTCACCTTAAAACTACATTGCTCTGGCCGGAGGTTTACTCTGCACATTGGTCCCGCTGTTGCTGTGGAGGGCCATCCCCAAAATCTTCGCTCGCGAAGCCAAGAAATTCATTCATTCATTCATTCATCCCACCTTTATAATATAGGTTCCGTGCTTTTTATATATTTGTCCGGCCAGTCACCCCTGTCTTCCCAGTCTTCAAGGTTATGAAATAAAATATAGAATTAAAAATTATTAACGATTCACTAATACACGTATACAGGTTTGGGGATTGGGTGCTTGAGCATTTTCTCCTTCATATCAGAAGTGTCCGTTTAGTCAAAATTCAAACATATATTTTAATAGTAGACACGACAAAAATAATGCATTGACTTTAATTGAATTTAAGAATATTTACCGCATACATTTCTAATATTTCTCTCTGTGCATATATATATATATATATATATATCATCATCATCATCATCAGCCGTTATGTATCCGCTGCTGGACAAAGGCCTTTCCCATCTCTTTCCATGACAACCTATCTTTTGCTAGCCTCTGCTAACTTTTCTATCTCGTCCCTCCATCTTGTGTCTGGTCTTTTCCTAGTTCATTTACTGCCCCATGAGCACCGGTCGGTTAGTCTTTTCCCCCTTCTATTGTCATTTCTTCTTGCTAGGTGACCAGCCCATCTCCACTTTTGCTGCTTAATTAGTTGTATAATATCTTTAACGTCGCCGTTTTATTTCGCAGTCATGGTTTTTCTCTAACATTATTATCTGACCTAGGTAGATGTATTCATCGACCTCTTCTAGAATCTCACCTTCTATCTTTATGTTCTTTTGGAGGACTTTACCGTTGAACATTACTTTTGTCTTTGTTCTGTTCATCTTTAGGCCTACTTTTTTACTCTCCCTATTTAGATCGATTAGCATATTTTGTAGTTCGTCAGAAGCTTCCGACGTCATGGAAATGTCATCGGCAAATCTTAAGTTGCTTAAGTATTCTCCATCTATGTTTATTCCCATTCCCTCCCAGTCAGTTTTCCGGAAGATGCTATCAAGGCTCGCTGTGAATAATTTAGGTGATATTGTATCCCCTTGTTTTACTCCTTTTGCTATCTTTATCTTGTTTGTATCTTTATGTAGTCTAATTATTGCAGTGCCATTTTCGTATATGTTTTGGATAATTTGTATGTAATTCTCGTTAACGCCTTGTTCACGCATTGCGTTGAAGACTACCGAGTCAAATGCTTTCTCATAATGGTTTATTGCGTGTAAGTGATTTATAGTTGCCGAGGTCGTGCTTATTTCCTTTCTTGTGGAGAAGGATTACTATTTCTAGACATAAGTTCTTGGGGACTTTTCTTTCTCTTATACATTACGTGAATAGCTGTGTTAGTCCTGTGTGCAAGATTTCTCCTCTCTCCCATATCGCTAGTATCTATCGGTTTAGTTTGTTGTATGTTTATTTTTGAAGCGTACACATTTTCGTAGTATTCTTCGGTTACTTTAGTCAATTTGTCTCTGTTTTTTATAAGTTTGCCGTTTTTATCCTTTAGTGCAAGCATCTGCTTTTTGCCGGTATGGTCTGCGGGTCGGGCGTGTTTTAAACTCTTCCCCTTTCTGATATCCTCTACTATTCTATTAGTGTTTTCCTTTCTTTTTTCTCTTATCGTTCGTTTATTTATTAGTTTGTTAAGTTCTGCTTTTTTGTTTTCGTCTTCTTTGTCTTTATCTTCATACGTCTTTAATGTTCTCGATATTGTCTGTTATTATGAAGTCGAGATCGTTTTTAGTTGTGCCACTTGGGCTTTTCCAGGTCTACTTCCGATCTTCCCGTTTTTGAAAGAATGTATTAGGTATCTCTCTGTGAAATTTACTAGCATGTCACCTCTCTCATTTTCCTGTCATATTCCATAGTTTCCTACACTGGATTCTCCAACCTTTCCTTTACTTACCTTAGCATTAAAGTTTCCCATGAGTAGATTGTAGTTAGTTTTCTGTTGATCCATTATCTTACTGATGTCCTCATAAAAACCTTCTAGTTCTTGTCGAGAGCTTGTCGAAGTTGGTGCATAAACCTTGATTACTTTTAGTGTGTATCTTTTGCTAAGTTTAACTAATATCCAAGATATTCTGTCTGATATACTGTCAAAACTTATAATGTTACCTGCGATGTTATTGTTGACTAGGAATCCCACGCCACTGAATTTGTTATTCTCTGTTCCTTTGTAATAGAATAGATGGTTACTTATCTTAAGCTTTAGACGGTCTTCTCCTTTCTTGTGCGTTTCGCTTATACCTACGATGTGCCATTCGATGTTGTCCAGTTCAATTTGCAGTTGGTTTAGTTGATGGTCCTCAGCTATGCCACGAACATTGTAAGTGTAGATCTTCATGTTGTTTAATTTGTTTCATGTCTAAGACTTTGTTTTGCTTGGACAGTGTCTGCTCGCATTCTAGGGCACATTGTTCGCTGGCACACGAAGCAATGCGGTTGGACCGTTAGTAGGCGATGATCCAACAGGAACGTTACGATATTTATATGGTTGTGCTGTGATACTGGATTTGTGAAGGTGGTGGCTAATTTGGCTCACCCGTTTCCAGTGCCAGTAGTGAGCATTTCAAATTGGTGCTACCTTATTTGGTATATTGCTATATATCTACAGGGGGTCTCTATGGTCCACGCCGTCTCAGCCGGTACCCCATATATCTATGGGGCGTTCCCCATCCGCCACCTGGGGACGTGCGGGGTAGCAGAGAGATCCTGCCCCCTACCTTTGTAGTGATTTGGCTACAAGTCTACTATTTGGGGTTTATGTTCATCCATATTTGTTAGTTGGGTGTTAGGTAGATCTTAGATCTCCCTTAGATATTCAAGTCTCGACTCAGTATAAGTTTGTTCATGTCCTTTTCTTCTTCGACCGACCGCAGACCGTGTCCCGAGACTACGAAAGCTCATTGCTATTGTCAAATGTGGTGATTCTGGGATATTTATAGCCGAAAAGGAACAATTTGGATAAGATGTATCTATTCCCTCACTACCTCCTTCCCCGCTGCTATCTTCCCCCTCCCAACTTTTTTGAGGCTGGATTTCGAAATTCAAAAGTGCCGTCCCAAATATATGGAAAAAAGGACAAATATATGGCCGTCCCAGAAATAAAGAAAAATCATTGCAGTCCCAAAAATAAAGAAAAATCATTGCAGTCCCAGAAATAAAGAAAAATCATTGCAGTCCCAGAAATAAAGAAAAATCATTGCAGTCCAAAAAATAAAGAAAAATCATTGCAGTCCCAGAAATAAAGAAAAATCATTGCAGTCCCAAAAATAAAGAAAAATCATTGCAGTCCCAGAAATAAAGAAAAATCATTGTAGTCCCAAAAATAAAGAAAGATCATTGCAGTCCCAAAAATAAAGAAAAATCATTGCAGTCTCAAAATAAAGAAAAATCATTGCAGTCCCAAAAATAAAGAAAAATCATTGCAGTCCCATAAATAAAGAACAATCATTGCAGTCCCAAAAATAAAGAAAAATCATTGCAGTCCCAAAAATAAAGAAAAATCATTGCAGTCCCAGAAATAAAGAAAAATCATTGCAGTCCCAAAAATAAAGAAAAATCATTGCAGTCCCAGAAATAAAGAAAAATCATTGCAGTCCCAGAAATAAAGAAAAATCATAGCAGTCCAAACTTTGTTACTTAGAGTGGTACTTGCGGATTTCATTTTTTTTAAATGTTAGGGGAGTCCCCTTTTTACCAACTGAACCCTGCCCTTCACTGCATGTACAACTCAACGGTGCCTACCATAGCCAGCTCGTCTCCTACACCAATTCGCCAGTCTAAGTTCAACGCTCACTAGTTGAACCACTTACTATCAATATTTGACTAGTCTATTCTTAATCTTATTGTTGCTTTTCATCCAAAATGTCTGAATTGTTTAAGGCGTCGTGCATGAATAATGAGCTCCGATCGGAAAGGAAGCTACATTGCTATCGCTTAAAATCAACAATCAGATGAACAATCCTGAAAATCAGACCATAGATGCGCGCGTTCTCATCCTTGCACTTTCAGACATATAGAAAAGCGCGCGGAGCAAACGAGAGGTGGTGAGAGTGTTTCGGTGTGTCAGCCTGTCAGTCAGTGAGTCAGTGAGTCAATGACGAACATCGCTACTAGAGATGCTCGCGCATCTAAAAAGATTAATAAAAACAGGTCTGGGTAGTCGCTCAATAGAAACCGTCACATGACCAAACGTCTTTTGGCAGCTGGGTGTGTTGGGGGTGATCAATTAAAAAGATGGGTGACCCATCAATAGGTTACTTCTCTCGTCTTTTGTTGGATCAATAAAAAGTCCGGATTTTCAAAAACCAAGCGGGCACAAACTAGGGATCAATGTAGCAGACACTTACATTACAAACTGACCCCCCCCCCCGCACTGAAAACTTATTTAAAGGAGGACTTTTCAAAACGTTTTTTCTAGACATAAGGAGTAAATGTTTAAATTGTCAGACCTTTAGCTCCATTGGTGCGGCCTGTACGCGTGATACATATATAGCCAGCCAACCAGCCGGACCGACTTGAAAACTGAAGACATCTATGTTGACAGTTTTGGTTGACGGTTTCTAATTGATAGTGAAAATGCTTCATTTAAGAATTCAAATAACCTAAGCTTAGTAAATAACTATAAGCATAGGAATCTCACCGTGAAGCAATGGTTAGCAAGTTAGTCTCGTAGATCATTACTACTGAAGTGAGTTCGATCATCACTGGGTGCCCTACATTTGTGACTTTGTACCGTACTATTCTAAGCTTAGTACATTCTTTACAGAATTCTCTTAACGACAAAATGTCTAATCCATGGAAGACTTAAAACGTACCTAGAGCAATTCTTTTCTCAGAAAGATAAAAAGTTCTTGTAGGATAGAATTACGACGTTGCAGTAAGATATGGTATATGGAATATAGTGATGGAAATGGGTTTGGGGAACTAGGTATACGGTAAGACTGGGTTTGGGGAGCTAGGTATACGGTAATGTTCATTATGTAATGAAATACACTCGTGTGTGTTCGCTTGCCGAAGGGAGGATGGTAGAGAAGAATGGCGTTTTGGGATGATAGTATTGGGACTTGCCCCCAAACGCCATATCAGGTTCCGGGTTAGAATATAGTTCAAACGGCTGATCGAAGGAACAAAGAGAATGCGTTCGACCAATCAGCGTATTTTTTAGGCGCCGTGATTTTAAATCGGGATATTCGGATAGTCAGTGGGGCACACAACAGCGATGGGTCAACAAGCTAGAGCTTGACGCCTCACCCGTTAGGGTGCGGGAGAGTAGGGTGGAAGAAGCGAATGCGTCCTGAGCTACAACCATCATCACCGTCAGTCCTTCAGTAAAGTAACTAGGAACAGAACGACTCGTTAGGTTCTCAACAAAACAGAATTCAATACCGTGATTGATCCGCTAACCGGTCCTGCAACGAAGCTTATCAACAGAAATAAAAGGAACCCATTTTTTTCGTTGAAATGAATGAATTTTGTCGTCTTTCTCTCCGACCACGTGGGAGAGCCTTTCTTCTGTATGGACCAACTGTTTGTTTCACTCCACAGATTTTTTTCTCTCGAGACGTTTCATGACGGCAGAACTAGGGGGGACTTGCTTTTTCTGTTAAAAAGCTGCCTTAGCATGTGTTATGAAGAAGAACAACCATTAAATTTGGTAGCCTCACCTTTTCATAATGGCGGATTTCTAATACCTGCCCTGGTTGGTGAAAATTCAACATCATCAAAACAGGTCAAGTTATATAACATTAGAATCAGAATGTAATACTGATTCAAACAGACTATATGCCCCAAATCAACTGTTTTCAAGATATGTGTGATCTTTTAACTCAATCTTTATTGTAGCCAGTGACACTACAAAGATCAAAGATATATTGAGAACAGTTGATTTTGAGCACGTAGTTTCTCTGTAAAGTTTAATCAGCATTAAATGCTGATTCCAACAATATATAATGTGACCTGTTTTGATGACTTCGAATTTTCACCGACTGTGGCGGGTATCAGAAACCTGCCATTATGAAAATGTGCCGGTAGCCTAACTTATCTGCGAAGACTACCAATTGTAATGGTTATTTTTCTTCATAACACATCCATAGACAACATTTTGGCAGGGAGCAAGCAGAGAAAAAAACTTTTCCCCCTAGCAGAACATGTACAAACGGTTATACTTCAATTAGTAGACATTGAACATACAAAAGACCTGGAAGTTAAGAAGTAGGTATACGACGTATCCCTGCGCACCCCTCCATCTCAACCCTGTTCGGATTAATATAATACAAGTCAGAAAACGCATAACGGTAAATATGTTGTTCAATACAGTTAATGGCCAAAAACTTAAATAAATCTTCTTTTTTATAAACGAAATGCGCTTTTTAGCTAACACAGCATTATATAACATAAACATTCATAAAACATTAATATCAATATGATAAAAGTCAGAAAACGCATAACGTTAAATATGTTGTTCAATACAGTTAATGGCGAAAAACTTAAATAATTTTTCATTTTTTATAAACCGAATGCACTGTTTAGCTAACCCGATATTATATAACATAAACATTCATAAAACATCAGTTTATTTCGTCTTTGCAAATATTTCAAAACATGAAAATGAAACTAATAGGATAGAGAAGTCCATTAAAAAGTTCCCTCAGGTCAGTAACAGAAACCACTGTTCGATTATTGATGAAATCTCCCCTGGGAGCCACTTTCACATTTGTGACTAAAAAGCAACTACACTTGATGATTTCGTTCCCCCAATGTTAGTCATGTAAGCGACAGAATCGCGACATACAACGAACAGAAGCCAACATAATTGGAAGTATAGATATCTATGCAAAAGATAAAAACGAATATAGAGCACAAGTTTTAGCTAATAAAACTATTTCCAACACTAGCACTGCCACCATTTTGTTCTCAGTCTAATACGTGTGTTATATATTAGGTTGTTGCACAAATGTTGTTTTATCGCACCGTAGAAAATAATGCCACAAGTGGAGGATTTGCAAATGTAATTGTATTTTGTGCAGATTCAATGTAAATAGAGATAACATTCGTTATTATTGTAGGTTTTTAAAGCTCTTAACCACAATGGTGTCTACCCAAGAAATTAGAATAATTTTCAAGTACGGTTTCAAATTAGGGCATACTGTTGCTTAAACTACTGATAACGTCAACAACGCATTTGGAATAAACATTACGATAGTGCAAACTGTTCAGTGTTTGTTTGATATGTTTAGGTCTGGAAATATTGATAAAAGCCTGGCTGCTGCATGGTTAAACTCCACTCCTACTTCCTTTTCTACTGAAGATGTCTTGTATATATATATAATAAATGAAAGATTATTTAAAATAATATGTTTTTTAGTATAAATGTATTTATTTATTAGAATGAAATAAGCCCTTGCGTATTTGTTACATGATTGTTGTAGATATGTAAGCTCTTAACTACAATGGTGTCTATAGTGTGGCTCAGTTGGTAAGAGAACCGCCTGCTGATCACTTGGTCTTGATTTCAAATCGCGGTAGGGAAATGTCAATTTTATATATCGGTTTGCTTTAACGTGACGGGACAGACAAACAGTGAAGAGTTTATTCACCTGAATTAGGTGAGGATTGTTCTTGTTCTTGTTGTCAGGGGGTGGGGGACAAAATCAACTCCAGACTTGAAGTGGATCTTGACAATACCAATATTAAACCTCGAGATAGGCCCAAAACTTAATGATGAAAAATTATCAACAACAGTGGCCAACGATCCAGGGACGGCTCGAGGACTTATCACGTTATCTCAAGGCAATAGGAAAATGAGTCCCACATGAATTGAATTAAATGCTCCATGACAGTGTGAGACTCTACACATCTCACTTGACTGTGGCTGTGCTTAGATAATTGTGATAGGTCTTGCAACATCCTCCATATTCATCTAACATTTCTCCTACATCTTTTCAAGCATTTTGAACTTCGTGTTCAAAAATAGGGAAGCCATAATTCGAGCTTTTACTGAATGTGTGACCACTAAACCTAACGAATTCTATAGAGATGGCATATTACTATTAGAGTATCGTTGGAAAAGGGTTATTGCTTCAAAAATGGTCATATGTTGATTAAACATTTACCGTTGTTTTGTTGTTTATATCATCGTTCATCTTACTATTCAAAAAACATTTCATATGTAACAATCTAGTAGAAATCAACTTTCACTGGGTACCTATAGTGGTGGCCTTAGTAAATGACTATACCAGTCAATACCAAGTTATACTTTCACTACACTGAAAGTGAGTTCGAATCTTGCCGAGTGCTACAGAAAGGCAACTTTAAACCATAATATTTTCTGGGCGCGTTGCTGTGGGAAAATGCTTCTTAGCAAGCAGGTCTTGTTGATCATTGCTACTGAGTAGTGAATCGGATCCTCACTGGGTGCCCCGTACTTCTAATCTTGTGTCAAAACTAAGATGCGCTTAGTAAATAATAAATACTGGTATTTACTAAGCTTAACTTAGTACAGCACAAAACCAAATTGAGAGTATGAATACTGTCCCGTGGGAATCCTCCAAGTGAGTAGGGTATTCTTGCGTTGAAAATCAGCATTCGCAATCATAGTTTCTCTCTCGTTATTCCTTAATATATTTCCATGACATTGTGTGTGTAAGCTCGTGGATAGATTGTACCAGGGGGATGGTGAGTTACGGTCGATCCGATTGTTTGCTTACATTTTATATGTAAATAACAATATGTGAACATGTAAAAATATTGAACTTTGGAACTGCTGAACCGATTAGAATGAAAATTGTTATACAGGTTCTTGGGTACCTAATTACTGAAAATATATAACGTTTTTAAGAATGCTATGGTTTAAATAAAAGAAATCGGGTGTCTCGGAGCTAAAGGTCCTAATAAACAACTAATTTCCCCCCTCTCTCTCTCTCCCTCTCTCTCTCTCTCTCTCACTCTCCCCCTCTCTCTCTCTCATACGTCGGTAGGAAATTCGCAACTATCTCAGCCATGAAACAGGCCCAAAGAACGGTTATTCCAATTGATACTTTCTTTACTTATACTACCATAAAATAAAAACTGGCGAATAGTGATTGTTAGTAATCTAGTCTTGCTAAAGCAGAGATTCTCAACCCCCGGGGGGCATTTTAGGGTTCCATGGGGGGAATTGAAATCACAGATTGGCAAATTCAAACCATTGATCTTTCTACGAGCTGCAATACAAGAATGCAACTTTTGAGTCAGGGTTATTGTGGAAGGGGGGAATGGCACTCTGAAATATGGTGAAAAGGGAGCATGGACAAGACAACCTTGAGAACCATTGCGCTAAAGCAATGTCCCGCTCTTGTAACCCTGTGCCAGACTATGCCAAGCTTAGTAAACAACGCTATCGACCACCAGCCACAGCCAACACATTCATTACCCGCGTATTTCATTGATCTCTGGAGTGGGGAGGTTATAACTTCACCTTGGGAGCCACTGCCACAAATCATTCACTGCAACATAGATTCCATGTAATAGCTTTCCGCGGCAATTAACGAGAAATTATTGCACATTATAGAGTCAGCGTTAATCGTGTCGATTGCATACCCAAATGCTAGAAGAACAACAGGGTTGCCAGATTGGGCTACAAGGGGACATAATCCGATCTTTATCTCCAAGACTTACCCTACACAGGCATTAGAATAGCGTCGAATTTGGAAATCGAGCGATTCTGGAGGCAGAGATTATAGTCGAATTTGGAAATCCAGTAAGATTGCTGGCAGAGGTTCAATACCAGAGCCTCAAGGGGTTGGTATTTAACCTCCGCCTGCAGATTCGCTCGATTTCCAAAGTCGACGCTATTACAATGGCTGTTGGGCAAGCCTCCGATTACTTCCCCTTGTATCCCAATCTGGCAACCCTGGTCGGTATGAAAGCCGCGCGGTGTAATTAAAATTGTTTCGCTCTTTGTCACTCCGGGGGGAAAATGGCGTGGTCTTTTGTTCATAGAAGGCTGCTGATTAAATCAAAAATGCCTATTACTAGCGAATAGATTTTCTGAGCTTGGTGCAAAAACGATAGGGTTCGAGCCCTTAAACCATAATATGGATGTTAGTTTCAAAATTCTTATCCAAAATCTTTTGGGTGAACATAGATATCAGAGAATCACGTTTGGAACCATATATTTTTCATTCATATACAGTTTTATTCCGCAATCTAAAAATAGAGCGTTCCTATAAAAAAAGAATGTCCTAAGGCCAAATGGCGTACAGTGAAGAAGCAATTATCAATAATTTATACTGGGAAATTTTTATAACGTACACAGACCCTCCAATATAGTGATGGTGGTGTGTTAGGCTAATACATCGGAGGTTGGAGTGGTGGAAGGTACAACAGATTGTGTTGTAGGAGGGAGAGGAAGAAGCTGCACGCTGCCTCTATAACGACTCACTGGAAAACAAACGGTGGACGCTTTCTTTTCACTTTTCGCCTTCTTTCATAAAAGTGAAAAGGTGGCGTAAATTGGACTTTGCGGGGTATATCTGTTTAACCAAGATTTATTATTGACACTCACAGAACTCAGATTAATACAGTGCAATGGAACAAGTGTGGGACACCCAGTACTCATCTAACTCACTACACTAGTAATGGTCTTCAAGTCTATCCCAAAACTTAAATTGGTATGACAAAAGGATATGATTGTAGAACGCCTATTTCTTACAGAAGTAATTGTTTACTTAACAATCTAGGGCGCTTCGTCGTGGAGTAATGGCTAACGAGCTAATCTGACAGACCATCACTACTAAGTAGTCAGTTCGGTCCTCACTGGGTACCTATATTGCTGGCTTAGTAAATGGCTATACCAATCAATACCAAGCCATTTGAATTGTGTCCCGAAAATGAATTTCCCTCCACAGCGAAACCTGGCTTCAGCGACAGGACCGGACAGAAAGACATCAGCGGCAGATCGGACAAAGAGCGACCATCATCATCATCGCAGTCCGCAGCCCGCGGAGGAAAACCGATCGTCTCTCTCTCTCTAACCCTCAACAAACTTTCCCTCATGGCGACCCTGCCAGAGACTACTATCTCTCTGCCTCTTTTGAACTCACCCTGAGATGTCTCTCTAAATCCATCCCACTCTATTTCCCTCGTGGTGGCCGTGATCGTATGGTGGTTAGTAAACCCCCACGTTCTCCTACACTTATGTAACCATTGCTCCACGGCCAGAACATCCTAATTTGATATTCACTAAATTTAATTTAGTTTGGCACAAGGCCATAAGTGTTGAGCACCCATTGAGTATCGAATCCACTACAGTAGTAAGGAACGGTGAGCCTAGCTTTCTAACTACTATTTCACGACGAGACATCCTACAATACGTCCTTATTTGATATTCGCGAAGTTCTGCTTAGTGTGGCAGAATACCATAAGTGTTTGGCACTTAGTGTGGATCGAATTCACTTCAGGAGTATTGACCGGCGGAACTGGCTTGCTAACGACCAATCCCCAACAAGGCGCATTACAAACGTCATTATTTAATAGTCAATTAAAAGCCGCTTTCGTTGGCCTTTAATCTCGATGTCAAATCATTTCCGACTTATAGAATTTATTAGTTAATCCCCGTGAAAGGATTCGCAGATATACAGGTTTCCCCACTATCCGAAAATATACTTTATATAAGAACAATATTTGAGCGTTCCCAGACCCCAAACATGGTGAGGATGGCATGTCAGGCTGAGTTATTGGAGATTGTGGTGGTGGGTGGTACAGGAGACTAGTATGTAGAAGAGATGGGAAGAAGGTGCACGCTGCCTCTATAAAAGCTATTTGCAAAACAAAAGCTGAACACTACTTTAGTTTTCCGCCTTTTATCGAAAAAGCGAAAATATGGCGTAAAGCGAATTTTCGAAAGTCGGGGACTACCTGTATTTGAATTCTATTAGATTTTTTTAAAGAGGAAACTAAAAGAACTCGTTACATTGGAAGGGTCCATTGTTTCAAATGGTGGGTAGAAGATATTTTTTATCAGCAAAATTGTTACCTTTAATTGGAAGAGTCCAGTGTTACGGACAGAGAAACAAATAGAAAAAAAGTCACACTGTTCACTATATAGATAGATTGTTCTATTCCTGTACAAGCGTTGATATGGAGAGCGTACGTTCGTATAAAACCATGGTTTATGTTCGTATAAACGTAGCAAGGTAACCAGTCTAGGAGAAGAACAACTATGAATACAAACCAAGGAGTGGGGCACCATCAAAGCGGTTGAATGCCAACTTTGACGTCTTTCCGGCAGCTTCTATAGCCAATCTGATGCCAAACGTATCGCACTCCACCTTCAAATGGAAGAGTCCTTGGTTACGGATAGAGAATCAAGAAAATCACACTGTTCATTATATAAGTACATATAATTATTTGCTTATTCCTCTTATTTTTTACAAAGAACTGTATTTAGCAGTTAATTGACATGGAGTTGTCTCCCTTGAACATTTTTAACAAGTTATACTTAATTAAGAAACCGGTGGCTCAATTGGACTGGAAATTGGTTTATTCTCCAATTTTACTACGATTGTGTTTGTATGTTTGTATGTCTTACGGTAACAAACATACAAACACACATACAGAAATCGGATAGCTATAATATAGATTCACAACGCTTAGCTTAGTAAGCTACAAGGCAACAAGTCTGGGGCACCAATTGAACATTCAACTCCCTGCAGTAGTAATGGCCTGCGAGATAAGCTTGTGGCGTACTTTGTAATACACCACTAAACCAAATAGGGAAACGAGAAATAGTAAGATTGCGTGGCACCAATTTTCGAACTTTTCAAATGCTGATTCTCCAGGCATGCAGTCCCTGCTCATTCCGAATATTGGCGCAACACAATAGTGTTCTCCCTCTACATTTAGCCATGTACTGTACAACCATTTACAAACATTGTTCTAAGGTGGGGCGACTTTGTAATACACCACTAAGCCAAATAGGGAAACGAGAAATAGTAAGATTGTGTTGCACCAATTTTCGAGCTTTTCGAATGCTGATTCTCCAGGCCCTGCTCATTCCGAATATTGGCGCAACACAATAGTGTTCTCCCTCTACATTTAGCTATGTACTGTACTAAGTTAAGCTTAGTAAATATCCATATATTCGAATCCTGCGAGAACAATTTGCAAGTAAAAATGATAGATTGGCCAGGAAATGTTCAATTATCATAAAGTCGGATCGGGGAGATGAATGGTTTGGTTGCGTGTGTGAAGTGTTTACGCACTTCGTATTTCGGAGCCGAAAAAATTATTTTCTGTAGAAGAGAAAGTTTAGAAATTTACAAAACGAATGAAGTCTAAAAAAAGAAACAGCTCTGGTTAGTCACTCAATAGAAACCGTCATGTAACTAACGTATTTTGGCAGCATGCCATGTTAGGGGTGATCAATTAAAAAAATTAGAAAAAGTGGTGTTCAATGAATTAAGTTACTACTCTCCTCTTTTTTGGGCGGTGATCACTAAAAGAACTTTCAAAAGAAACAAATGTGAATGTTGCCGGACACAAACTAACCAATTTAGCATAAACTTACATTGCAAATTGCACCCACCACTAAAAACCTATTTTGGGTGGGTGATCTTCAAAAAAACAAAACAACCGTCTTTTCTAGACATCATCATCATCATCATCATCATCATCATCATCATCATCATCATCATCATCATCATCGTCAGCCATTGTAAGTCCACTGCTGGACTAAGGCCTTTCCCATCTACTTCCATGACAACCTATCTTGTGCTAACCTCTGCCAAGTCGTACCGGCAAACTTTTCTATCTCGTCCCTCCATCTTGTATCTGGTCTTTTTCTACTTCGTTTCTAGACATAATAAGGAGTAAATGTTTAAATTTCCAGCCATTTAGCTCCATTGGTGCGGCATATACGCATGATACATACATAGCCAGCCAGCCAGTTTTGGTGACAGTTTTGGTGACAGCTTTGGTTGACGGTTTCTAATCAAACTCATTTTAAACGTAAGAGAAGTAGAATTCTACTTAAAAGCCAAAAAAATGGCACATTAAGCTTTATTGAAAATTAGCTCAATTTAAATGCAAATCAATGTTTTAGACGCGCATTTATATAAAAATTGTCATAAATACATAATTTATTCTCCAAGTGTAAATGGAGAAAAAGGAGAAAGAGGATTGTAAACCAGAAATTGAACAGTTTAAAATACGAGATATGTCCGAAAAGTATCCAGCTATTTAATACTAACGAAAAGATAGTCTACCTAGGGCAATAGCTCTTTAGTCGACTTCAAAATACACCCCTTGAGATCTCACACACCTATCCCAACATCCCTTACACTTTTCTAAATTATGTAAAAACTCTTCTTTCGGGATCAACATCAGCTACATCGTCACGTTATCTTTAATCTCGTCCATGGTCTGAAAACCTTTTTTTTTGGGGGGGGGGTGCATAAGTCCCAGGGAGCCAAATCTGAACTTAATAGGGGTGGGGACTGATAGGCCAGAGTGATACGATAATTTGCAGGAGAAAAAAAACCTGAACGGAACATGAAGAATCTACCAGTTCGGTCATTGTGAATACAATGGTCACACGGTACACACGCTCACTCAACAGCGTCTCAATACCGACTGAACAACTCCACGGGAGAGCTTCTATTCACATATCCTCAGTGAGGTCTCCTCTGATTGGTTTCCACCTTACATCAAGGTGGCACAACCGGTTCTCGAGATATTCAAAATATCTGGATACCTTCCGGACGGAGCTTGTATTTTACATCCAGGATTAAAAAGATAAGGACGAAAGTTCACAGAACCAGAGAATAGAGATAAGTAAACATTCTTAAAGGAGAAATAGCCTATGAGGTCAATTCTTTTCTGAAGTTCTGAGCTAAAGAGCTTTTATTATCCCGTCTATTATTCGGACTTTGCTGTTTTAAACACAAAGTATTGGGTTGTCCCACATGAAATTGCTGTTTTTTTACATTTGTCCTCATGATTATGATTTCGACAAATCCTGAAGCATAACATGTAGTTCTACATATTCAACTAATTATACGACATTGGCGTTCTTTTAAATTGTCAACTTATGATTCATCGTGTCAGTTTCAATAAGATAATCACTCACTCTTGCTGATGCTGTCCTCAAAGGAAATTCACACTCGGTAAAAATGATGTTCAAGGTCTCAAGAACATGCATTTAGCATTTGGAATGGGAACTTGCTCAGAAAGAACTGTGCGACGTTGGTTCCACAGATTTCATTCCGGAGATATGAACCTGGATAATTACCCTCGAGGACGCCCTTAATCAGTTGTTGATGATGCGAATTTAAGGGATGTTGTGGAAACTGATACAAGGACAACTATTCGAGCTCTTGCTCAAAATGTACAGATTTCCAAAACAGCTTTCGGGTGTTACCAAGCATATTATTCCTTTCATAAATAGACATTTCATATGGGATAACCTAATATTATTCTGAGTGTACGAAATTCTGAAATCAAGAGTTTTCATGATTCTATCAATATTATTTGAACTATTACCCCGTCTTTGCTGTTAGTTATATGTTTCAGCCGATCTATTATTGGGCCTTCTCTGTTGTTTGAGTTTAAGTATTTTCATTATTCCATATATCAATCAGAGTATTGTCTTTATCTTTGTTGTTAATAATACAACGCTTCAATCTATATAATCTTCGCCTGAGATTGTGGATTTTCATCGAGTAGTTGTATGTTTTAAATCTCAAACTAAGAACCATGCAATGTGTCTAAGGGATGATCGTGCTTAACATCACATGAAGAGATCACAAGACAGCACCATATATTAAGAAAAAACAGGAGGTAAAGATTACATAGAATCCATTAGAAAACTCAAATGGCCATGGGCAGGCCATGTTACAAGAATGGCAGGAAACCGCTGGACATCGCGACACACAACATGGATCCCCAGAGATCATATGCGGAATTGTGGCCGGCACAAAATAAAACAGGTTCAGGAGATACTGGTGCCGCGACGCCCGCGATGGAGAGATCTGGCGAATCTTGGGGAAGGTCTATGTCATATCATGTTTAAATGAAGCTGATGCTGCTGCTGATTATGATGACGATGAAACATACGTACATCTTTACGAATGGACTGGGATACGCACCGTATAAGATAGATACAAATATTACAAGAAAGGTAGATATATAGAGTTATAAACGGTGCTAGGAAGACATATACATACATAGTAACAATTAGATATCCAAGAAAATGGACAGGCTGAAATAGTAAAAGTTAATTTGAGCAAACTAGTTTTTACTTTGGTATTTAGTGACACCAAACTTACAACTGCAACCGAAAATAAGACTCCTTTACCAACTGACCCACGCTCTCCCACTTAGCTAAGCCTGCAAATGCCTAAGCTCAATACTGTAAATCAATAAATTATAAAAGAACCTCTTCAAAAATATATCCCTCTTTAAATTTCAAATTGAATGAGTGAAACAAAGAAATCTATCGGGATTTGCCTGGGATTTCCATTCCATTTTTCTCTTCATAATTCCTGTTGTCCCTGGGGTAAATGGAAAGGAAATTCGATTAGCAGATCGATCTGCTATTGATTTTGATTGGAACCGTTGCCAGTTTTCTAATCGCATGTTGAGCAGAATGCAATGAAAAGAGACAAGGAGTTTACAAGCGATCGTTGTCTTGATAGATATGTAAGTAAACACATTGGCCAGAGGCGGTGTATGTATGTAATTCTGACAAAGGTTTCAAGTAATGCTCCCTCTCTCTC
>VCCN01003852.1:2314168-2324906 GCA_006491835.1 Architeuthis dux | reverse complement strand
CTCCACCACGACAATGTATCTTATGAAATAAAAATATGTCCGAACAACTTTCGAGTCTGTGATTGTCCAAGTTCATGATTTCCCTCCCGCAAATGAGCAGACGAATATACAACAAACCCCTAGTCATAATACCAGCGTATTGGACGCAGTTTAATATTTGCAAAGTTTTCTTTTAAAAACAATGTCTGTCTCATATACCAGCACATACGGTAATTTCTTTTTTAATTCAAATCTGATGAGGACAACAGATTGAATGGATCAGAATAAGAATTAACTAAAACGAAATATACCCTAGTATGGAAAGCGGAATGAGAACAGTCTACACCCGTGGATTGAATAAAGGATACGTTTCGAAATTCTGAGGACGTTAATGAATACGACAGGTACTTGGAGGGTATAACAGCCGAAACGTTGTTGCTATAACAACCAAGAAAGGGACACCGATGTATAATAATGGTTATGTTGTAATAGTATGTGTGCGCATGCATAAGTCTTATAGCGACATGTTCCCCAAATCCTGTCGAAGCTACACAGTCTTTTTTATGAGCTCATTCCTCTAGGGGAATGCCCGTTCCAAAGGTGCATGTTTGGAAAGGGGTCGGACTTCGGGTGGAGCAACCTGCAACAATTATCATGTAAAAGAATTCTGTCTGTCGTACGAAACTACGGCTTCAAAATATTGCGGTTACTTCTCTTCAGTGTTGCCAATTTAGATATTTTATAACTACATTTAGATAAGTCTCAATTTTGATTAGATTTCTCAAGAACCACTGATCCCAAAAACTCGACACTGCACTGCCTTGTGTTCTACTAATATATCTGGTGAATGCCAACTTCGTACAGTATTCAGTTATCGACTAATCGCGGTGCATACACGCACAGAGATTTCTTCAATTGTAGTTAGATCTGCTGCATTCAAGACATATTGAATGTGTTAGAATATAGATGAAATGTAAGGCACTATAAGATGTAACTATAGGCGTATGTGTTTGTGTGTCTGTACATATAAGTATGTGTGTGTGTGTGTGTGTGTATGTGTGTGTGTGTGTTTCAGATGAAGATATCTGTCAGCTAGGGAACGGAAGAGGTCAGAACACTTGATCCCAGCGTCTTTTATCAGCCCGACAAGAACACCTGGGAAGTATCTAGTGATGAATATTCTAATTAATACATGTATATTAGTATATATAAAGTGTATGTTGGTGTGTGTTTCGGGTGTCCAATATGTGTGCGTATACGTAGTTACGTATGTATGTCATTATATGTGCGTGTGTGTGTTTGGATTGTACCCAAATATGAAAAGATTGGGGCTTTGAGATAGTAGTAAGCTAAGACCAGGACAGTGGACCGTTGCCTAGCTTAGGGCTGGCCTCCTAAAGGAATTGACTAAGATCTGAATTGTCTCATTGTCTCGTCTCTGGAGATGTTGGGAAAGCCAAATGCCCCATACGAAGAACAAATAAATATCTATTTATTTTAAAATCAGACTTCGTCCTTTTTCCTATCGAGAATGCATCCAGTTTTCCCTTTCAGAGATTCACTTCCAGCTGCCGTTTCCGGTTCCCGACGATTCGTTTGAGACACAACGACTTCTCATCAAGAATGCATCTGCACACACGTGCAGATTACAGGAGCGATAATACACCCGACCCGCAAACAAGTCCAGAATTGAGGCCAAGACTTGTGGATGCAACAGTTATGCATCGACCAAAACTCACCTTGGTAACGCATGCACACATGTATACTGTATGTGGTGCTACGCTACAAATGTCCTTAAGAGCACAAATCAAACCAAACATATGTGTATCCATTTTTATAAACTTTATCGCCTTTTTCTTCTTGAGAAGAAAAGTTTGACTGACTTTTTGGTCGTTCTCTTCTGCTTTATCCCTGCAGACTTAGTAAAAATATTCAAAACCAAATCATGAATCGATCGATCTGGCGAAAAAAGAAAAATTATGTTTTCAACAGATGGCGGATATTTATAACCCATGGGTAAATGTGTCTTGGTGAGTCAATCGCTCGTCAGTTTGCCTTGGGTGTTAACAATCAGTGTTCAGATCTCATCTAAATTCAGGTTTTCTATCCAACATAACCATACCCCCCCTCACTGACAATTCTATCAAATAATGGAGACAACGTATAAAAGAGGTTCGGTTTTTCCACTCATTAGAAACCGTCACGTGGCCAATGTATTTTGGCACCATGACGTATTGTGGGTGATCAAGTAAAAGAAATTAGAAAAGGTTACTTCTCTCACCTCTTGTTGGGTGGTGATCATCAAAACAGTATGAATTTTTTTTAAAACAAGCATGAACTCTGTCAGACGCAAACAAAGTGATCAATTTAGCATAAACTTAGATTGAACCCACCACTAAAAACCTACAGGTCTCCCCCGCTATCCAAAAGCCGAAATGTCGTAAAGCGAAGAAGGATTTACGATTAATTTATATAGGGAAAATGTTTGAGCGTTCCCAGAACAAAAACATAGTGATGATGGTATGTTAGGCTGAGTCGTCAGATGTTTAGGTGATGGGAGGTACAGGACACTGGGGTGTAGATGGGTGAATGGGGAAATGGTGCGGTGCCTCTATAACGGCTCACTGCAAAACAAACGCTAAACGCTATTTTCGCTTTTTGCTTTTTTTTCTAAAAGTAAAGAAATTAGCCTAAAGCGAACTCTCGAAAAGCTGGGGAATATCTGTACTTGTAAATGATTTACGCGAGAATATGATTTTTTTAAATCTGTTTATCTTTATTCCTTCCTCGTTTGTTTTTCTTTTTTGGGGGGGTGGGGGCGGGGGGTAGAATTAAATTCAATTTCAGTTGGTTGTTGTATTTCAGTATTTTGCAAAATTATTCCGCCAATAATTTATTTCCTTTCACAACTTCTGTCGGTTTTTTTTTTTTAATAATCTCATTAAGTTCGACAGATAACAAAATGCCGAAGATCATTTCGTGACGACTTGATTTTAATCAGAATCAGAAGTAGTAATAAAAAATCTTAAAAATATAAGACAGACAGACAGATACACACACACACACACACACACACACACACACACACACACACACATACACATACATATACACAGAGGGGCTACGGGCGAATTTGAACAGAGGCTGAGCACAGAAGAAGAATTGGAGTGCACAAAAGAAAGCCATGAATTTTGTGGATATCACATATAAATTATATGTAAAACAGAAAACTGGTTCATTTCATGAAATAATCACGCATAGAAATTCGATCTGCATCTATTTAGAGTGTGATCAGATTAATATAAACCGAATAATAGCCATAAATAACTCCTCTGTAAAGAAATCACCAGATTCCATTTTTCTTTTTTCAATATTCAATATATCTTGTGGACCGGGCCATTTAGCGTACGTAACCATTGTTGTTGTTAAATCAAGCGATTCGAATCGGCGGTTATTTTATTTGAGGTACGTAACTCCCTACTCCTGTTGGCAGGTTGATAAGGATTTAGCGAAGATTATTTTTGAAGACAGGCAACAATCTGTATATTTGCAGTTTTTTCCAAGATTTTCGAGAAAGTAGGAAGCAAGCTTACGAGTCTGAAATTATATTCTAAAGAAGGTTTGACGTTTTTGGTTACAGTTTTGGCCGAAGTCTGAAGTTTTATCTGAAGTTCAAAAATGATCTAGTATTAATAAATTATTTTAGAAACTGGTAAATAGGTCGATGGTTTGTTTTAGTTAAGGAGTCAAGGACACCAAATTGGATCCAATTTTTATTCAAATTAGTGTAAAAGTATTCTTCCAAAGGTTTGTATTTGACATAAAATATTCGTGGAACTTGTTCAGGATTTGTATTAAAATCCCCCATGATTGCAGATTGGTAGAGGACATTTTCCAAATGTCTTTGCGTGTTTGATGCAATCTCTGAATATACTGAAGTTGGAGAATTGAGGAGAATGTATGCAAAAGTAATAAGTAAATCATAACTGATATCATAAATGTTAAAAGAAATTTCCATATTTCAGGGTAATCATTGAAGCTTAAGTTTCACCTCTGAAAATGATTGTCATTTTCCAGCTGTTTTCACGAGGCACTTTATTATAAATTGCAACATCGAGAGGAGTTGGAGAAAAACAGACCGTCTACATCAAATGATGACATTTGTCGGTCTCCACCCTCAACAAATCTCGTCTATTACTCTCAGTACGACACATCCTCTGATATTCCAGGCATTTTCGAGCGCAGAAATCTTACCAAAATGGATTGAGCATTTAAGAACAGGATAGAGTGATATTCATCTTGCATATTAAATAGACAAGGAATCGTGATGAACAAAGTTAATTGTTCCATTTCCTTGATGCAGTCAGCATCATGACAAAGTTTGGATTTACCTAAACCCTCTTCACCCAATATAAAACCATGTTATTTGGTGGGTCATCGGGAGAAGGCAACATAGTGACAACGAGCCGTATGACCTTATCTGTCAGAGAGGTCAACCACAATATTAGGTTGCGCCCTGAGTTCTATTCACCGTTCGGGATTTGGAAGGTCGCAAGGGAAATTGCTTTCGAGTAAAGTGATGCGAGGAACAGCGGATAGAATATCTCAGTACTGGTAACCAATGTATGGGACAATCGTTTATCTAGAGGAAAGCATGACATTACGCTAGACTTTGCCAACTCTGTTATCTTGAGGATCAACCCAAACAATGACTTTGCAAGAATGACTTTGATACTTTTTGGCAATACAAGGTGTACCATTTATAATACCACCGGTTGTACCAAGATTTATAACAAAATCATATTCGTAGTCAATGGATAATTCTAATTGTTCTTGAAGGTTTTGTACAACCTCTTTAGAAAGAGTCACAATATCCAAAAGTATAGCGGCTTCGGAAGTAGTTCCATTTGGATAAAGTGCTTTTAAAATCCACTGATGATTTATCTCCTCAGTTCTGGGATTGTTGAAATTATGTAACTAACAACATTCATAATACCACTGTCTATTAAAATAATCTGTCCACGAATATAATTTGTATCATCGTCTGGCATTCCCTAAAACGGCTGAGAAATTCTGCCCAAACTTGTTCATGCTTTTGACGCATTATCTCATCTAATTCAAAAGATTCTAATTCCATCTACCCAAATATTTTTTGCAGTTTCTAATGGGTTACCCATTTTCTTTTGGTTTCAGTACCATTTTCTACAACAGACGACCATTTACAGGTAGCAATTGAAAAAGACGACTAAATATGGATTATTTGCTTTTCTTTACACATTGAAGTCTATCATTGATGGTTAGCCATATTTCTTTATCTACCAAACAGATTTCATCAATAATGAACACGTTCAATTCATCCAGCATTTCATGCAATGCAGACGACTTACTATCTATGAGTGGTTCCCTCCTATTCTTTGTACTGAATGGAATGTTAAATAAGGTATTTTATCTGACTAGCTTTTCCGGTAAATGCACATTTGCCAATTCTTAGTTTTGAATAATCTTGGTAAGGAATACTATTATAATAGCGTCTTGGTCGTTCATTAACTGCTTAACACCAGCACCCCCTGAGAGGAACTACAGAAAATGATTATTAGCGTGAGTATTTCGTTGTTTTAAATTATTTAGAAAAAACGGGAAAGAATGAATTTTTTTTCAACACAAACGAAAGATATTTTGTTTGTTTGCTTATATACAACTAAAGAAAATTAACTTATTGTCCTTGGTAATTACTATATTATTATTTAAAATTACATTTGTACATATTGTATTCCTGCTGTAATATTTGTAATTCTTCATATAATATGGTATGCTGAACTACCAGAGTGTCAATTAGTTGTTTATTAGGACCGTTAACTCCGAGATATTCGATTATTTTATTCAAACATTAAAATTATTAAAAATATGATATGTTTTCAGTCATTAGGTGCCCAAGAACCTGTATAACAATGTTCCTTCTAATCGGTTCAGCAGTTCCAAAGTTCAAATATGTTGTGTTGACATATGGTTATTTACATATATAGCTAGCTGAAATGTCCGCCCTACGAACGGATTTCCAACTAGTTTCTGCAGAAGGCTTAAATGGGGCATTTGCACCTAATAAGAGGGGTAACCGGGGTAACCTTAATTCTGTACCTAATAAGAGGGATACCTTAATTCTATACCACTGGCTACAACGCACCATTTCAGCTACTTGAAGGGCACATGCAGATAAACAGAATCAGATTTTTAGTATTCTATAGATAGATATAACGAATCTTTTTTTAAAACTGACTCGCTAAAAACCTGCACCGTGGTCCCGTTTTTTTTTTAGTTTTGTTAAGACGAAAGAAAACGGAAAATTACAAAAGTACCAGGACCTTACTCGGGAACTGAGAAAATCATGGGATATGATGGTTAGGGTCGTGTTTATACTTGTTGGCGCACTTGCAACCATGTCAAAAACACTTGAATCAAGATTGGAGGAATTCGAAATTCGAATAATAATCAAGACAGTTCAGACTACGGCATATAAAACCAAATATGGCGCCGGGCGATCAGAGAAAATGAGTTTTGTTATGTGACGGTCTGAATAGTTACGATGAAAAGCAAATGAAATTAAAATGAAACAATTACTAGTAACAAAAATAATAATAGACGCTCTCTTTGGCACATCTTCTTTTCCTCTCCAGTTGTGATAATTAGAAACCGTCAACCAAAACAGTCACCAAAACCTCAACATAGGTTTCTTCAGTTTTTGAGTGAATGTTGCTGCGTACAGGCTGCACCAATGGGCTGAAAATTTAAATATTTACTCACAAAACGTTCTTTGGGGGTTCAAATCTGCAATGTAAGTTTATGCTAAATTGGTCCCCTTAGTTTGTATCTGGCAGCATTCACAATTGTTTATTTTTGAAAGTTCTGATGTTTTTAGTGATCACTGCCCAACAAAAGATCAGAAAAGAAATGTATTCGTTGGTCACCACTTTTTCCAATTCTTTAATTGATCACCCCTTTTCTAATTGTTTAATTGATCACCCCAAACACGTCAGGTGACAGTATCTATTTTCTGTTGTTGTTAACACCAGCAAACTAGGCACGACACTACGTCATCGGAAAATAAAATCCAAATTCATAAAATTTAGGCAAAAATGAACTCGAAACTTCCCAACAACACATAAAACGCCAGTTATGTGGACAAAATAGTTCGTACTTACCGTGCGGTGGGGGCGAGGAGGGGCAACGTGATTCTCTGATACGAGCCGGGTGTCAGGGAAAAACTATGAATGTTTTAACTTTTATAGTTCCCCGAAGATCAGGAACCGGAACCAAGCCGCTGCGTATGCCAGGCGGGATAATACGAATTCTACCGTATTTAAACCCCGTCAGAGATGAGAGTTTATCGTCGCTATCGTTAACATCGGACTCTCTTTAGTTGCGATCATCAAGTTTAATTGTTCGTTTATCGTTCGATACGCGTTCATTACGCACCCCCTCCCCGGAGACAGCAAGTATTTTGTTACCAACATTCTTGCCACCTAAGTTACCAGACAAGAGACCAGGAAGGTCATAAGTCGCGAAAAGAAGTGAATCTTTCGCAAAACAACAATTGTTACTTACTCCCAGTCAACTGACAAGGTAAGAGAAATTATTTGCTTCTTCCGTCCTGACCGCTTCCAAAAGAAACATTTCTTCCTTTGGAGTTGGATCTCTACCCCCACCCTCCCACGTCGAGAACGGTTACTCGGATAATAGGTAAATATATTGTGGCCAATGTCTTTTTTTAGATTAATTTTGAAAGTATTTATGTTTTGGTAAGTGGTTGTTTTCTCACTGTGACCGTTTCACAGACTGATAATGCTGTAAGAAATGGTGTGGAACACCTGGAGATTCTTGTGCTTGAAGTTTCTTGCTAAGCCCTGAGCGCAGAGTGGTGCGGACAGCATTATCTTTGATGAAAGTTGTATGCATTCTACAAGCGAGAATATATCCCGAGAGGAGTGTACTTTTAAAAATACACACTGACAGCTTAAAATCATCCGAATTAACAAAGCTTTCTTTTCTTAATTGTGTCTGTATAAGACATGAGTTTGTAATAGATCATCGCTTGATAGTCTTAGCCTGTATTCCCCAAATGTTGTAATTCGATAGAGAATTGTAACAATAACAATTGCTGCATCTTGGACATACTATGTCTGTCCGGAAAGTTTCAAGCCATTCTGAATATCTCGAGAACTGGTTGTGCAGCCCTGATGTAACTTGATAACCAGAATACTCTCACGTGGGGTTACTCAGCCGACAACATCGAGTAACCTTGTGTACTGTGTGACCGTTGCATTCACAATTCTTCACGTCTTGCGCAAAGCTTTTGGCAAAACATCGCATCAGTCAGGTCTTCCATCAACTTTGTCTTTCTGCGATTTCTGCGATTTCTGCGATTTCCCAAAGAGACACAGATCGTAGACGAGATAAACAAGCGGCTGGCGAGGCAGATGATGGCTGTCTCAAAGGAAGAATTTGCAAACTGTTTTGAAAAGCGGAGATAATTGGGTGTGGTCCCAAGGGGAGTACTGACACCATTGCCCTAGGTGGGTCACCTTTTGTTCATAATGAATGGCTGAATATTTTCCGGACAGACCTCGAATAATATTTGAGAATTCAAGAATGTACGTCAGAAGTTTGATTTTACGCTTAAATATTGTACATAAGATTCGGCAAACTTCCAAAAAGAAGGCTATAAATCCATGTTACAGAATTTAACAGCACAATACATATTTACTGAATCAGTGTATAGTAGAAACGGTCGCTTAAGCAATTGGCAGTGAATATAGTTCTCGTAAAGTACTCTAAAAACGTGACCTTGTGTCAAAGATGGTCTCGTCCAATAAACATCTACTCTGAAAGGATGGGTAGCGTGGAAGTTTCGCAAAATATCGCTTGTGAGTTCGTGATTAACTGAGTACGAAGTTTTTTAGACTGCGTCAGATTTTATAAAAAATTGCTAAATATTTATGTTATTAATTTCCATAGAAACAGTGGTCCGAATTAATAAGTTGTATAAAAACAACTATAATTAGGATGAAGGTAAGAACTAGTCAGATTTAATCAAAAAAGTGGTGTGTCACAATACTTCATTCAATAATAATGAAGATTGATTTATAAAAAAGACTACTAGGTCTCATATGTAAAATAATATAAATATGGCGCAGAGAGTCGGTTGTAGGGAGGAAGTTTATAAGTGTAATTCAGTTTCTGCTAATCTATGAAGTCTTCGTGTCCGATTGGTCAAAGCAGTTAGGTGTAAACTAGTCTCCCTTTGGCAATGAGGGTTTGTGTTCGATTCTCACCGAAGGCTTACTCTTTATTTCCGACTGCGCTGTTATTCTTTGCCATAGAAACAGTGGCCTGAATTAATAAGTTTTATAAAAACAACTAAAATTAGGATGACTGTAAAAACTAGTTAAATTTCGTTTTTTAAAAGTGGTGTGATGAATACTTATTACATTGCACGATTAGTTATTTTGTTTTTTCTAATTTGTCAGAATGCCTGAGTTGAAGATTCATCATCACTGATTGATTTGAAATGATATCCTCATCTTGGTTGTTATAGTGTTCTGTAACATTCTCAATAACCGATAATGGTTATGTTGTATTAATATGCGTGCACATATATACGTTTTAAAGCGACATGTTCCCGACATCCGGTTTAGATGTCGAAGCTACACAGCCTTTTTTGTGGGCTCATTCCTTTGTTTATCAAATCAGCTGCAGACATCAGCAGCAGCAGCATTTGAGCGTCCCCCAAGATTCGCCAGATCTCTCTATCACTGGCGTCGCGGCGCCAATATCTCCCAACCCTGTCTAAATCGTCACGCTATCTTATTTTCTGCCGGCCACAATTTCGCATATGATATCTGGGGATCTATGTTGTGAGTCGTGATGTCCAGCGGCTGTTCGACATTCTTGCAACATGGCCTGTCCATTCCCACTTGAGTTTTCTAATGGATTCTATGATATCTCTGTCTCGTGTTCTTTCTCTAATATAATGTGTTGTCTTATGGTCTCTCCATGTGATGTTAAGCATGATCCTCTCTTGGGCACTTTGCATGGTTTTTTTAAGAGCCAATCTTCTGGTTAGGTGACATGTTTCAGCTCCATAGGTGACTACCAGGAGGATGCATTGGTTGTAGACCCTTCTTTTCAAAACTATTGGGATCTTTTTGTTCTTGAGGGTTGAGCTTTCTCTACCGAAAGCCTGCCAACCGAGGATGATTCTTCGTTTGATTTCTTCTTCTTTTGAGGATTTCATGGAGATTCGTTATCGCAGTTAGATGTAGTGCTATACTTTGTTTAGCTCTGCTCTTTCGATGTTGATCCTTGTGTACTCACTGCATATTAAATGTCTTTAAGAGCGCAAGACAAACCAAGAATCTTTGTATATATTTTTTGTAAACTTTGTCCTTTTGTTTCTTCGGAGAAGAAAAAATTGACTTTTTGGTGGTTCTCGTCTGCTTCTGCTTTCCCCTGCAGACATAGTAAAAATATTCAAAACCAAATCATGAATCGATCGATCTGGCGAAAAGAAAAACAGACAAATTATGTTTTCAACGGATGGCGGATATTTATAGCCCATGGGTAAATGTGTCTTGGAGAGTCAATCGCTAGTCAGTTTGCCTTGGGCGTTGACAATCAGTGTTCAGATCTCATCTAAATTCAGGTTTGCCATCCAACATAACAACACCCACACACCCACACCGCCGCCAATGCCAATTCTATCAAA
>VCCN01003852.1:2273091-2294381 GCA_006491835.1 Architeuthis dux | reverse complement strand
ATAGATAGATAGATAGATAGATAGATAGATAGATAATTAGAACACGTGTGTGCGCACATACACGCATAAATATGTATATATGTATAACAATGGATATATAGATATACATTTTTACTTACACCCACCGATATGATGTAAATATAGATAACTCCAGATAACACGTGTGTTTGTGTGTAGGGGGGTTGTTTGGGTGGAGGGGGTGTAACAACGGAGATATGTATATACATTTTTACTTATATCTTTACACTAATATATAATACGTGTATATATATATACTGTGCCTGTTCCCGTGTGTATGCGTGTACTTGCAAGTGTGTGTGTGCATATATGTGTGTACATATATATGTACGTGTGTATGTGCGTACATGTGTGTGTACACTTATATGCGTACGTGTGTGCGCGTTTGCCTGTACGTATATGTGTGCGTGTATGTGTGTGAAAAGCCGAATGATATATTGCCCAGAGCATTATTAAAAACAGGGTAGACTGAGACAATACTTTAACGTAATAATGAAAATACTTCGATTCAGAATTCCAGAAAATACAGAAAGGCCAACTAATATATCAGCCAAGATCTCTGAACATTTCAGTAATTTCATGAAATCCCTAGTTTCACAATCAGTGAAGTAATGGTTAACAAGCTTATGATGCTGACCACTACTACTGTACGGAGCTCGATCCTCACTGCTGTGTCCTTGTGTCAAACTAAGCTAAACTCTAGTATATATACACTGTAAATACTGAATTAGAATATACTTGATATTAACTACAGTAGTGCGGATCGAACTTACAGAAGTAATGGTCAGTGTCACAATCTTACTGTAACATTAACAAAGATGAAGACAATAGTTGGAATATGTATAGAACAGGTCTGGTTAGTCACCAACCCGTGACCAACGTCTTTTGGCAGCATGCCGTGTTGGGGGTAATCGATTAAAACATTGGAATAAGTTACTTCTTTCGACTTTTGTTGCATCACTAAAAAGTTCAAATTTTACATTGTAAATTGAACCGAAAAAAGCTTACTTGGGGGAGTCAAAAAAACAAACAAAAAAACGTTTTCTTTCTGGACATAATAAGGAGTAAATGTTTAAATTTCCAGCCATCTAACTCCATTGGTGCGGCCAGTACATTTGACACATACATTATGTAAGTAAAGTTAACGTGAGATAACACTAATATATAATACATGTATATTCATATGTGCCTGTTCTTGTATGTATGCGTGTACTTGCAAATGTGTGTGCATATATGTATGTACGTGTATATGTGTGTACGTGTGTGTGTGTGAGTGCAGAACCACTTAAAAACTGAATAAACCTACGTTGGCCGCTGGATAGTTTTGGTTGTCGGTTGAGCGTTTCTAATAGTTGGAAAATATATGTAGAATAATGAAACTTTTCGTCCAAGAACTTCAGAAGATTCATGTCTAGACGCTCGTTTAGATTCGTTTACATATTCGCGTGCCAATATAGATTCATAAGGTGAGTAATAACTCTTTGTCAAATGTTGTGTCTATCTTTGATGATGTTTTGTTGTTATTTGTTTGATGATTACGTCTAGAGCGTGAATTTCCTTGCCTATTTATCATCCTGCTGTGCCAGTTACAAGACAGTAATCAAACTGACCGGCAACTCTTCGAAGGTGTCTATAATTAGAAACCGCCAACCAGAACTGTCACCAGAACTGTCAGCATAGGTTTCTTCAGCTTTTAAGCTATTCTGGCTATCTATGTATGTATCGTGCGTACAGGCCGCACCAATAGAGCTAGAGGGCTGACAATTTAAACATTTACTCCTTATGTCTAGAAAAAACAGTCTATTTGTTGTTGTTTTTAAAATCTTCCCTAAATAGGTTTTCAGTGGCGGTTCAATTAGCAATGTAATTTTATGCTAAATTGGTCCCTTAGTTTGGATCCGGTAGCGTTCACGCTTGTTTTTTGAAAATTCGGACTTTAGTGATCACTGCCCAACAATCAGCTAGAGAAGTAACTTATTCATTGGTAACCCGTTTTTCTCAGTTTTTTAATTGATCACCCCCAGCATGGCATGCTGCCAAAAGATGTTGGTTTCTATTGAGTGACCAACCAGACCTGTCTGTAATGAATAGTGTTTGAATCGAACTGTAATGAATAGTCGGGACAGCACAAATGTAATGGATGGCGTTTGTTTGACTCCAGATCAGAAGAAATTAATATTAAATGTCATCTACCCATGTACAAAAAATAATATAGAGATATTCGTGTTCTTTGAAAAGTGTTGTGCATAGAATTTATGACTGTTTGTTATTCACTCATAACTGTTATTTTGACTTCGTCAAATATAAAAGAGAATACATCAAGGAGAAATAAGAGAAAGGCAGTCATAAAGAAAATATAATAAAGTCGGAAATGGAGGGGGTTCGGCGTATACCTATTTCTCAATTTCCTGGAGACATGCATACATAGTTCCCAAAACCCAGCCCTACCGTATACAAAAAAATAATATATGCTGTGTTGGGGGTGATCAGTTAAAAAGTTGGGGAAAAGGGGTGATCAATGAATAAGTTACTTCTCTCGCCTTTTATTGGACTGATCACCAAATAAAAAGGTCTGAATTGTTAAATAAAAACAAGCGGGCACAAACTAGTGACCAATTTAGCATAAACTTACTTGCATATTGAACCCCACTCTAAAAACCTATTTGGGGGCTAGTTTTCAAAAAAACAAAACAGAACATTTTCCCTACTCATTGAGGGTAGTGTGTGTGTAACATTTCTACTATGAGCGGTTAGGGCTGGGCGAAGTCCGGATACATAGATAGATACATAGATACATATAAATGTCAGAACACATGAATAACCTAAGCCCAGCAATAAACCATTGTTGTGGGTAGCGGTGATTAATTAGAATGTGCACATAGAGAATAACTTTGAAGCAGGTTTACATAAAATACAATACCTTTTCTCTATCAGGTTAAAAATTACAGCAAGCACATTAAAAATAGAGCGAGCAAATTAAAAAATGGAGTGAGCAAATTAAAAAATAAAGCCAGCAAATTAAAAACAACGGCAAGAAAACTGAATCGATGAGCAAGAATAATCAAACAATTACTGATACTGCTGCCAATGTTACTTTTTTTAGTTAAATTAATGGGTCTTGTACGTTACTCCCCACCAAAAACTATAATTTTAATGTATGCCCCCCGCGCAACAAAATGAATGCATTTTTTTTTCTCGCCGAAAAAGAGATAAATCGCTGTGTCCTTATTGTTGTGGAAACCCTATTCCTAGCTCTAACCCTTAACCCGTATATATTTTTTGTTCGGTTCCAGATCACATTCAAGAGAAAGGGCAGCCATGTATATCTTTTTGGTTGGGTTCCAGATCAGTCAAGTTGTCAGATTTTTACAGCATAGTATTTTACGGCTTTTTGTTACTCCCCACCAAACCAAAATGTTCATTTCCAATGGGAATTGATATGTGAAGTTTATTTCGTTAGTCCCTCCCCCTTCCCCAGGGTTAGGGTTAGAGTTAGGTGTAGGGTTTGGGGTTTTGTGTGATAAAGCAGCATTTTGGGTCTTTTTCGGCGAGAAAAAAAAGGCAATTCAATTTTTTGGAGGGGGGTCATACTTTAAAATTATGGGCGTTAGCTTTTGGTGGGGAATAACAAAAAGACCCATGAATTTTATTAAGAGACAAGTTTCAATAAATTCAAGTTTCAAAAAATTCACATTTGCAGCAATTGAAACAGTATCAGTAATTATTTGATTATTCATGTTCATCGATTCCGTTTTCTTGCCGTTGTTTTTAATTTGCTCGCTGTATGGAGCTAGAGGGCTATAGAAAAAACCTTTTTTTGTTGAAAATTCCCGCTAAATAGATTTTAGAGAAGGGTTCAATTTACGATGTAAGTTTATGCCAAATTGGTTCCTTAGTTTGTGTCTGACAGCATTCACGCTTGCTTTTTGAAAATTTGGTCTATTTTAGTGATCACCGCCCAACAAAGGACGAGTGGAGTAGCTTATTCATTGATCACCACTTTTTCCAATTTTTTAATTGATCACCCCCAACTCGGCATGCTGCCAAAATACGTCAACGTCAGTGATCACTAAAAAAGTCTGAATTAAAAAAAAACAAGCGTGAATGCTGCCGGGCACAAACTAAGGGGTCAATTTAGCATAAACTTACATTGTAGATTGAAGCTGCTACTACAACCTATTTAGGTGGGTTCTAAACTCGTCGAGTGAGGAGGAGCCAAGTTTTAAAGGAATAAATATTTCCCCTGGAAGTGGTCAGGACGGAAGAAACAAAGAAATTCTCTTACCTTTGTCAGTTGACTTGGCGTACGTAATAATTGAAGACTGCGAAGATTGGCTGTCTTTTGCGACTTATGACCTTCCTAGGTTTCTCGTCTGGTAACTTTGTGATAGAAGTTATAGTAACGAAAAGACTCTCGGTCACGGGGGTTGGCTTTTATCCAGGTACGATACGGGCGACGATTCACTAACGTAGACACGGTCGCAAAAACAATGACATGTGTACTCTCTTCATTGGCCGGGGTTTAAATACGGTAGTCATGCGCAGTTGCTGGGTTCCGGTTCTTCAGGGATCTATAAAAGTTCAAAACAATGTACTTCCAGTTTTTCCCTGACACTCGTCTCGGGTTTGAGAATCTCTTTGCCCGTCCTCGCGCCTGACCACAGTTTAGTAACCAATCTTTTCACACCTTCCCATAAGAAAGAAAGAAAAGGAAAGTTTCGTACTTTGCGTCTGGCCATAAATGAATATAAAGATCAGACGCATACGAAGGATTTAGAGCGTTATAGTTCGCTTTTCACATGCCTTTCGTATGCTGTTTTCATTGCGAAGGAAATAATAAAACTGAAGAATAGCTTCACCTTAGCGGGGCAAAGGGAGGGGACCTAAGGCAAAGAAACTAGTCAGAACGAGAAGTTGTTACCAGGACCATCACATACTTTCTAAGGTCCGGCTTAGGACTATGTAAATTGTGGCACATTTTATGTCTTGTTCAGGATGATGTCAAAGTGAGGCGCAGTTTCATGACTTGCTCAGGACGATGACAAAGAGTTATAGACTATGTAAAGATTACAAAGAAGCAGTTTTAGGGTCTTGCTTAGACCATACATTGATGATATGGCACAGGGGAGAGAGGATGATCTGTGCAGAGTGGGTTGCATGTCGGGAACCAGTTCTATATGAACGGCCCTGACATTGAGACAGGTAAAGATACATTGTCCTCGCTTAGTCCGCTAGTCTTTGATCTAGAAATGACCAGTAAAGTCTATTCCCGGGTGGCCAAATGGGTTTCTGAAGTTTACCCGGTGGCTAGGTAAACTGGGAGTACTTGGTCTTAAGAATGAAGTGGCATTGTATCTCCTGCATAACGCGCAGGATTCTTCCTGCGCGTTATGCAGGAAATACAAATACAAATATAGCCTTCTTAACGGCTTGCCGGTCTTGGGGAATCCAATAGCCACGGAGTCTCACCTCGACCAAAGTAGTTGCCTCACCATACTGCTTGCCTTCCTGAATGGCAATCCAGAATAATGAGCCTTGCAAGGGTTTTTTTCCTTCCGCAAGAGGATAGGATTCTTCACTTTAGAGTTGTAGAAGGAATGGCAATCCAGAATAATGAGCCTTGCAAGGGTTTTTTTCCTTCCGCAAGAGGATAGGATTCTTCACTTTATAGTTGTAGAAGGAAGTCTTGTCAATTCTTCCACCCGAGCGGATTACGCCAGTTTCATCCAGAAATAATTTAAGTCCCCCCACCAGGTCGGATTTTCCTCTTCCTGATGGATTAATTGGAAAGTCAGTTCATGAAGAAAGGCTTGTTCCCGCATCGACTTTATTAAAAAGAAATGCTGGCATTCTTAGCACAGTCTTTTATCCTTTTTCTTAATTTAGTTATGAAGAGAAAAACTAACGTCATCACCCTCAACCAACCTGGGAATGGGATGATAGGGGGAATTTCTCTATCAGTATATAAATGTTCACCGCTGAGTGAACAATCTATTTGCTTTGTTCACTCAAGCAATGTAAATCTTGGGAGGGCCAAGGAACCTCTCCGTGTTAAAGCCAAGCTGGTCCGGAATGCCACAATTTCAGATTTTGTCTGAATTTGTTTAGGGATAGTCCCCTAGTGATCATATCTGCTGGGTTCCCTGCAGAGGAGACATACTTAAAAGTAGGTTCCAAGTTAAACTTGAACCTCACTTCAGCCACCATCTAAACCGGTTCCTCGCAAAGATATTCTTAGTCGTAATGATATAATCCACGACAACGCCACTTGGGCGTCGACCGCCATATACTGGTTGTTAATACAAACATTTTTTAAGATCCTTTAGTATAAAGGGCAAACACTTCGGCGCTAGATACACCGACAATAACCCCAGGGCGGGGAGGGTTTTGGTCTTCATTGGGGCCACCTTCGCCTTAGCGAACACCAACGAATACTTATTGTCTTGTATCATATAGGAGGTGAAGCCATAAGCCTGACTGGAGGCATTACAAAATATGACTACGTCTGAGGCCTTGCCCTCGCTGAGGAAGAAGATGGAACCCAGTTCTGAAAGGTCTTTAGCAAGTCCTCACCGCTGCTTCATCGGGAACTTGCTCGGCCCACCCCAATCCTTCCTTCCACAATCCCCAAACGAGGACCCGACCTCTTATAGTAACTGGCAAATACGAAGAAAGAGGGTCAAAGACCTTAGCGGCCTCTGATAATATCAGCATCTTGGTGGAAGCCTCAGGGTCACAGATGAGGGGAGAGGCACATGAAGTCAGTCTGGGGACTGTACCTGTATCCCAGTACGTTTTCCCATTCACCTCCATGGGTGGTTAAAGTCCCAGCGTTGTGCATTATCTCCTGAAGTTCCACACAATTAGTGTTACAGGCCTGCATTACAACCCCGCCCTCCTCCAGGCGCTGCTTGGCACCAGAATACAAGTTTGACAAATCCTTTGGATCACTGCCAGTCTTGACCAGATTGTCCATGTAGAAATGAGATTCTAACATGGACCGACAGGAGTCTATAGGGAATGTCTCCACATCCTGCTTTAGCACGTAATTTAAAACAAACGGGCTGGCAGTGAATCCAAAGATAATGTTTTTTATACCGAAAACAAGGTAGCCTATTTTCTTCCTTTAAAAATAAACGAGATCTGTTCATACCCGCTAGGCGAATCATCAAACATTCTTCTCTGATGTCGCTAGAAGAACATAATTAATTGTTCTGAATGAGAGCAGCAGATCCAGCATGTCCCCCATAAGGATGACACCCGGATAGCCTGCCTCATTCAGAGAAACAGAATCTTTAGTTTTGAAACTGCAATTGAACACTGGTCTTATTTTCTTTGTAGACACAGAGTCTAATTTGACTACAGGCCTGTGAGAAATCCAAGTGTAGTTTTTGTACTTGAAGGTGGGGTACAAATATTTCCTCTATTATCCCCCCTTGCTCCTGCTGATGAAACACCTCTCAGTATTCGTTGTACGTCCCCATTTCTCTAGTTTCTTCGCCACTCGGTCCAATACACGCAAAGCCACAGAGTGGTTAGAGTTTGTTGAGCTGCCATGGGGCGAGGGGGGACATAATATTGGCCATCCATAAAGGGGATGGGGTCCTGGAACTGCCTGACCTTCTCCTGGTCGTAATCAGAGAAGGTCTCCTCGGCAGGCAGTCCCAGGAACTCTACACTAAACATCTTTTCTAGCCCCCTTTGCACCTCACTGTCAGAAAAGGTATCCACATAAGGATCTATATAAGTATTATTAAATGCGAGAAGACGGTACTGAAGAAGTATTTTCCAGCACGGAACAAAAGTTAGAATGTTTTGGGGGTTTGCCCTGTCCTGGATTAATTTGGCTGGGAAGTGAGAAGTGGTCTATATTCCCAAAGGGAATTAAGCCATCTGGGCGCGAACATGCCGCACCATTCCCGCATTCCACGATGGGCATTTGTCGTAAACGTTTGATACGGTCTAGTCCCAATAAACACTTTACGAATACGGATTTCGCCGAGCGGCCATAGTCCACTGCGAGTTTATAATTTAATGCCTTCAGATTCTGAACAACTGTTGGCAGTTTGTTTTCGTGGAACGATACATCTTGGTTTTTATCTGTGAGGATAGGGGTGAGCCATGACTGTCGACGTTACGAGCTCTACTTCGAGTTCAACTTCTTTAAACTGTTTTTTTCATTGACCCTAGAAATGTCTTAATTTCTATGTCATGGTGGTGACTAATATCTTTGCCACAATTTAAAGGAGCTCCTCAGATCTCACTCCCAGTATCCAGTAAACAGTTGACTGACACACTCCTATCTCCCCTTCTAAACTTCACATTCATAATGGGGGACAAATACTGCGAACTGGGCACACCAGCATTTACATTGAGGTTAAACCGATCTGAAGAACCCATGGACATGGCAGTTAAGTGCCAGCAAGCCTTACACAGGCAACACGTTTCTTTCTTTAGATTCGGTCCTTAGAAGACAAGTATCAACCATATGCCTATCATCTGTACAACGAAGGCATACCTTCAATCTCTGGCATCTGGTTAACCTATCTTACAAGGAAGCCTATTTCCGGCACTCCAAATTTTGATGTTCAGATATCCGACAAAAGTTACAATATTTTGATTTCTCCAGGCGGGAGTAACTCTCTTTACTTTGGGTAGAAAGATTCCTCAAGTGGATATGTCTTAATGTATTTAGTTGTTGGCCTGGGGAGCGGACGTCTTATGGCGCCTTGGACCTGAGTAAGGGGAATTCTTAATTCCTCTTTTTTGGTCCGTAGGCGTTTTATCGCCTCACCAGTGTCCTGCAGAATAAATGACAAATGTAGGGGGCATTTATTCCCTGAGAGAAGAATTAATTTTCCTCTTATTTCCTTAGGGAATTTGTCGAATTAAATTTTGGCCATAATCTTGGCATCTCGCGATTCATCATCAGAAAAATCGCAAGAAAACGAATTGCCTAGTTCCCAGAGTATTGATTGGGTCCTATCAACAAAACTAGCCGCGTCTGAATATGTTCCTTGCCTGTTTGGGATATAATCCAGAATATCTCGGAAAGTATTATAAGTAATTTCCTGCTTATCTAGATATTCTTTTTTTAGTATCTCTAGGGCCATAGAATAATTTCTGTTATTGACCTCTAAATAATTTATTAATTGAAGTTCTCGCTCTGAGAGTCTACGTAATTCCGCATACCCTGCACACAATTCTCAAAACGAGATAAATAATTCCTGAAACTCATTTTTATCAGTGGTCATTTCCAGGCCGCTAAATGAGGGGCCGCTGATTTGAGTTTGTGGGGGCTTTATGTTATAGGATGAATAATGTGTTCCTTCGGTAGAGGGCGTTGTATCTTCAAAGGGCGGAAATGGTGGGATAGGGTCTAGCCCCGTATTGGGGTTTGGGACTGAGGAGGGAGTCGTGGCTATTGCTGGCTCCTTAGGAGCCAGCACTTTGGTCAGTAATCTCATTAAGCGAGGGATTCTGTTTAGCTTCCTCTAACTGGTACTGCACTTCGTTCAATTCTAACCAGAGCTCGGTCCGATAGTCGAAGGCCTCCCCTGTGCTCACATCTAACTCCTCCTGACTCCCTCCTGACAGAAATATTGTCTGCCGCTTCACTACAATAATTTCCAATTCCGTCAACACCTCTTCGAGATCCTGACGATGAAAGGAGAACACGTTTAGTGTTACATCCCTTCTCTCTCGTAACCTTCTCAGTATTGCATTTATTTTTACCGTCAAAATGTTAGCCTGTTTAGTTAATTCTTTCTGGTTATCCGCCATGTTGGAACGTGAATGACAAAACAAACTCCATTCGCTACGAAATTCCTAACAATTTCTTCAATAGAAGAAAACACTTCACTACTCATGCCTTTTCGCTAGTGAGACACTCTTACCATGCAAAAAGCACCTTCCTAGCGAATCTACTTGAATTAAATTTAACCCCAAATGTTCGCAATGAGTCGAGAATAATTCTCTCTGAGTAACCGTTCTCGTCGAGAGGTGGAGGGGAGCCGAGTTTTAAAAGAATACCTGTTTCCGCTGGAAGTGGTCAGGACGGAAGAAGCAAAGAAATTCTCTTACCTTTATCAGTTGACTTGCCGTACGTAATAATTGAAGTTTGCGAAGATTTGCTGTCTCTCGCGACTTATGACCTTCCTAGGTCTCTCGTCTGGTAACTTTGTGACAGAAGTTAAGGTAACGAAAAAAACTCTCTGTCACGGAGGTTGGCTTTTATCCAGGTACGATACGGGCGACCATTTACTAACGTAGCACGGTCGCAAAAACAACGACATGATTACTCTCTTCATTGGCCGGTAGATTTCGTACTATTCCGCCTGTCATGCGCAGTGACTGGGTTCCGGTTCTTCGGGGATCTATAAAAGATCAAAAACATGTACTTCCAGTTTTTCCCTGACATTCGTCTCGGGTTTGAGAATCTCTTTGCCTCTCCTCGCGCCTGATAGGTGAGTAACCATTGTTTTTACACATAATAAGGAGTAAATGTTTTCAGCCCTCTATGCGTGATACATACATACATACATACATACATAGCCAGACGGCCAGACCCACTTGAAAACTGAAGAAACCTATGTTGGTGTCGACAGTTTTGGTTGACCGTTTCTAACATCATATTTATTTATCATATTTAGTTATTTAAATTCGATCGATTAAAACTTTCGTTTTTAAACCATTTTGTGGCTTTTTACCGTATATGCCGGATTATAAGACGAATAGTTCACAAGGGTATATCGAAGACTACCGCTCACTGCCACTCATCCAAGCCTCATAATTGTCCGTACTGAGCTTCCATAGACGGACGGTCTATGGAAGCTAAGAGACCTAGTCATAATTGGACGCAGTGTAAGATTTGCATAGATGTCTGTTAAATTAAATGTCCGTCTTATATACCGGCGTATACAGTAATTCATTTTCAACAAAAACTTTCATGTCTGTTTTTGGTGTCCTTTTGGTGTCCTTATGGTGTCCTTTCTGTGTCCTTTTGGTAAAGCCGCTGTGCAACGTTTACGATAGTTATTTTTCATCTTCAGTATTGGTTCTACATGTTTTGCATACTTCACCATTTGTGGTCAAACTCCAGTCCAAGTCGGGTGCTGAGATTTGTTCTTCTACCGTAACAACAACAACAATCCCCACCTAATTTAGGGGAGTAAAATGTTCACTGATTGTCAGTCACGTCACGTTAAACCAAACTGATATATAACATTAACATTTCCCTATCGTGATTTGAAATCATGACCAAGTGATCAGTGGGCGACTCTCTTACCGACTGAGCCAAACTGACAAATCTTACACATCTGCTAAAATGTATATTACAAATACGCATGGTCTTATTTCATTCTAATAAATAAATACATTTATACTAAAAAATATGTTTTTAAATATTTTTTTATTTATTATATACGCAATACAAAAGTTGCAGTAATCATCTTCAGTCGGAATAGAAATTGGAGTGGAGTTTGACCCTGTAACGGCCGGGTTTGTTACATAGTGTAATCGTAGAATAGGCCTTATTAATGACTGTAATTACTTGTGTTGTGGGCTGATGTGACAATCCTAATTGGCAATTGGGTGGACATAACCTCAAGAGTAATCGGTCTTGCTAAGACTGTTTGGGAATTAATAGGCGTTGACAAACTGATTTGTTGTTTTGAGGGGAATGTTTGCAAACATAAAATGAGATAGATAGATAGATAGATATGAGCCGAATAAGATAGATAGATAGATAGAGAGATAGAGAGATATGAGCAGAATAAGATGGATAGATAGGTAGATAGATAGATATGAGCAGAATAAGATGGATAGATATATATATAGATAGATAGATAGATAGATAGATAGATAGATAGATAGATAGATAGATAGATATGAGCAGAATAGGGTAGATAGCTAGATAGCTAGCTAGCTAGCTAGATAGATAGATAGATAGATAGATAGATAGATAGATAGATAGAGAGATATGAGCATAATAAGATAGATAGATAGATAGATAGATAGATAGATAGATAGATAGATAGATAGATAGATAGATAGATATGAGCAGAATAGGGTAGATAGCTAGATAGATAGCTAGCTAGCTAGATAGATAGATAGATAGATAGATAGATAGATAGATAGATAGATATGAGCATAATAAGATAGATAGATAGATAGATAGATAGATAGATATATAGATAGATAGATAGATAGATAGAGAGATATGAGCAAAATAAGATAGATAGATAGATAGAGAGAGAGGTAGAGAGAGAGAGAGAGATGAGCAGAATAAGATAGATAGATAGATAGATAGATAGATAGATAGATAGATAGATAGATATGAGCAAAATAAGATAGATAGATAGATAGATAGATAGATAGATATATAGATAGATAGATATGAGCAGAATACGATAGATAGATAGATAGGAGCAGAATCAGATAGAGAGATAGATAGATATGAGCAGAATAAGATAGATAGATAGATAGATAGATAGATATATAGATAGATATGAGCAGAATACGATAGATAGATAGATAGATAGATAGATAGATAGATAGATAGATAGATAGATAGATAGATAGATATAGGAAAACCTTTGAGCATTCCAACACTCCAAAAATAGTGATGATGGTAGAGTTAGGCTGAGACTTCAGAGGTTGGGTTGGTTGTGGTACAGGAGCCTGGGGCGCAACACAATCTTCTTACTTCTATTTACCCCCATGTCGTTCTGTGTTTTTACAGAGCCAAGCTTAATAAATTTCTATCTATATGAAAATACGTCACAGGTGAAGATTCGCCGCCAAATTCATACGAAGTAGACACTACAAAAAACAATGTTCTTTACTTTTTTCCAAAAAATTGCAAGTCATTGAAATATTAACGTAAAAACTTTTTCTTTTTCAAAGAATTCCAAGTCATTGGAATATCAAAGTAAAAACTTTACTTTTTTTTCCCAAAGAATTCCAAGTCATTGGAATATCAAAGTAAACAACTTTAAAGATTCAACAAAATCAATAACTGACAAAAATAAGAGGACATTTTAAAAGCAACAGTTTTTCGGCTTAAAAAAACATGATCCAAACGACAATAAGATCCTCAGAGATTAAGCATCTCTAAGTGAGGCGTGTTTACTCAAAGAAGTAATGGATAAAACACAGAGAAAAGATAAGAGGGGGAGAATTGATAAGCGATCAAAAGGACGACAGACGCTGAGTGGAATAGAACATTAAGAAATTGCATCATGGGAAAACGGCCCCAAGAGGAACAATGACAATAGGTGGAATGCAGAAACGAAACGAAAAATATCTCAAGAATCGGACTAAAAGGTAAAGAGTTTTTCTTTTAAAGAAACGAAAAGAAACTGTTCGTAAATGCATTAAAAACGAATTGTAGTTAATGATTAGAGAGAAAGCTCGCGTATTCTTCTTGGGCACTTTTAGTATCGGAGAGTTTATCAGAATGGAAGTAGGAAGAAAGTTTCAGAATCAAAAGTCGGAACAGATGGGTTTCTTGATAAAAGTTGCGTTAGACGTTTTCTTGTTTTCTTTATTCTCTTTAGAGAGTTGTATCGCGTTAAAAGGACATTACATTTACAGTTACAAAATGCGTGAACTGGTTGATAAATATAGTGAATCATTTGTCGCTGTAGAATCTTTGCTAAGGGTAGCAGTGATGGAAATGGGTTTTGGGAACTAGGTATACGGTAAGGTTTGGTTTGTGGGACTAGGTATACGGTACGGCTGGGTTTGGGGAACTAGGTACATGGTAAGCCTGGGTTTGTGAAACTAGGTATACGGTATGGCTGGGTTTGCGGAACTAGGTGAGCGGTAAGGCTGGGTTTGGGGGAACTAGGTATACGGCATGGCTGGGTTTGCGGAACTAGGTGAATGGTAAGGCTGGATTTGTGGATATAGGTATACAGTATGGTATACATAGCGTATACATACTTCTCAATTTCCAGGTTTTTCTGTATGTTCAATGTCTACTAATGGGTAAATTACTGTATGCCTAGTTCCAAAAACCCAGCCTTAACGTATACCTAGTCCCCTAAAACCCAGCCGTGTATACGCTGAACCCGACCCCCCCCCATTTCCACCACTGAAGTGTAGCCTGCCTTAGAGCTGAGATAGTTGCGTATTTCTCGTTGGCGCTAGATGTTCCAGCCCAGGTAAAGAGCCTTGATCTTGAATGCTAGTTTTCAAGACATGTGGGTGCCGAGTGGCGTAGCGGTTATTGACAGGGAAATGGCATCGGTGAACCGAGTTCGAGTTTCGACTGCTTACGTTCACTTCGCACTAATGTCCTCGGGAAAGGCGTGAATCCACTTCTCCTCCCTAGCTATGGGTAAAAGGCAGAGTGATTAGAGCCCTTTAGTAAGACAGTCGATTTAAGAGAAGATTACTCCGACCGAGAAAATATACAGCTTGGCAGACGCCACAGCTGGTCTCAAGCCCGGTTGAGAAATGAGGAGAGCCAGCACCCCGACCCGGCAAAACCTACAATTGCTACAGAAACAATGAATAAATGAACGAATCTCATATCGTTCAAAATAGAATGAAGACACAACATTGCCTAATTAGTCCAGTCAAAACAGAGTTTACTTGGAAGTTTAACATATAAAGCTAAATTTGGTAACGTTAGAAGCGCGATTTTATGTAGATTAACATACTAAAAGCCCACCGCAATCTGGGGGGAAAATGCTATGGGTCGATATATAGAGAGCAGTTTTAAAGTTAGAATATATACTTACCTCTGCTAGTGATTTTCTGACGCCCCCACCCGCAAATAGGTTTTTATATAAGCAAGCAGAATTGTTCAAAATGTGAAAAGAAAACGTTAATACTTGCATACTGGTAGTTTTGTGTTGCTTGTTGTACTGCTTCGGAGAGGGGGTTCAATTTACAATGTAAGTTTATGCTAAATTGATCCCTTAGTTTGTTTCCGGCAGCGTTCACGGTTGTTTTGTTATTTTTTAATTCAGACCTATTTAGTGATCACTGCCCAACAAAATGCGAGAGAAGTAACTTATTCATTGATCATCCCTTTTTCCAATTTTTTAAATTCATCACCCTCAACACGGCATGCTGCCAAAAGACGTTGATCACGTGATGGTTTCTATTTATTATTATTATTATTATTATTATTATCTTCACACCAGATGCCTGGTGGTCGTCGCTGAAGGCTTGGTGACAGAAGGTCTGCCCAGGTCTCCAGCCCTCCTCTCAGCGTCCTCACATATCACAACAGCGCTGTGGTTTGTACCGTACCAACCTTCCCCAGCTTTACTTACAAATGCCTTCCCGATTCTAGCTGTTAGGACGTTGCTGACGACTGGAGGTCGTACGTCCCATATTTCCAGTACTCTCCTCAAGTCCTGGTATTTTCCCAGCTTTTCACTCTGTCACATTCACTCTATGATTCGCAGACACAGATACGTCTATGATTTCTCTTTCCCATGTCCACAATTACCAGATCCGGTCTTACTTGGATGGGTGGTCGGTTTGGATGTCAAAGTCTCAGGACAGTCTCTCGAATCCTAATCGTTTGCATAGTTCCCAGTGTATAACCGTTGCTACCCCATCGTGCCTGTTCTTATACTCCTTCTGGGATAGTTTACTACATTCACTGGTTATGTGGTTTACAGTCTCATCACTTTCTCCTCATAGGTGGCATTTGCTATTTGTCTGGGTTCTCTCGATCTTCGCCTTGACATAGTTTGTCCTGATGCATTTGTTTTGGGCTGACATGATGAGGGATTCTCTTTCTCTCTTCAGGTTTCCTTTGCGTAACGATGTCCATGATCGCTCCTCTTTCTATATGTCTTGTAATTTCTTTCTGTCCCCACTTTTCCTCCCTTGTTATATTCTTTGCTACTCCCTCGTTTGCTACTTTTGTGTTGGTTGCTGCATTGCTTCGAGCGCTTAGCCTGATATTTTCACTGCTTGCTTCTACATACTTTTCTAATCCCGTTTTGGCCATTTGTACACAGTCTTCTATGCTGATGAGTCCTCTGTCGCCTTCTTTCCTCTTCACATACAGTCTAGCTGTGTCATCTCTGAGGTGTATAGCCTTGTGCCTCGTCATAAGTTTCTTAGTTCACCTGTCCATTGATTGGAGTTCATCCTTTGCCCATCCAAGAAATGGATCAAATGTATGCTATTTAGCTTAGTCTCTAATATTTTTTCTTTTTCGGCTAAGGTTCTCCTTTTTTATTTTCGCTTTCATTTCTTTCTGTTTTATCGAGTCACTTCTGAGATCCCCATGGTATGTATATCGGTCTTGTGTGGTTAATGCTCTAATTTTGTTGTTGTCCGGTAAGTCGATTTCTTCTGAGGTTATTAGCACGCATTTTTCCATTCCGAACTCCATCCCAATGTCGTCGCTGTATTCTTTAACTTTGTTGAACAAACTTTCCAGCCCTTCCCTGTTCTTTGCAAATAGCTTTATGTTATCCATGTACATGAGGTGGTTGACATTTCCCTTGGTTTTGGAGAATTGGTATCTTTTCCTGTTTTTCATAATTCTGTTTAGTGGTCTCATGGTTAGTACACATAGTAGTAGAGACAGAGAGTTCCCCTGAACAATTCCCCTTTTTATACTTACCTATAGTTGTCTCCTGCAGTTGTCAAGTCTACAGTCCAGTTTTTCATAGAGTTGGCTATGAATTTCACCACTGATTCGCTAATCTTGAATATCTTGAGGCATTCGAGTATCCAGCTATGTGGGATCATGTCATGTGCTTTTTTGTAATCAATCCATCACATTGCAACATTTTGTCTTCTTTTTCTTACTTCATTTAGAATCATCTGATTAATGTAGAGCAAGTCATTCGCTCCTTTGGTTCCTTTCCTGCATCCTTTTTGTTCTTCTGGTAAGAGACCTCTTCTTTCCATGGAAATATATATTCTCGCTGCTATCTGTCCGGTCAGGATATCCCAAATTAGTGGTAGGCACGTGATTGGTCTATAATTGCTTGTCTGATTCCATTTTTTCAATGTCCTTTTGGACTGTGGGTATAGCTAACCAAAACGTTAACGATAACGCCTAAAGATTTAGCGGAATCTAACGATAACTTTTATTATATGAATTTAGCTTTGGGTTGGTTTTTCGACTCTAAAACCCTTACAACACACCTAGATAGCTGAAATTTAATGTTGTAGCTTAGACACAGAGCTTTCCAAAAAGGTAGAGCATGATGAATAATTAAATGAACAAATTAAATAAAACATTAGTTTACATTCAACATAAAGTCTATTTACAGTACACAAAGTATTAAACGGATAAAAAATATTAAGAAATAAAAACACAATCGACTGAGTGTGTAATATGTATTGCTACATTTTATGCATAACAATATTAGTACAATAATAATTTAAAAAATAAGACAAAATAATATACTCAGATGATAGGAAATAATACAGAATATGAATAAATATTTTTCCTTAACTTTCATCAACCCTGATATTGGAGTTTGTTCCAGTTTTGTTGTTAGATATTTAGGCAGCCGTGGGCGAGATTCACAGATTTGACCCACGCAGGTGTTGAAAGCCATCAACAGGATATCGACCCAAACCCCAAGCTGCAGGTGTCGGGGTCCAGAACAGACACACCAGGTGTTCAAACGGCATAAACAGGATATCGACTAAACACCGAGCTGCAATTGTGGGCTGGAAAACCAGCGTGGGCGTTCGAACCCCATAAAAGCCACAGAGCGGCCTCAGAAGGCAGAGATAGATCACCTAGGCTTAGGACAAACACAAGACCAAATTCCCTGTTAAGTCTGTCGGCTCTCATTATCTCTCTCCCACTCTTCATTCTCAAGTCTCCAGTCTTTTTCTCGAAGTCCAAGATAGCTATACAACATTGCGTCACAAAATATCGAAGTAATATTTTTAGCGTCCGTAAAATATTTGTAGGCAGTCTGGACAACTGGAACACGTCATATGATTTTATGGTTTACAGACATTTTTTACCGTTAAACTTTATTTAATTAGCGGTTAGCGGATTAGTGGAACCGTGCCCACACTGCCTTTGGATGAGGGTCGTTCTGCTTCTGGTCATCCAGTCTGGGACCTCGCCTTTATCTAGGAAACTTTGGAGTTGGCGGATCAGTCTGTCATGTAGTGTGCTGAATTTCATAAACCAATATCCGTGGATCCCATCAGGTCCTGGTGCTTTGTTATTATTACTAGAATATTACCCGTCATATGACAGTTTTTTTTAATACTGGGACTATATTTATACATTATGGATAATAGCAGGTTTTCTCTTTGTTGGTCATCCATATTTAGCTGTCCTATAGAAGCACGTAAATTTATTGGTAAAGAAAATTGACTGAACACTCACTTTACAATTGAAGTAATTTTAGAGATAACAGAGACACGTTAAAAGCAAATGTATTTTTCATTATTTCTCTAGTAAAAAGAAAAATCTTTTTTTTAAATTAATTAAGATTGAATGATCTTTATCAAATCCTAATTACATAAATGCTATTTTATTTTGGGAAGTTTTTGATTACTGAGATAAAATCTATCTCTCAGCAGACATTATCAAAAAGACAGAGTGTTACATATATTGGGGCTATATACGGAAAATTTCAAAGTTGTAGTTGGTCTACACGCTTAGATATGAACATTTAATTAGTGTGACCAAACCAGTGTTACAAAGCTACACACCATGACGTTTATCATTGGAGGGTGCAGTATAATATTTGGTAACAATTGAAAACTGAACCCCATCATATTGATTCCCACTTCAAGTACATAGACTCTTAAAGCAGTCTAAAACCTGCTTTAAGTAGGCTAGAATATTTCAATGTATAAGGTATTTGTATGTATTACTTTTAAGAATTATTATAGGTGCTAGAATTTAAATCTATGCAAATCGCTTAACTCCACCGTTCTGAATTGAGCAGAACTGTTAGTACATAATGAAGTGTTAGGCTGAAACGAGTAATTGCGTTGTGAATAAGATCTTGTTGAAGAGATTTGGGTGGGGTTAATTTTAAGAAGGCGAAAATAATTTTTCTTTTCACACCATTTTATTCAAACCTAATTTGGGGTTGTGTATATAAAATCTGACATGTGTATCTGGTCTACAGACTTGTTACTTGAAGCAATGAATGGGGGTTCAGTTTGCTACTACATACAAATAGAAAACCAATCCCCCTCTTTATGTCCAGATACATCTTACGCTAAGATCTATTAATCTTTGGTGGGTGTTAGTTTATTACTTAACAACAATAGAAAACTGATCCCACACTTTATTAATCCTGCACTTCATGTACAGATATTTTTAAAAGAGTCTAAAATCTGTACGCGAATCTTCATGTTATTTATACCATTGTATTCGGGCAATTGTTGGGGCTATGTATGAAAATATCAAAGGTGTAGCTGGTCTACACACTTAGATATGAACAGATATTTAGTGTGACCAAAATCAGCGTTACAAAGCCACAAACCATGGCGTTTAGAGGTATAGATATGAATAATCCATTAATCATTGGGGGTTGAGTTTATTAATGGGTAACAATAGAAAACGTATCCCCCATTATATTGACCCCCATTTCAAGTACAAATACTTAGATACATATTTCGCTCAAAATTGTTTCCCATATAATTGCTTCTTCACTTTACGCCATTTCGGTTTACGAAAGCTTTTTTATAGAAACGCTCTACTTTCGGATAGCAGAGTAAACTTGTATCTTCATCTTTTTGTTGATTTCAAAACAACGGTATTGGCTGATTTATTCTTCGGGCTTCGTAAAAAGATGACAATACTAATCAACCATATACGAGATGTGTCCAAACCAAACTTTCGAAACAGCGCCCCAATGAGACAGCTTAGCGTGCTCGTGACTGAAATGTTATGAAGCAGTGACCTTGATCTGCATCAAGCCACGTTAGTTATTCTTTTTTTAGCTACACGTGCCAGGGTGAACGTGTGTGTAGAGCGCTTGGCGTTTTTCCCCCCAATTTCGACAATGAACGAACTTGAATAGCAATATATTTGTATGAAATTCTGTTTCAAACTAAGAAAAACGTTTTGGAGACTTTTCTAATGCTGCAACAGGCCCATGGGAAGGATTGTCTGAACCGTACGAGTGGACGACCTTTCACCTAAACGGACGACACTCACATTGAATAACTAAGTGTCGTGATCCGTGGAAACCGTCGCCTGACTGTCCATGAAGTTTCCACATGATTTTAAAAGAAAAGCCTTGCTGCAAAGTTTGAGCCGCGTCTGCTGACAGATGAGCAATTCTTTTCGCGAAGCATGAGACCACTCTCAACCCCCAGTCGCCCTTACTCTCTGGATTTGGCCCCTGCCGGATTTCCTTTGTTCACAAAGTTGAAATCCACCCTGAAAAATCGTAAATTTAAGACGATAGAGGAGATATAAGTAAATGCGCAACGGGACCCGCACACTATCCCTCAATAACGACTTCCAGAACGAATTCAAGAACTCGAGAAAATAAAACGCTTGAAACGGTGTATCGACATTGGCTTGGACTATATTTGAAGGGGACGCGTATCGTAAGATTGTAGCTAAATCAATAAATTTGTTTTTGAAAAAGTTCGGTTTCTTTTTGGACACACCTCGTATATAAAAGATAATCCTTTTATTTAAGCCAATAGCCATGACACTTACTTAATACACACTCTCTATACAAGTCAGGCGACTTTGACGCCTTTTTGGTGCGACAATTTCAGAACAATATGCGCTGTGCAAAAAGGTGAGAAGATCTCATTAATCTTGCTGAAACCTGAGAAGAAAAAAAATAGCGTCTCAAATACAAATTGAAAATAAATAAATAAGTTGTACATTCCAAATCATTAATTATTTATGTAACAGATACATGTGAAATGAGAATTCTAACAAGAAAATACAGAAATTGAAATCTAAATTGAAGTCTGAGTTGAATTTCCTAAGTGGCAGACAACATAAACACTATTTATAAAAAAAAACACTTCTATGTTTCTACTTGACGCTCTTCTACGCCATGATTTTGAATATCCAGCCTGTGTATGCACACACATACATATCATACGTTCTTTTTGGGTGTTACGACCGAATTGCCGTTAAGTTAAGAAACGTCTGGTGCAATATCGGGTGCCTTAACCAGAGGGAGGCATCCCTGCTCGATCCAATGCTGATCTCCAAACATATTGAGCACATCTTTCCTTTAGAGGCCCTCAGCAAGGTCGAGACGGGGGATGGTAATTGGGCACAACACTTCGTACATACTAACCGTGTAATGTTTATATATATA
>VCCN01003852.1:2245191-2258094 GCA_006491835.1 Architeuthis dux | reverse complement strand
ATAGATAGATAGATAGATAGATAGATAGATATGAACAAGCATGAGATAATTCTGAAAGGCTTGGATAGAGATTTACCTAGGTGTCAGCCATGTTCCTAACACTATAGTTAGTAAGAAGAGCTCTTCGCCACAGAACAGAAGCCACTTGCTCAGCTGGAGTTAATGGAGAACCTGTAGTGAGAGCGAAAAGGCCAACAGAAGACGGAAGCGCTGGTGCTGAGATAATACATTACACGTGAGAAGATACGCTTTTCACTTGTTACACTGCAGATTGGATCTTTGACTTTCTGCCAACAACACTCCGATTACGAAGATTCCTCTTTCAGTGCTTCCCCATCCAAGAAGGACATTTAATGTTAAAAGAACTGGAAAAAGTAGAACGCGGTGAGTAGAAATGTAATTGAAAAAAAACAGAAAGAAAAATAGAAAACGCCGAGACGAATGAAGGCAAGATGGCTTTTTATGATATTGAGTGAATAGACGATACTGAATCGAAATCCTGTAGAAAGTTTCGTGATATAACCTTGGTATTCAAAAGTTGGTGAAATGTCCACCCTATTACTACCACTTCTTTTACTTCCTCTTCTGTTGGTTCCTTTCTTCGTGATGTTAGAGAATGTTGACGGCTTCTTTCGTTCAGGGTTGTTTTTGATGAAGTCGGCTCGTTTCTGTCAGATCATGGATGAGCCGACAAAATTGATAACTATGTTATGCACAAGTTTTTATATAGCAGTAATGACGCCCCAACGCACAAGAATATGCAACTGTGTTAAAAACGTAAAAATAAATATATCTCGTTCTTTCTTTTGAGAGACAAGGAAACGAGAACTGTTCGCTATATTAAGCCATGTTATACACACACACATACACACGCGTGCACACACGCGCGCGCACACACGCACACATAGGGAAAGACCATGACTGCGAAATAAAACGACGCATAATGATAGGTTGGAAAGCATTTGGCATGAATAGAGACATTTTGAAGAGCACCTTGCCAATGTGCTTAAAACGTAAAGTATACAACGGTTGCATAATACCAGCCATGACTTACGGATGCGAAACATGGAAATTAACAAAACGAGCTGAAAACCAACTTAGAATAGCACAGATAGCTATGGAAAGAGCAATGCTAGGAATAACGCTAAGAGATAGAAAAAGATCAACATGGATCAGAGGGAGGACTACAATGAAAGATATTATACAAATAATTAAGCAGCAAAAATGGAGATGGGCTGGTCATCTAGCAAGAAGAAATTACAACAGATGGGGGGAAAGACTAACAGATTGGTGCCCATTGGACAGTAAACGAAGTAGGAAAAGACCAGACACAAGATGGAAAGACGAGATAGAAAGGTTTGCCGGTAAGACTTGACAGAGGTTAGTACAATCTAGGTTGCCATGGAAGGAAATGGGAAAGGCCTTTGTCCAGCAGTGGACTTATAACGGCTGATGATACGAGGGCTGTCCATAAAGAAATTGCACGCCAGTTAGACGTTTTAGCGTGCTCATTACTATTATGCTGTGTAGCAGTGACTGTGATCTTTCGTATAAAACAAACTGCATCACGCCACGTTGGTTAATAGTTTAGCTAAACGTGCTAGAATGAACATGCATGGAGTGCATTTGACGTTTTTCTTCTTTCCAAGTCAACAGACGATGATCACATTGAGAAACTGCATTCTGTGATCCGTGGAAATCGTCGCCTGACCTTTACAGATTCTTACCTCTTCGAAAACTCCACGGACAGCCACGGCGACGATTTCCACGGATCACAGAATGCAGTTTCTCACTGTGATCGTCGTCACAACATAACAGTAACGAGCACGCTAAAATGTCTCATTGGTGCGCTGTTTTAAGAGTTTGGTTTCTTTATGGACAGCCCTAGTATATGTGGATGCACGTGTAGGTATTCATTATTATAAACTATGTATACACTTATACACATCAATAATTACATGTGTTATAAACTATACATACAGCCATACACACATAGAGAAAGATTGGTCTGCTTACATAAGTATATAGGACAGGATCGGCTGAAACATTTTGCTAACAGCGAAAAAAAACAGAGATAATGGAGTTCAATAGTCCGAACAGCAATTTGAATGATAATGACTCATCTCAAATTATAGAATGTACCAGTATCAGTAGACGAAGTGGGTATTTTTCGTTAGTCCTCATCACACAGAATAATTATAGCTATTACAGCCTTCCGTATTTTGGGGGCTAAATGAATGTAAATAAAAGAAAATTAAAACTTCCTGACGCAGACTTAACCCTTTATAGGGCACCCCTAAAAATATTTTAGATATCAAAACAACCTTTTGTATGTTAAACTAGACCTAATTACAAGATATTTTCAGTTGCAAGTTTTCTGAAATGCTTTTGTTTATGGGGACAAAACCCTCTCTGATGAAGTGATCATATATGCCTCACCCAAAAAGTGCCCAAAAATGGAAAAATATAAGAAAATTAAAAATTAAGGTAGAAAGTTATATAAAACATAGAATTAAAGAAAAACATACAATATACTGAATAGATATTTTCTTTTAAAGTGATATTGACAATAAAAATAACATCGGGTTGATTTTAAAATGTTATTGGGCGGGCCAAAAACAGGCTAATTTAATGGGTTGTGTTTTGGGGTTATTATCACGATAAGATAATAACAACTGAGATTCTGAAATGTCCTTCACGTTTCTGTTACATTTATTTAGCAAACAAAAATACGATAGGCTGTAATAGCTATAATTATTTAGTGTGGTAGGGTCTAACGAAAAAGCGCCCAGGAAGTTATAGAAAAAGTTTTAATAGCATTTACAACGTGCTCTTGCTTTCTTGTAAGGTTTTCGCCGTCGGAACGTATGTTGCAATAGGTTTGGTCAGGATCCCATAACAATAAAGATAAAAGGCTTTTTCGTTTAAAGCACGACTGATTAAAAGCTGTCGTCGCTTCTAAACAAGCCCACGTTATTCTCACGCGAGTCAAATAACGTTAACGCCTGCTTTCTTCCAATCAATACGAGCTGAAAAATTGAAGCGAAATTCCTATTTCATTTAACCGCCATTGTATTCCTAATGTTATATTCAATTGTATGTTTCTCGAGTTCTTGGGAGAAGCCATTGTGAGATGAAATGTATTAATATGAAATGATCGTTTCGCCGCATGCTTCAATTCGTCTCTGCCGGTGGGGACGGAATCTAATCATTTAAAAGGGAAGAGATAAATATAAAATTTACCGTTAATAGCCGTCCATTAAAGAAAGACTTTGCAGACGAGGAAATTCAATGCAAATGTGTTTTGAACGTTTTTCTTTCTACTGCGTGTAATTAACTATTTATTGGTTTGAAGAATGGATAGCAATCGTTCTTTTAATAAAAATGATTGGATGTGGCAGACTTCAATAGAGAGAAAAATAAGGATATTATGTGAAAAGATTTTTAAATTAATATGTTCTGCAATCTCTTTCGTGCAGTAAAACTTTCCTTTAAGGAAATTCGCATTCTTTTCGTGAGGTAACATTACTGAAAGCGAATAATATTGAACGGAATTTGATATTTATAACTCGAAACTTTTGGTATATTATAATGGTTCTGACGTTAATCGTCTATGAGCTTGTTCAACTCCAAGGCGTTGGCAGCGATGGATAATTGCGCTAAATACAGGGTGTCTCAGAAAAATGTACACACATTTTGTTTGCTAATAGCCGCTCTGGTTCTTACTTGTAAGTTGAATAAACTCTCGCATAAGAAAGACTAATGTAGTTTCAAAGGGGAAGGGAAAAACACCGACACAGTTCGTTGCGAACAGTCACAGGTTATATCAAATGCTCTCCCAACACCGGAACAAAAACTCCTAGAAAGTCACCGGTTCGCCTGGATCATACACTTGTTACGCTCCTCGGACTGACAGCAATGTCGTACGAATCCCAAACGTAACTAAAATCGGCCAACCCTCCTGAGATTCCAACAACTCCGTAATTTGTTTCAAACCAAACACTCTCCTACTGTAGCCAGCAGAGAATCCTCCCTCCTTTCTTTCTCTAACAACGGCCTCTTTATCAGGACGGGAATCAATTGCGAAGCACCCGGATGCTAAGCCAGCCGATACAACATACCGGGCATCACAGAGACGAGTATCACACACCGGGATGTAATCTTTACATCACATTACATTTCGCTTATGTGTTCACTTTTCTCTTTCACAACTAAATCGAATAAAAAAAAAACTTTCTTATTATATGGAAGAGCTTTATTACGTTTCGGGGAAGAACCAGCAGCTATTAGCAAACAAAATGTGGGTTCTTTTTCTGTATATCAACAAAAGATTCTTCGTCACGGAAAGGCTTTTTATTCAATCTTTTCTTCAACCTCAGAACAAGATGAACAGAGTTTTATTTCAAGTTTTTATTTCTATAGAAAATCATTTCCAACAAGTAATACTTGCAGCGAGTAGTTTGTCAGATAAGAAAGCTCATTCAGCGATGTACTTTTCATATGTTGTATCTACTTATACAATGCACAGTGTGATTTTCTTGGTTCTGTGTCGGTAATCATGGACACTTCCACTTGAAGGTAACAAGTTTGCTGATAGAAATATCTGCTACCCACCATTTGAAACAATGGACTCTTCCACTGTTTTTTTTTTTCAGTTTCCTTTCTTTAAAAAATCATCTAATAGAATTCAAGTACAGGATGTCCCCGTTTCCGAAAGTTTACTTTACGCCACTTTTTTTTTTTTAGAAAAAAGGCGTAAAGCAAAAATAGTGTCCAGCTTTTGTTTTGTAGCTAGTGATTATAGATGCAGCGCACACCCACTTCCTCCATCTTCTACACCCCAGTCTCCTGTACCTCCCACCATCGCAACCTCCGATGACTCAACCTGACATATATCCTCACCATTTTGGGGGTCTGCGAAAGCTAAAAAAATGTTCCTATATACATTAATGGTCTTCGCTTTATGCCATTTCGGATTACAAAAGGCTTTTTTATAGGAACGTTCTTCTTTCGCATATCGGGGAAACCTGTATATCTATATATAATGTTTCCACACGGATTAACTAGTGTTTGCATACATTTCTATCTTTCTAATTTGTTTTAACTTGAAACAAAGGAAAATGGGTTGTTTAATCGATACTTGTATGAAATAAATCCATTATAGTAGAAGAAGCTGAAACCACGGTTAACTTTAGAAGTATTATTAAAGATATTGAAAAAAGATTTGTTGGAAAAGTATTGAAATATTGTTAAAAGATATTGCTAATCATTGCTCCACGGCTGAGCGCCCTGATATATACTGAGCTTAGAAAAGTACGACACAAGGCCACACCTAGATTCACTGATGATTGAACTTACTACTTAAGCAATGGTCTGTGAGACGAATTTGATAACCATTATTCTACCATGAAGCGCCCTGGTATTTACTAAGCTTCAGGGGTGCAATACTAACTTTTTAGGGGCCAGAGCTGACAAAACGCTTGCCATTTCCTATATACTCTTTCTCTATACATATATTACATGATTGGTAGCAACTCTCACGGACTATTGTTACGCCCTTTTAAAACGTATTGCAATAATTAAATAGCTTCTTGGAAAGCATAAAGTTAGTCGTAAATAAAAGAAAAAATACTTTTTGCGTACTCACAGAGGATTTATGAGCAGATTAAGGCCGTGTTTACTTTTTTGACTAAAATTGTATCGATTCCGCCATAATTGACGGATCTCTCACCAGATGAAGTCGAGTTTTAAGATTCCGTCAAAAATAGAATTAACCTCAGATAAATTTGATTAAATAAAAAATAGTTAATTCAATGATTAATTGACTGGATCTTTGGAAAATATTGCTTACTTTCCACAGAAAACTTAGTGAAAAATGCATTTATTTACCACGGGGGTCGGGTGAAGAGAGTTCACAGGTCAAGTTTTCTTAAAATTAAAATAGTGGCAGGGTGGGGTGTTGACATGAAAAAAAATATTTCCATACGATTTTCTTACAAAATACCTTTTTCATACAGAATTTCATTCAAAATTGAATATACCCCTAATTATTTATAGAAATTGGCCCACTAGTATATTTTTGGTTGAATTTTAAAATGTGTGTGTAAATTGGGCTAAAATTTCCCAATGCAATTGCTACTAGTTCAGCGGTTCACGAATGTAAACAAGTTTTCAATCCTGGTTATCTCCGGTTTTATATTGTCTACAGAAATAATTCTTAGTTGATAATTTTCTATAATCTTCCTACTATTAATAACCCAAAGATGATTACGAATCAATTAATAGATTTCAAGTTACAGACGTTTTAATTGACACCTGTCGCTTTTTTGCCAAAAGTCCATGAGAGTTGCTAATGAATGGGGCAAGGAAATTGCCCAGTACATGAAATGGGCAGATACACAACGTGGATGTAATATTTGGGAGGGTTGGAAATGCGTTTCGTCTCGTTCATTTATTTTGACTTTTTGTTTACAGAGGTGTCGTTGGGGGCGTCCCAGTGAGCTCCGACAGCAATGCACCCCTGCTAAGCTTTGCCACATTTGTGAAGCATCCAGCTAGGATCAATCTCACTTCAGTAGTAATGGTGTGGAAGACTAGCTTGCTAACCATTGCTCCACCGTGAGGCGTGATGGAATTTAATAAGCTTAGCTTAGTTTGACACAAGGCCAAACGTTTGGAGCATCCACTGAAGATTGAACTCATTACTTAAGCAAATGTCTCTTAGACTAGCTTTCTAACTGAAGGTATACCCGGCTTTACAAAAGTTCTGTTTTTACAAAAAGGGCGAAAAGCACAAAATAGCGTTCAGTGTATGTTTTAAACCGAGCCGTTATAGAAGCAGCCCACCCTCTCTCTCTCTTACATCCCAGTCTCCTGTACCCCCCACCATCCAAACATCTGACGACTCAGCCGAATATACCATCATCACCATTGTGGGGGTCTGGGAAAGCTCAAAATTTCTTTCCATATAAATTAATATTTGCTTCATTTCTTTACGCCATTTCGTCTTGCGAAAGGTTTTTATAGGAACGCTCTATTTTCTGATAGCGGGGGGGAACCGTATTCGAATTTCCTAGGTTAACCCTTACTGGCTAGCCTCCGTAGCCTAATCGATAATGCAGCTGCCATGGAACGGCTGGCTCTCAAGGATAAGAGAATCGAGTTCAAGTCTCGCCAGAGGCTTATTCTTTTTTTTTACGATCCGCGTTTCTTACTAAAGATCGCAGAATGCCGATCTTGGAAGTGCGATAAAAAGTAACAGAAATTAAGATGAAGGAACTACTAGTAAAAAAAAATAATTGACATTAAGATATACTTGGAAGGATTAGGATAGATAGATAGATAGATAGATAGATAGATAGATAGATAGATAGATATAGATAATACACATATTTATAGAAGCAGCTGTATTTACCTTACTTAAGCCTAAACGGTAAAAATGTATCTATGTACGTATGTATGTAAAGGCCTCCCACTCAGTTGGGTTTCATAAGCAAATCGGATACTGTGCGCAGTGATTCTATTCATCTACGCAATCGTAATAATATTTCTAGGCACATCTAGGGCTACGCAGATTGATACTGTCAAACAATAGACTTGAAGAGTGACAATCCATCCATCGCAACCCATCTCTAGATCAATGATCCCTAGGAACAGAATGGAACTATACATAGCATTTTCTTTATGTTCCGGACATTAAATTTCTATGGCTCTGTGACGCAGTCCTTACATTAACATCTCCTCACTTTTTCTTGTATTCTTCCCTGATGACACGGGCAGATATGGTTCAGCAATGTCACTTATAACGACCACCAAATTATATGATTTAACAGCGACAGGATTCTTTCTCCGAGACCGCCTGACTACGCGCACCGATTAGCTACGACATTACTCTCCTCCGCACAGATGCACAGACTGTGCTCAAAAGACAGTTCCAAAACGTTGAGGATTAAAGACATTCCAATAAATACAGGCAGAATGACGATCGATGTTATTATTACTAGTCCACGACCCGTCGCTTCGCTGTCGGTTATCATACGTGTACAACAATAGGCGTGGCTGATAGCTGCTACTGATACTATAAGTGTGAGCGACACGGTAGGAAGGAAGGAAGTAGAAAAGGAAGTCAGGTAGTTTAATAATAGTGTAGGAAGGGAGAGTGGGGAAAATTAGGTAGTTCAATAAGACTGTAGGAGGGAGGGAAAGGATGTTAGGTAGTTAAATAAGGGGTTAGGAAGTGAGATGCACAGGTGGCCGCTACTAATACTATAAGTGTGAGAGACGCAGCTCTTATTATATACAATCAGTCCTAAAACAGTCCTTGAACTTCAAATTAAAAAAGTTGAATTTCAATTTAAAAAAGGAGTTTCAAAGTAAAACTCGGTGCTTCTTAAAGTGGGCGATATCATACAAAGCGGCAGATAATGTACGAACCATAGCACAAACACACACAGCGCGCCTGTTTGCTATACGAGCAATTAAACGCAATACAACGTCACGATTTCCGACGTTGAACATCACTGATTGATTGATTGATTGATTTGTTTAGCGGCATATCAACCCTTGATAGGTCATTTAATGCCGAAATCAGTTTATAATCCCCCAAATAGTGTCTTGCGACTTTGGTAAACGGTTTTCTTTTTTAATTAGCGTCTTGCGACTTTGGTCGTGCCTGTTTGCGGGGTGGGGGGGGTCTTACCCCTCTGCAGGGCATGCAGTCAGCGTATTCTAGCCGACAGAGCCGGCCTCATTTGGGGGGGATCCTACCCCTCTGCAGAGGATACAGTCGGTGTATTCTATGCCCCAGCCGACAGGGCCTGAACATCACTGTCGGATATTTAAGTTTAAAATTTTGAACACCAACATATTGTGAGATACACAGATAATCGTTCCAGTTTGTTGAGGTGTTACGTACGCTCTCCAAATCATCGCAGTGTTTGACTATGACTCAGTGGCGTAGCACCCAGGGGCAAAAACTGCCTGATGACAGTTGCGCAATATCCTAGAGGAGGGTATAATTATTAACATGCATTATAGGCCAGAGGAAATGTTGCACCCTTTCACACCCACGCACGGAAGCGACTGCCCCCTCTCACACCCTCTTGCTACGCCTCTGCAATGAATACCAGCAACATTGATTCAAACAGAGTATAGATTGCGCTACCTCGAAGAAGCAATCGATAACAATGACTGTGATTACCCCACTGTTGTGTATAAAAACGTACAATCATGTACCAAATCATTTTGTTCCAACCTTGGTACAACAAGATCCCCAAATGGGGGAGAATGTGTGAACTGGTTTTAGTTTCTGTATGTCTTCTTGATTATATTGTTCGGTAGTTTATGTTTGTGAACCTGTAGTGTAGCCCTTCACACTTATAAACTCATATTATATCGTGTAAAAAAAAGAATAATGTTTTAAATTGAAGTTCAATTTTTTTAAATTGAAGCTAAAACGTTTAACATTTAATTTGAAGTTCAACTTTTTTAATTTGAAGTTCAACTATTTTAAATTGAAGTTCTACTTTTTTAAATTGAAGCTAAAAGGTTTAGTAAAAAAATAAATCATTGACATTAAGATATACTTGGACGGATTGGGATAGATAGATAGATAGATAGATAGATAGATAGATAGATAGATAGATAGATAGATAGATAAAGCAGAAATAACATACATCTTTAGAACGTATACATATGATGTCACGTTACTCAAGCCTTAATGATAAAATGTAGGTATGTGTGTACATATGTAAAAACCTCCTTCTGAGTTGGGTTGCATAAGCAATTCAGAAACTATGTGCAGTGATGCTATTCAACTACATAATCGTATCAATAGATTTAAATATCTCTCTCGATATTTCTGGTCATACCTAGGGCTATGCAGATTGATACTGCCAAACAATAGACTTGAAGAGTGACAATCCATCCATCGCAACCCATCTCAAGATCAATGATCCCCAAGAACAGAATGAAACTATAGATAGAATTTTCTTTATGTTCCGGACATTACATTTCTATGGCTGTGTGACGCTGTCCTTACCTTAACATCTCCTCAATTTTTCTTTCATTCCCCTCTGATGACACGGGCAGATATGGTTTGGAAATGTCACTTATAACGGCCACCAAATTATATGATTTAACAGCGGTATGATTCTTTCTCCGAGACCGCCTGACTACGCACACCGATTAGCTACCTATTTACTCTCTTCCGTACAGGGTGCTCATAAGACAGTTTCCAAAATGATGAAGATTAAAGCCATTCCAATAAATACAGGCAGAATGACGATAGATCAAAAGTAACAGAAATCAAGATGAAGGAAATACTAACAAAAGAATAAATAATTGACATTAAAATATTCTTGAAAGGATTGTCTGTCTTTGTGATTATATTGTTCGTTAGTTTATGTTTGTGAACCAATACTGTATCTCTTCACACTTATAAACTCACATTATATCTTGAAAAGAAGTATTGTTTTAAATTGAAATTCAACTTTTTTGAATTGAAGCTAAAAGGTTTAACATTTAATTTAAAGTTCAACTTTTTTAATTTGAAGTTCAACTTTTTAATTTGAAGTTCTACTTTTTTTAATTGAAGCTAAACAGGATTAGTAAAAAAAAACAATCATTGACATTAAGATATACTTGGAAGCATTGGGATAGATAGATAGATAGATAGATAGATAGATAGATAGATAAAGCAGATATGATATACATCTTTATAGAAATATTTTCTATAATTTTGAGAAGGGTCATTAATATTGAAATGGTTCTTCGGGCGATTGAACTCTTTCTTGTTATTTGGGTTGTAAACGCTATAAGGGCTAACCCCCTTTAAACATAACTTCTGTTTAACCCATCACACTCGAATTTTACACCTGAAGAAGGCCGAAGAATGGATCGGCCGAAACGTCGTATTTACAACACAAATAACAAGAAGGAGTTCAATCGTCCGAAGAACCATTTGATTCTTTATAGAAGCATATACATTTTTTCGTCATCGTCGTCACCAGCCCTGTAGCGTCCGTTGTTGGACATAGACTCTCTTCAAGATTTTCCCAGACTTCTCTATCATGGGCGTAACGGAGTCAATACTTTCTGAACTTGTCTAGTTCGTCACGCCATCTTATTTTCTGCCGGCCACAGTTTCGCATATGATCTCTTGGGATCCACGTTGTGAGTCGTGATGTCCAGCGGTTGACTGATATTCTTGTCAAATGACCAGCCCATTGCCATTTGAGTTTTCTAATGTTTTTTATGATATCTCTGACCTCTGTTTGTTTTCTAATAAAATGTGGTGTCTTATGATCACTCCATGTAATGTTGAGCACCTAGCATGGTTTTCAGTTTGAGTGCCAATCTTGTTGCTAGGTTCCATATTTCAGCTCCAGATGTGACTATCGGGAGGATACATTGATTGTAGACCCTTCTTTTTTAGAATTATTGGGATGTTCTTGTTGTTGAAGGTTGAACATGCTCTACCGAAAGCTTTCCAACTCTGATTCTTCTGTGATTCTTCATTTGATTTCTTATTCTTAAGCCTTAATGATAAAAGGTTGGTGTTCATGTACATATGTAAAGCCTCCCTCTCGGTCGGGTTTCATACGCAATTCAAAAACTGTGTGCAGTGATATTATTCAACTATGTACAATCGTAGCGATAGATCTAAATATCTCTCTGGATATTTCTAGTCACATCTAGGGCTACGCAGATTGATACTGTCAAACAATAGACTTGAAGAGTGACAATCCATCTATCGCAACCCATCTCAAGATCAATGACCTCCAAGAATTGAATGAAACTATAGATAGAATTTTCTTTATGTTCCGGACATTAAATTTCTATGGCTGTGTGTTGCAGTTCTTACCTTAACATCTCCTCACTTTTTCTTTCGCTGATGACACGGGCAGATATGGTTCAGCAATGTCACTTATAACGGCTACCAAATTATATGATTTAACAGCGACAGGATTCTTTCTCAGAGACCGCCTGACTACGCGCACCGATTAGCTACGACATTACTCTCCTCCGCACAGATGCACAGACTGTGCTCAAAAGACAGTTCCAAAACGTTGAGAATTAAAGACATTTCAATAAATACAGACAGAATGACGATCGATGTTATTATTACTAGTCCACGACCCGTCGCTTCGCTGTCGGTTATCATACGTGTACAACAATAGGCGTGGCTGATAGCTGCTACTGATACTATAAGTGTGAGCGACACGGTAGGAAGGAAGAAAGTAGAAAAGGGAAGTCACGTAGTTTAATAATAGTGTAGGAAGGGAGAGTGTGGAAAAGAAAATTAGGTAGTTCAATAAGACTGTAGGAGGGAGGGAAAGGATGTTAGGTAGTTAAATAAGGGGTTAGTAAGTGAGATGCACAGGTGGCTGCTACTAATACTATAAGTGTGAGAGACGCGGCTCTTATTATATACAATCAGTCCTAAAGTATCCGATACATTGCAAAAAGTTCATTTTAACATATAATACAGCTTCATAATTAACAGAATTCGTACCTAAGATTAAAAAATACAAAAATCAAAAGAATATTGAAATAAGAGTGAACATTGAGAAGTTATGTACACAAATCAGAAATCTTTGGTCCAAATTCTGTCAATTTTGAAGGTGTATTAGTATGTTTAAATAATTATTTTTGAAATGTGTCGGGTACTTTCTGTACTCACTGTACGTGATTATTTATAGTCATTGGGTTTTCACACCAGCAGAAACTGGGGGCTTTCACTGGTGTTCAAGTGAAAACAAATCTCTTCAATACTCCACCACTCTCTTCAGTATTGGAGATGATTTTAATAATGTTGTAAACAAGATAGATTCGATTCATCTCCCGATTTCCAATTATTCTAGTTTCTTCGCGGCTGTTCCAAGTGTTCCAATAATGAGTGGT
>VCCN01003852.1:2154923-2165536 GCA_006491835.1 Architeuthis dux | reverse complement strand
TTTAAATTTTGATCCATCTTGACTTTCTTTCTTTTTTTCTTTTTTGGTGCTGAAAGTATTTGCATTCGGCCATTTTAGCGAGTTTCTGGCCAAAAAAGTATCTAGCAATTTGATTCCCATTTCCAACTGTTTTCTTATTGTAGGCAACACCAAAGAAGCCGAAAGAAAGTGAAAGGAGAAAGAGACAGACTGTCTTCTTCACTGTGTCGGCTACATCAAAGAGGTCGAAAGGAAAGAGAAAGCATTTGAGATTGTTGCGTTGCCTTGACAGACACGTTTGTCAGTGTACTTTTTTTAAATATGGGAACGTCTCAGTTTTCCACCGGTTAATTCTATTATTCGTTGTACAGTCTATATCGTTTGGACCAGTTCATTATGAATTGTAGGATCTCAGCTAGCAGACACTACAGACAACCAAACATTCAACATACAATTAAACGAACATACTCATTTGAACATTTGGCTTCTATATGTGTAGATTACCAACAGCAGCAGCCTTTAAAAGTCCGTTGTTGGACATAGACATTGCCTAAGATCTGCCAGTTATTTCGCCCCTGGACATCACGGTTACAATACCTTCTGAACTTGTCTAAATCATCAAGCCATCTTATTTTTGCCGGTCACAATTCCGCATATGATCTCGGGAAATCCGTGATGTCAAGCGGCTGTTTGTCATTCTTACAACATTACAGTCAATTGCCATTTGAGCTTTCTAATGTTTCTTTAGGATATCTCTGACCTGTTTGGTTTCTAATATATTGTGTTGTCTCCATGTGATGTTTAGCACGATTCTCTCCTATGTGCGTTGCATGGTTCTCAGTTTGAGTGCTAATTTCTTGGTTAAGTTCCATGTTTCAGCTCCGTATGTGATTATTATGAGGACACACTGGTGGTTGATCCTTCTTTTTAAAACCAATGTTCTTGATGGTCAAGCTTGCTTTGCCGAAGGTTTGCCAACCTAGGGTGATTTTTCGTTTGATTTCTTTTTCTTTGGGGGATTCCATGGACATTTGTTGTCCGATGTAGATGTAGTGATCTACTTTCTTTAGCTCCAAGTTTCCATTTACAATTCTGATCGCTGTGCTTTGTTGCACAGGACATTGATTTTATTCAGGTTTATGTGAAGACCAACTTTCTTGGTTTTCTTTTCCTTCAGCTCGTCTAGCACATCGGTGATAGATAAACAGAAACGAACAGACTGAGATAGAGACACATAAATAAGAAATGGGCAGACTGATATAGATCAAGTGTGTGTGATAGAGAGAGGATAGAGAGCGCGGGGGGTTGCTTGGTGGACAGGTTATTTGCGTACTTTCTACCCTCGTCAGTAGTCGGAGTCCGTCAGGATTTCGAATACTGATTTTTAAAGGCAGACAGGCCTCCCTATCTTCCCAATCCTCCCCACTTTAATTCCCACAATGTGGTCTTATACTGCACCACGCTATATTAGCAAACATCTATATCTACCGAAAATAGTTCAACAACTGGAAAGGAACCCGTCATATGACGGTATTTAAAATTTGGAATGTACATATACTTTTCGATAATATCAAGTTTTGTCTTTTTCTGATCATCCATATTTAACTGTCCCATAAAATCTCGTAAATCGAAGCCGGCTTCCATCACTTAGGGTAAGGAATAGTGAAACAACACTTACTTGACCATTGAACTGACTTTACAGGTGTTATGATATACTGACACGAAAGGTTATTCCGGGGTCAGACACCTGTGCGGAAATGTAAGTGACCCCGGTCACCTTAGGAAATAGGTATATTGCGTGGGTGTCAAACGAACAGGATATGGGGACCGGAAATGACACCTGCGTAGGCGTTCGAGAAACCTATAAAGCAGCCCCGAACGCGGACAGAAAACACGACACTCAAAGAGACAGACATCAGCGGAGCCGGAAGGCCCGAGACCGCTGTCCCTATTGGGGACATACTGATGGTTCTCCTTATCTCTCTCCCACTCTTCACTCTCCGGCCGACAAATATGTATACTCTGAAATAAGAAATATGTCCAGATATTTTTACAAGCAAGTCTTCGAGTTTCCTTTTTATCTAAGTCCAGGACATTCACCCCTCTATACAACACAGGTAACAGACACCAACTGTCAACAAATGTATTTTTCACTAAATTTCAAATAAAAAAATTAAAAAACTAAGTAATTAGTAAATTGATTGATTTTCATCGAATCCTAATTAAATGAATACTACTTTAATTTTGGAAGATTTTTTTATTAGAGAGTTTATATTTTTCTCTAAACAGACATAATAAAAAAAACAGATCTGGAATCTTTCAACGGAGATTTTAACTAATCGCAGCCAAATCTAGACTTTAGTGGGGCTGAAAGACCCCAGGACATTCAGCCCCACTGAAGTCCAGATGCGATGTTTTGCCAACCCCCCTGCACGAGACAGGAAGAATGGTCTTGCGCATTGTCATGATTCTTATTGTGAATGTGGCAGTCACATATGCTCACTCGATGGCTACTGAGTAATAAATACATGTCTATTCACGCAAGCACAGTAAAGCCCCCTCTGATTGGTTTCCACGTCACATCAAGACTGCGCAACGCAACCGGTTATCGAGATAATTAAAAAATGGTTGAATACTTCCCGGACACGTCAAAGTGAACGTTTCGCTACGGTTATCAGGTTCGTAGATGCCAATCAAAGAAAGCAATTATTTTCTCGGAAGAATCAATTAACAGATACCAATTATATTTCAGCGTTTCCACATGAAACCAGGTAAGTAAATAAATTAATAAACTCTGATTGGTATTCATCTTGAATCGCGATCAAAACGTGCAAATAGAAACATAAAACGATAACAAAGTGGGGAAGGAAAAACATTTCAAAATAAAGAAAAAGAAAAAGAAACAAGGCTTTGTCAGGTCTAGGATGATAAATTCTTCGCCTGAATAAAACAAAAGATAGACAAAGATCTTCTGTAGATATAAATTGCTATTCTACGTTCTTTTCTGAAGGTATCAACACATTTCTTTTATTTGCTTTTTATTGATTGTTTCTATCTAGTCTACATTTCAATCGAACAAAGGGAATTGAATGCAATGATTTGTATACTAATTAATCGCAGACAGCAAAGACAAAAAGAAAGAAATATTGGAAAACTAATCTAAAATACGTTGCACGTAACAAAACATACACAGACACACACACACCAAGACACAGACACAGACACAGACACACATACCGTGTATGCCGGACTATAAGATAAATGGTTTACAAGGGTATTTAGAGGACTATGGCTCACTTCAACTCATCAAGCCCATAATTGTCCATGTCGGGCTTCGGTAACCGGCCCCTAGTCATAATACTAGCGCGTTACAATGTAGTATTTAAAGAGGTTTTCGTTTTAATTAAAGGTCCGTCTTATATACTGGCACGCACTGATATATTAAGTTGTTGAGAAAGTTTCCAGCGGTTTTTTGACAAAATCTTTTATTCATATAAACTAATAACGTCATTATTCAGTCACCACCTCTGATTTCTATAAATATACGCTATGCTTTCAGCTAAATTGTGTATGTCATCATAAAAAAACGATTCCGGTTTTGATTCGATGAATTCTTCGAAGAATTGTTCGATATCTTGAAATTGTTGGAACCGCTGACCAGACAAGGAGTGTTGCACGAAGCGAAAACCGTGATAATCTGAGAGTGATAGATCTGGAGAATACGTCATATGGGTAAGAACCTATCCTCCTAGTCCCATGGTCGTGTGCTGCGTCGCATTTGCAACTTGAGGATGGGCGTCGTTATGCAGCTAAGCCACCGATCGACTTCCTTGCCCAGAAAAGAATCATTTACACATGGGTGAGTAAGGGAAATTATGAAATTATGAAGTTCTATTGAGTGACTGGCCAGACCTGTTTTAGGATGTTCAAAAAGCATGAATAAAATAAACACATAAGAAATGAGTTAATGTATGCTTTTTGTTAATGATACAAAATGAATTATGTATACAATTATACACAAGGGAGAGTAAGGGAAATTATAAAATTCTATTGAGTGACTGACCAGACCTGTTTTTAGGATGTTCAAAAAGCATGAATAAAATAAACACATAAGAAATGAGTTAATGTATGCTTTTTGTTAATGATACAAAAGGAATTATGTATGAAATTATACACAAGGGAGAGTAAGGGAAATTATAAAATTATGAAATTCTATTGAGTGACTGACCAGACCTGTTTTTAGGATGTTCAGAAAATATTAATTGAATAAACACTTAAGAAATGAGTTAATGTATGCTATTCGCTAATGATACAACATGAATTATGTATACAATTATACATAAGGGAGAGTAAGAGAAATTATGAAATTATGAAGTTCTATTGAGTGACTGACCAGACCTGTTTTTAGGATGTTCAAAAAACATGAATAAAATAAACACCCAATAAATGAGTTAATTAATGCTTCTTGCTAATGATACAAAATGAATTATGTATAAAATTATACCCAAGGGAGAGTAAGGTGAAAATGATCAAAAACAGAAGGAAACTAGCATTCCAAGGGAAATTATGAAATTATGAAATTCTATTGAGTGACTGACCAGACCTGTTTTTAGGATGTTCACAAACATGAATAGAATAAACACTTAAGAAATGAGTTAATGTATGCTTTTTGTTAATGATACAAAACAGAAAGAAATTTAGTCTCGAGTGAATGAAACATTGTAATAAAGACTTGAATGTGAATGAAACTGAAATAGTTCAAGAATCGCTGTTCTAACCTACATTGCCGTTGCTGAGAGTGAAACATCTGAGTAGTTTCAATAAAATGAATATTATTAAACTAGTTAATCCCGTGAACAATTCACAGATATATTTGAATTTCTATGAGATGATTGTTTTTTTGTTTTCTATTTTTTCTATTCTTAAACAAAGTCATTTTTGTGATATACATGTACAAAAAGAAAGCATTATTTCTAAAAAATCTAATTTTAAGACTGCTGAATTCATGTAAACTAGAACAATTCTAATAATTTGTGTTATTTTTGTTGTCACTACGGGTTCTCTTTACAAGTTTTTAGGATGTTCGAAAAACATGAATAAAATAAACACTTAAGAAATGAGTTAATTTATGCTTTTTTTGCACATGATACAAAATGAATTATAATTATACACGAGGGAGAATGAGATAAAAATGATCAAAAACATAAGGAAATTTGGTCATGGTTGAATGAGATTTTGTAATAAAGACTTGAGGGTGAATGACATTGAAATAGTTTAAGAAACACAGGTTTAAACGCTGATTTGTGTTCGTTTTCTTAAAGCTTCTAAACGACGTATTACACTTAGCTCTCTGTACAAGCAATAAAGAGCTGAGTACAGTTCATTCTTTTCTCTGAAGTCCTGAGGTGAAATCTTGTCATTATTCAATGAATTGTTCTGACGAGTATCCTCACCTTTTTTATTTCAATCCCTGTATTTCGAGCGATGGCGCTTCGGTCTACTTCATCATCAGCAGCCGTTATAAGTCCACTTTCCTATCTCCTTACATGACGACCTAGATTGTGCTAACCTCTGCCAAGTCTTACCGGCAAACCTTTCTATCTTATCTCTCCATCTTGTATCTGGTCTTTTCCTACTGCGTTTACTGTCCAATGGGAACCAGTCGGTTAGTCTTTTCCCCCATCTATTGTTATCTCTCCATGCTAGGTGACCAGCCCATCTCCATTTTTGCTGCTTAATTATTTGTATAATATCCTCCACTCTAGTCCTCACTCTGATTCGTGTTGATCTTTTTCTATCTCTTAGAGTTATCCTAGCATTGCTCTTTCCATGGCTCTCTGTGCTATTCTAAATTGGTTTTCAGCTCGTTTTGTTAATTTCCATGTTTCGCATCCGTAAGTCATGGCTGGTATTATGCAACCGTTGTATAGTTGCCTAAATATCTGAGGTGAAGTATTGTCGTTATTCCACGTATTATTCGGACGGGTATCCCCATCTTTATTGATTCGGTCACTAAGTTTCGACTGGTGGGTTGTTCGACTCATCCTATCGTCTGAAATTTTGGGGTGGTGTGTTCTCATTATATGATGGATTATTTCGACTAGTATTTTCACTTTTGTTGTCTTTGTGTTTCGGTCAGTGGGACATCGGCCTTCCTAAAGTGTGTGTTGTATCTGGTAATTTTCAATTTGTTTCTCTCTAGCAATATTTTGGATAGAAACTGCTGGACGGACCTTCGTCACTTCACCAATGAAGAAGTAATTGATGATTGCTGTGTGTGGCGTACACCTGGTGAAGACTGAAGAACCAACAGGCCGAAAAGTACTGATCAAAACAATAAAGATGAGGATACTAGTCGGAATAATTCATTGGATAATGACAATACTTCACTCAGAACTTCAGAGGTTAATAGAATGACAGTCAATAATGATCGAAACAACAAAGGTGAGGATGCCCGTTAGCATAATTCATCGAATGAAATATACCGTATTTGATAGCGGTAATCTTTGGTTTCACGTACATAAACCCATTTAACAAACAAAAGGTTCCAAGTCATACATACGAACGATCCATTCTGACTAAACTCCAAGCAGTGTACTGTTAGATCGTCACAAAACCATCAGTTAACTCAACCTGTAACGAAAGGAACAGCATTTTAAAAAGTGTCAGGTGTTTCTGCTCCACCATATAATAATAAATATTTTCCTATGAATCCAGACTGTTGGCTCACCTGGTATATTCCAAAAATATATAAACTAAACAGGTTTGCAACAGAATATTTAAAAGAAAGAGAATTATTTTCAGAAATCTATTTTGGTTATTGTTTACGATACGTAAACAATAACCAAAATAGATTTCTTAAAATAAAAAACTTAGGTCTTTTTTCATCTTCAACAGTATTCTCCAAATTTCATGATTCTGAGTAACCTTTATAATTATTTATCAATTCATATTTTACATGGACTGGTGGAAATTTGAATATTATAATTTTTGGATGATGTAAAAGATTGTTTTTTAGAAATTTATTATCATATATTTTAAAATAATAAAATTATAAAGATGTATATATCAAATGAGTTTCCCCACATCGAAAGAAAATGGAACTTGATATTAAATAATTCCATTTTCAACATTTTCTGTGTATAAATTTGGTGATCCTTGGTTTGACGTATATAAACCTACACAATAATTAAATTAAAAGCCTGTCTTTTGTTCTTTATCAGATTGCACACCATAATTAATTCGTCCAGGTACGAAGGAAACAGTGCATACGACGTGCCAAACTGACGTTTTAATCTTTGTTGTTAAAGAACAAAAGACAGGCTTTTAATTTCATTATTGCATTAAATTCTGATGAATATGTTTTTCGATTATATTTTTTAATAAAAGAAAATACACTTTTTGAAGCTTTTGTATTTTTTGTACGTCAAACCAAAGATTACCTTGATAGCATATAAGGCCCCCTTTTTCTCAAAAAACGGCTTAAAAGTTGAACGTACTTTGTCCAGCTCAGTGGTTCCAAGCCGGGGAGCAATTCCCCCCAGGCTATTAGGTAAAAATAAAAGTCCAGTCTAGAGATAGGGTTTTCTGCACTTCTATCTATCAAGACGAAGGTTCAAGTTGAGAATGATTTAAGATGTGCTCTCTCACTAATAGACCCACAAATCGAAGAACTAGTAGCAAAAAACAAGAAATGGGGTCACATTGATGTCTATATCAGTTACGATAGCAGAATTCTTATTTTTTTGTAATGAATTGGAATTTCAAATGATGTATTCTAATTAATTTCAGTTGCTTTCTTTGAGTAACAAATACACAGCAGCATATGTACAATTATAAAATTTAACTAATTGTTAGTATGAAGCCGTCTAATTATACGTAAAATAAAGTTATTATTTGAAATTATTCTGCGTTGCAACTTAATAAATGGAGGGGGGATACTAGTGTGATAATAAAGTAATTAAAAAGGTCTCCCTTTTGGTACCAAGCGATTACCTCCCCCTGATGAGAACTCTCGTGATTACTATATGAATGAAGGCACTTTTGACACCATGTATTTAGTGGCATATGTAAAGTTGAATCAAACTTTCTACAAGCTAATCTTGCGTTCTTACTTCATTACTAGTAATCTTATTGACTAAAGTGGGGAATGGCTCGAAAAGGTTGGGAACCACTGGTCTAGCTCTACATTTGCCAGAACTTTAGAAGAGGTAAATAAGAATTCAGGTAAATTTGTGTTATCTTAATATTCCCTGCTGAAATAGGGGGAGAGGGCTCTTATATGCCATCAAATACGGTTAGCTTTATCATTTCTTCAATGTCTGTCTATGTTTTCATACCGTGTGGGAATCCGTAATTGCGTCAAAACAAGTTTGATAAATGAAAGCAACTTTTTTTAAGGAATCATTGAATGTTGCTTCGTTTCTTTTCTTCAATGATCTTATATTCGACGATTAATTTATCATGAAGATAATGAAAGAGATGAATTGGTCGCTAGGGACGATTCCAGCGAACCAACTCTGGCGGAGATGAATTGTTCCGTAGGGACAATTCCGCTGAATCAACTCTGGTGCAGAAGACGAGACGGGAAAACCGTGCCGGCGTGTCTGCTGTTATGATTGATCAACCCAAACAACTACATAAAGGGAAAGATCTACTGAGGATTGCCTGATGTGTTTGCACAAGGCTCTATTAACATTACAGAATAAACTTTTGGAATGTTGCAACACGGTATGAAATGCTGAATGGCATCAAATTGTTTGACATGAAATTACCGATTTGCTCAAACAAAACAATTTGAGAAAAATATTAATCGATCATTTTTCTTCTTTTTTTTTTTTTACTTTACACTACCGTAGAAAGAGACCAGAAAAAAAATAGGCTCTCTTTCTTTACGGATATTACATATTACACCTGAAGAAGGCCGAAGAATGAATCGGCCGGAATTGACCGAAAAACTCTTTAAACAAAGGATTATTTATTCAATCAAGATATTCCTCATTGGTCTCTTTTGGTAACAAATTGTCAAGTCGATTCCTTAAGAATTCCTCATTCAGAGAAACCGAAAAATACGAAAAAATTTCGATTCGATACTGATTGTGGAAGGCTGTAAGAAAGTGTTATGGATGCTTGAAAAAGTGATAATCCCGAAGAGAGAATAGTAAAGAGTCCATCTCTTGAGAGACAACTCCCGATGGAGTATACACCCGATGACGAAGGCCCGGTTTCTGTTGCATGCGTCAGCTTAGTGATCCTTGCAAGTCCATCTCTTGAGAGACAACTCCCGATGGAGTATACACCCGGTGACGAAGGCCCGGTTTCTGTTGCATGCGTCAGCTTAGTGGTCCTTGCAAGTCCATCTCTTGAGAGACAACTCCCGATGGAGTATACACCCGGTGACGAAGACCCGGTTTCTGTTGCATGCGTTAGCTTAGTGATCCTTGCAAGTCTCAAGCTGACCACAAGTTGACCACTCGCTTGGCAGGATGGAAGTACACCGAAGGGATACATAATCACACAGCTTAGAGTGTACTCAATTTGCTGCTGAGTGCACAGGGGAATTTGTCCTAACGACACTCTTGGCTCACACCGGGAATCGAAACCAGGCCCTCGTGTGATGCAGACGTGCTAACCATTACACCAGCCGAGCGGACTAACAGGCAGAGTGCAAAAACTCTCGGGTATTTTTCGTTATTCTCCACTTAAAGCTAACGTCCATATTTGTTATATTACGGAAGACTGCAAAGAAAAACGACAAGATTAAGTTGCATTTTCTTTTTCCAGCCGAGAAAGACGCAAAATGCTGTGTCTTTTTTGTTAGTCACCACCACAGAAACAAAAACCCTAACCCCTAACTCTAATTGGTACTAACGAAATAAATCAATTCCTACTGGTTATGGAAATGTTTGCCTGGTAGGAACTAACTAAAAGGCCTCAATGTTTTGCGGGTATAATGTTTTGGTTTATCAGTGTATATTCTAAAATATGTCAACTATATGAAAAACATAAAACAAGAAATAAAACCTCAAGCTATGGTACTCACTACGACTCTAATTGTGATCTTACACATACATATATTTATATCTATACCTATAAACGCCATGGTTTGTGGCTTTGTAACGCTGATTTTGGTCCCACTATATATTTGTTCATATCTAAGTGTGTAGACCAGTTAGAACTTTGATATTTTTCATACATAGCCCCAATATATGTCCGAATACAATGGTATAAATAGCACGAAGATTCGCCTACTTAAAACGGACTCTTGTCAAATATCACTGTACATGAAGTGGTGGATCAATAAAGTGGGGGTCGCTTTCCTATTGTTGTGAAGTAATAAACTGACCCCCCCCCCCTCTGATTAATACATCTTAACGTAAGATGTACCTGTACATAAAGAGGTTTTCTATTGGTATTTAGTGGGAAACCTATCCCCCCAAGGTCAATACATCTATGTATTGCTTCAAGTAACAAGTCTGTAGACCAGATACACATTTCATGTTTTGTACAAAAAGAACAAATTGTGTCTGATTGAAATGGTATTAAAAAGTTTTACAGTTGGTTTCACGAGACTTCGATCTTCAGATGAACTCAGTCTCGTGGAACCAACTGTACAGGTTGTAATGAACCAATAA
>VCCN01003852.1:2094454-2107297 GCA_006491835.1 Architeuthis dux | reverse complement strand
ACTAGATTATCATCATTCATTACTGGGTTCCAGTCTAATTAGTTACCACAACTTCATGTGACTAGCTGGTTTTCATCGTTTTGATGCCACCTTCTTGTGATACCTCATTTTCTACTGGGTCGTCTCCCTGTAGTAGGCATGATGATACCCTGATCTCGAATGATGAATAATCTGTAACCGGGGTCGTAATTTCCAAATGAATCAAGTAAACTTACTATTAGAAACCATCAACCTAAACTATCACCATAGGTTTCTTCAGTTTTCAAGTGCTTCTGGCTGGATGGCTGGCTATGTATGTATATGCAGTGTGTGCAGGCCACACCAATGGAGCTAGAGAGCTGAAAATTTTAACCGTTACAGTCCTTATTAAGTCTAGAAAGAAGAAAAAAATGTCATTATTTGAAAATTCACCCCCTAAATAGGTTTTTAGTGGGGGGTTCAATTTGCAATGTAAGTTTATGCTAAATTGATCACTAGTTTGTGTCCAGCAGCATTCACGCTTGTTTTTTGAAAATTCAGACTTTTTTAGTGATCACTTTAGACGAGAGAAGTACCTTATTCATTGATCACGCCTTTTTCCAATTTTTTAATTGATCACCCCCAACATGGCATGCTGCCAAAAGACATTGGTAATGTGATGGTTTCTAATGAGTGACTAACCAGACCTGTTTTGTTTTTGGTTTTTTAATCTATAATTTCCTGTCTTTGAAATAGTTTGCTGAAAGAACTAAATTCTTTTTCCTTTGAAACTGTATCATTTGCTGTTTCAGCAAACTGCTTTGCTTTCTATTTTCAGTATTTGCATGTCAATGTGACCCACCCTGTTATTGTTTATATCTACTCATGTTTCTATCTAACCTCACCAACCAATGACGCACCAAGCAAAACTTCCTGGCAGCTCCAACCTCTCTTCTCACACCTCTGCCATTTAGGCTTAGCCAAAGAATTTTATACAATCATATTATTCAATGTTAATTCTGTTAGCAATCAAAAATGTCAAAAATGTTTAGGCGGCAACTGACTTAACCAATAAAGATTCAATGAGGCAAATTCTATGCATAGAAAAGGTTGAATTTGGTCATTTTTTTAATTATGTTTACTCTAAAATAATTCCCTAAATGTGTGCAGTGAAACAATTTTGGGGAACAATAAATATTTTTTTGTCTGAAGAATTATTATTATACACTGATTTACTCAGACTAGTGTTTTCATCTTGGTTGGTATAGTCACAACATATCGGCCATTGTACCCTTCAGCCTTCTATTGTAGTCGTTAACCTTGGATTCAAACCAAACCCTTTATTCAATCTACAGGAGGGTCGATTGTTCCCATTCTGCTCTCCATGCTAGAGGATATCTTGTATCAATTCTTCCTTGTGATGTACACGTGAAATATACAAAGAGCCAGCCAGGCAGAACCACTTAAAAACTGAAGAAACCGATGTTGATCTGTGGACAATTTTGGTTGACAGTTTCTAATAATGATCTATTATTTGAAATAAACTGTAAGGGTTAGTTTTTTTTTTTTTTTTTTTTTTTTTTTTTTGTCCATGACAAAGTCAGAGTTGACTTGACTTTACTTTCCTATATAACAAGAACAAGAACAATCCTCACCAAAAATAGGGGAGTAAACCGATATGTAAAATCTCTATTCCTCTACCATGATTTGAGCTCATGACCTAGTGATCGCTAGCCTGGTGTGTTACCACCTGCACTTACCTGACAAGTCTTGCATACCTCCAAAATTTATAGTAGAATTACGCAAGGAAGTAGATGCAGAGTTTGACTCTAGAACAGCCAGGCTTGTTTAAACTGTTGGTGTGTAGATTTGACCTTCATCATCAGCAGCAGCAGCAGCAGCAGCCAGCTAGCATTAAAATGGTTAAATAAGTTGCAGTAGAGATATCAAAGGATTTTAGTATCATAAATATTAATTAGAAACTGTCAACCAAAATTGTCAACATAGGTTTCTTTTAGTTTTCAAGTTGGTCTGCCTGGCTATGTATGTATCACATGTACAGGCCGCACCAATGGCGCTAGAGGGCTGAAAATTTCAACATTTACTCCTTATTGTGTCTAGAATAAAAATCTTTTATTTTTTAAAATCCCCCCCCCCCAAATGGTTTTTTTTTGGGGGGGGGGGGCTTCAATTTGCAATGTAAGTTCATGCTAAATTGATCAGTAGTTTGTATTCATGCTTGTTTTGTTTTTTGAAAATTCAGACTTTTTTAGCGATCACTGCCCAACAAAATGCTAGAGAAGTAACTCATTCATTGACAACCCCTTTTTCCAATTTTTTAATTGATCACCCCTGATATGTTATGCTGCCAAAAGCTGTTAGTCATGTGACGGTTTCTCTTGAGTGACTAACCAGACCTGTTTTTCTCTCTTTCTCTTTTCCTTGCTAGAGGGTGAAATTCCCGATGCTACAATGATCCACATGATTCGTAAAAGTCGTCAAATGGCTCGGGAGATGGGAGATTTCATTCCAGTTGATGAAGCTGGAGCCAAGACGGAGAACACTAACTCTCGCCTTGTCAGGTAGGCTGCTAACTTCATTTCTTTCTCGGAGAATCTCAAAGATCTTTGATTTCTTTCCATTACAATTAGAAACTCATTGCTGCTTTTTGTCTGCATTCTCGGTCAATAGTCAACCTTTTTCACTAAGCCTAATATTATTGTCAAACTACAGGACAAAGTCAGGACTGGATTTTACTTTCCTACCGTAACAAGCACAGGGACAACAATCCTGACCAAAATTCAGGCTGTAAACCGATATGTAAAATCCCCATTCCCCTACTGTTATTTGAACTCCTGACCTAGCGATCGCTAGCCTGGTGTCTTGTTAGCTATATCTTGTTTTAACTTTTCTCACGCTACAAAAGGAGGTGCAGAGAGGCTGACCTGTTAACATCACAGAGAATTGAAGCAGTGATCCGAGACAGTTTCTTTTCACTTCGCACTAATGCTCATGGGAAAGTCATGAATCCATCTCTTTTACCATCTAGCAAATGGCCTAGGATTTCTAAGAAACCTTGAAACATCTTCAACTACGAGAAAACCCCAGTTTCATAAGAATTTATAACTCTAAAAGCTATTTCCCTTGGAATTATCCACTAAATCTTGTCAAATGAATCTAAGGGGTGTAACTATTTTTTTCTTTATTTTTTTTCCAACCTAACCTTGATTCATCTCTGACTTTTGAAGCTCTTATTATTTTTTTCAAAAGAAACTATTTGCACAATTTATTCTTCATAAACTGAATTCTAGGAGGTGATGCCATTTTTGTTCCTTTCTTGTAAGTCTATAGACACAATGTTGTTGTATAGGTGTGTACAGAAATCAATAATAATTAAGCATATAGCACTGTATGTCCTTGATGCATAAGCTACTTAAGATTATTATCAATTATTTTCAGGCTGAGTTTGTTTTTGTGTTACAAACTACAAAAGATGTGAAACTCAATCCTTGACATCTTCTTTTTTTTTTTTATCTCTATGGCTGATTAAAGGCTTGAATTGTTCAAGTTAACTTGTGTTATATATTTGCAAATTTGTGGATACTTTTTGTTAAAGAGAAAATGACAAATGTCTGTTTACATTTTTGTTTTTTTCAAGTTATTCCGTTTTGTTTTTTTAACAAGAAAAAAATTGGGGGCAGATTTTCCCCATAAACTTTAGTGAGATTTTAGGAATGTTGTAGAATTATGGGGTTTGAATTATGAAGTAAATATACTTCCATTCAGTCACACAACTTGCTTGGATGTAACTATTTTTTGCTACATTCATGATATTACCCCTGCATCTAATTTGCAAGTATGTGGGTCTCTGCTGTCTTCTGTCTTGTTTACAAGTAATAATATTATTACACACACCTTGAAATATATCGTTTTCTGCATAAACCCTCGTCGAAAGTGTCCAAATTCATAAAGCTTTAAAAAGAACTACCGTATATTTTGTCAGATAAGGCAACCTTCAGACAAGACCAGACCCCAATTTCAGTCTGAACTTCATGGTTTTAGCTCACTGTTTAGTTACCATCTTTGTATCTGGCCTATAGTACGACAAGATGTTTTGGGGGTGTGGGGGGTGCTTCAAGTGTCATCTTATCTGCTAAAATATACAGTGATAAAAACCATTTAAATTTTGACAGTATCTTCACAAGATTTTCTTTAATTGAATTTGCCCACGTAAGAGTGATTTTATTTGTAATCATTGTTACCTCATAAGAACAGTATATTTTCTTTTCTTTAAACTTCTGTAAAGTCCTTACCTAAATTTCTTGTTTGTACCTCAGGGATGACGATCACGACAAATCTGATGAAGATGACGAAGAGGGAAGGATTGATTTTGCTGTCAACAGGGAGGCCAGAGAAAGACAGAAAATCAAAGATGAATTTTTGGCAGCAGAACATGGTAAGTCACATACCGTAGAAAATGTTTGCCTCTTGTAAAAATGAATCTGGCTCTCTAACCAATCATGCATTCTGACAGTCTATCCTAAAGACACTTCAATGCTTTGTCAATTGAAAAATTTAAGATCAAGTACATCATTATGTATTTATGTAAAAATTAAATTCACTTTCATGCAATATTTAAAGGAATTCTTACTTAATAGTTTAAATGTAGCAATCATGTTTCCTTTTTTTTTTTTCCCCACTTTTCCATAAATTCCAATCTCTAGAGCAGTGGTTCCTAATCTTTTCAAGTCACTCCCCACTTTTGTCAATAAGATTACTAGTATTCCCCCCTTTCCATTTATTAAGTTGCAACAGAATAATTTCAAATAGTAACTTTATTTTACGTATAATTAGACAGCTTCATACTAAGAATTAGTTTAATTTTATAATTGTATAGCTGCTGCTGTGTATTTGTTACTCAAAGAAAGCAAGTGAAAATAATTAGAACACCTCATTTGAAAAATAAGAATCGTAACTGATATACACATCAATGTGATCTCTGTTCTTGTTTTTTTCTTACTAGTTCTTTAATTTGTAGGTCTATTAGTGAGAGAGCACATCTTAAATCATTCTCAACTTGGAGCTTATTTTGAGCCTTTGACTTGATAGGATTTTGTGCACTTCTATCTCTAGACTGGACTTTTAATTTTACCTAATAGCCTTATCCCCCACCCACCTTGGACTACCCAAATTCCACCCCGGTTGGGAACCACTGTTCTAGAGTTTGCAAATGAAATTTTAAGTCAATAAATTAAAAATATCAATTGTGTTTTTATCAATATGGATCTTATTTTGCAATTTAAAATAGAAACAAAAATCTTATTTGCAGGCAGCGATCAAGAAGGAAGTGACTTGGAAAGTGGCTGGGAAGAGCAACAAATACGAAAAGCTGTCAACATCGCTCAAGTATGATTCACCATTTTTCTTTTTCCTTTTATTTTTATCATGCATAACTGAATTTCACAGATTCTCTGAGCAGCCATTGAGGTAATTAAATAATAGAATACGTTTTTATTTTTAATATACGATATGCATATACTTTTGAGAAACATCACAATACTTTTGCAAGTTCTGGGTCTTCTTACTCTGGTAGTGAATTGAATAGTGATTCAAGACAATTTGTAGATGGTGACATTGATAGAATATAGGAACCTCAGAGGGATAAAAGCAGGGCTGTGGAGTCGGACACCAAACTTCCAATACGGACTCCTCAATTACTGGTACCTCTGACTCCAACTATAGAAATATACTTTCTTAAACCTTTAATACTGTGCTTAAGTACCATTTACATCCGTATAACCAAGGGTTAGACATTTTCAAAACTAGAAAAAAAAGTAATTCTTTTGTGCTTTCAATCCATAAGACTTCCATAAAAAATATCCCAGTACCAAGTAGTTAAGGAATTTTTAAACATCTATTTGTCATATTATCCTCATATATTTTCATTAGATAATTGTCAACCATTATTAATTTTTGACTAGTATTTTCTTTCATCTTAAATTTTTTAGTTACATTTTAGTAGCTCGGTCAATAGGCCAGTGCCATACATAGGCAGCTTCTCAAGATAAAAGGGATGCAAGTTCAAGTCTCGCCTAGAGCTTATTCTTTATTTCCGATCTGTGATGTTTACTCACTGCTGTAGACTGATGGTCTGAGTAAGTTGTGATTAAAAGCAAGTACAAAATAAAATTTTAAGATGGAAGAAAATACTTGTAAAATATTAATAAATATCCATTTGTTATGGATTATTAAACGAAAAATCTTGTCACCTTTCACCAGTTTTTTTTTTCAATTTTATCCTGCTTCTTTATTGCAGGTGACTCGAGATGATGAACTGCCGACCAAGTACACGTTACCCGTACCGGACAAATCAGATCCGAACTATGCTGAAGATCAGTCTGCTTTTGTTAGTGAAAGTGTCAAGTCAAATTTTCAACCCTTTTCTCTCACTTCCAAAGACTCTAGTGAATTAACCATAGAACTGATTCAAAAGAAACTGAGGGAACGGTAAGTAAGTTTATTTATTTGGTACCTGCTGGTAAGTACACACCTTGGAGACAGAATATGTGATCTCTGTGGAGGCCAGCTACTTACTCAACAAACTTTGCCAGTTACTGATCGTCTATAATGTTGTCTCAGGTAGGTATCGACCGGGCAGAGACTTTTGACTACAAGTAACAAAGGACAGGTTTCTTGAAAGGCATTGTTTTTTTTTCTTCAATATGTACCAAGTTGTTTACTCACAAAATAACATCACAGTGATTCCAAGATTTGTTTGGCCTATTGGACACATTTTATTTTTTTTCCTCTACTACAATGTTTTGGCAAGCCTACCATATGTAAGATATGTTTAATCAATGCCGGTTCAGCATTGCTGTGTCAGGGCCAGATTATTCAGAACAGGCCATTCAAGTGCAAGTATATAGTTTCACAAGACTAACAACAAAGCTAGCCAAGACGTTATTGGTCCACCCTTTGAATACACTGTGAGTGTGAGCAATTCAAGCTATATGCAATGTTTGTTTGCTAAAAGTTTTTAATTAACAGAATCAATAGAAAAATTGTTTTTAAATTTAGAAGGAAAATGTTATTCATTTGAATATTAAACATATACAACATTGTCCTAAAATGTAGCTTTTAAAATTGGATTTCTGTAGTAAAATTCTTTGAAATTTGATTAAAAAAGAAAATCACTGTAAGATTAAAAATCTATAACAAAATTAAATAGAAAAGACAAATTGTCCTAACATTTAGCTATAAAATAATTTTGGCTCTGGGATGGAAGTGTTTTTTTTTTTTTTTTTTTTTTTTTTTTTTAAAAGGGATTTTTAAAAGATAAAATATAAATTGTTTTTGGGATGGTTTATATACAGGGTTTTTTTGGGGTTTTTTTTTATAAAATCACTTCCGTCCTGGAGGCGTCCCAGGGAAGATATCTGTCCATCCTCAACACATTTTTACCATCCATGGGACAACGTTAATTTCGAGCCCAGACATTACAACATCATAGGTGGTTTTCAATAGCACAACCACTCATCGCAACCTTTTTTACCAGAATTGGTTCCCCGTGAAGTGGATGACAAAAGATTACATTTATAACAGATCTGGCTGATGCAATGTTTTTATTTAAAAAAACTACACGAGACGTGAAGAATGGCCATTTTGAATGCAAAGGTCACACAGTACATAAGCTCGCTCAATGGCATCTAACTGTTGACTGAGTAACCCACAGGAGAGAATCACAAATGTGCAGTAAGGTCCTCTCAGATTGGTTGCCAAGTTACATCAAAGCCACATAACCAGTTTTCGAGATAATCAAAATGGTTAGTTCTTTTCTGGGCAGACCTCGTACATCCCTTGCTGAGAATGGGCTGATCTGATTACTATATTTGCCACCACTTCTTTTCTGTTGACTATCATTTTCTGGGAAAAGATGTGCCCTTTCCATCTCTTTCCTTATCGATTGTACACCTGCAGGAAGCTCAAGAATGGATTGGTTGAAATGTGGTAACAAGACCTGAATGCATTCAATAGTCCAAACAACTCTTGGGATGATAACGACCCTTCTCAAAATTACGATTATTTCTGCATTTGAAAACTTTTATGAAAAAAGGCTTCTTTATCTGTGGTCTATGTGTCTAACTTTAATTTTTTTTTTTTTTTTTTTTTTTTAACTTACTGATATGGCACAATGATAGAACCAGACTTCAACACTGAAGGTTAAGTGCTATCTGGTTAAAGGTCATCACCACAGAACTGACTTTGTGGAAGGAAAACTTTCTTACCTGTTGTCATTTTAACTCCTAAATTCATAAACTGCTTGGTACCGATCCTAATTGACAGCAGAGCTCTTCGGTGGAGAAAACAAATTTTGTTAAATTTATTATGTCAGATGGAATATAAAAAAATTTCACTGAAAGTTGAAAGGGAGGTCATTTTGATCAGTAGTATCCCCTTGATATCAACATTTTAATTTTCTTATATGAATTTAAGAGTTATTACTTGTTTAATATACAGAATAGAAATACCTACTTGTTTTAGGAAATTGATTATTTTTTTTAAATTTCAAATTTCAAAGGCATTAAATCTTTCCAATATATCTCACAAGAATGAAGAGACATTTCTTCAATACTAACAGTAAACAATAAAAAAAAAAATTGTCATAGCATTTTCTTGCTTAAAAATAACTCCTCACACTGCATAGAACATATAAAGTTGAATATGCATAGAGGGAAGTCTCTCTCTGTCATTCACTCACACATTTGTATGTATCTAATCTAAAATCTATCTTTGTCCCTATCTTTTTTTCCAGCCTTGCTTCAATTATTTTCTGTCAGTCCTGAACAAACCTGTTATTCATCTTTGCAAAAATATGATTATGAAAAATAACTCCTAGGTGGGAATTGTAGTGAGTTAATAAAGGTTCCCAGTAAAATATGTGACCAGCAAATATGTCTATAATTTTGAGTTCTGAACTGATTCCCCTCATCCCCTCTCTAAACTAAGCAATGATTCCATTCTTGAAGAACTCGTCAACGTACAACAGAAACGGTGCATCCGATCATGGTGAACAATCTGATAAAGAACAAAAGACAGCCATTTAATTTCATTATTGCATTAATTTCTGATGAACATGTTGTTTAATTATACTTTTTAATAAAAAACATTACACTTTTTAGAATCTTTGTATGCTGGTTAAATACTGCTATAGGTTTATGTACCTCAAACCAAAGTGTTGAAAATGGAATTACTTAATAACAAGTCCTATTTTCTCCCCCTCTATGTGGGGAAAATCATTTGATATATACATCTTTATCATGTAAAGAAATGTATATACCCCAATAGTAGTAGTAGTTTGTATATTTTAAAATATATGAGAATAAATTTCTAAAAACATTTTTTACCTCATCCAAAAATGATATTCAAATTTCCATCAGTGTAAAATATGAATTAATAAATAATTATAAGTCTTACTCAGAATCCTGAACTTATAATAAGGGACATAAATTTAGTGAATACTGTTGAAGATGAAACATGACTTATGTTTTTTATTTTAAGAAATCTATTTTGGTTATTGTTTATGATACATCGGAAAATAATTCTTTCTTTTAAATATTCTAAATGTTCACTGTGTAGCTGTTATATAGTTTGTTTTGATACGTATCTACAGCATACAACGCTGCTGTACCAATTAACAATCCATGCTGACTAAACTTCTAGCTGTGTACTGTTTGGTCATCAAAAAGTCATCAGTTAACTCAACCTGTAATGAAAGGAACAACATTTTAAAAAGTGTTGGGTGTTTTTGCTCCACCATATAATAATATATATTTTCATATGAATCCAGAGGCCCACCTGGTATTTATAATGTTTTGGTTAAAAAAATGTTAAAAGATTTTATGTTGAACTTTTGTGTAGGTTTAAATCTATTTGGTATAGTTTAATATAGTATAAAAACTTTTCCTCTGTGGTATCATTCTACAAAATACCTGCCAAATGCCTGCTTGTGTTGATATTATTTCTTATTATATAGTAATTGGTTGACCATCATTCTGATGATGTCTGTGGCTGTCATCAGTGGACCCAATAGTCCAATTCTTGAGGTGCACATTTAGGAACAGTTGGGCCACTTTCAGCATTCTCTGGCGCTGGTGATCCACTCTCTTTAGCTCTTTTCAAAGGGTGTACAGGCCACGTGCATTATGCTGCACCATTTACAGGATGTCACTGGCTCATTTACAGGATGCCACAGTGCTTTAGGCTGTCCTTAATGTAGTCCTTATAGTGTTTCTTGGGATGTCAAAAATGTGGTGGAAAGGAAAGAAAACTGCTAAATAGATCCACCATAGATTCTTCATGTAAATGCAACTTGTAATGATGTCAAGGAGGAAACACCATTTCTCAAATCTTAACATCAGGAAGGACATCTGGCTGTAAATTTCTCTAATAAGCTTTTACTTACTGCTTTTAGTCACGTGATAATGTTTTTGTTTTTTTAAATGCTGGTATCTTCACAGAAACAATTTTCTCTTTATTTACTAATTGATCTGTTGCCTTGAAGTATAATCTAAGATTTTAGTTTGGTTCAGTAACTATTTTAAAAAAAACACATTTTGTTGTTGATGACTGATGGGATCCACCAGCCAGCTTTAGGTTTTCTATATGATTAGTGCCACTCTTCCGTTGTGTTGGTAATAATCCGAATCAAACTTAAAATTTTGAAAGAGGTAAATAACTCAAAATGTCTGCAACCATTTCTTTGTCTATTTTATTAATTCTGTGGCGTTTTGCCCTTCTTTTTTTTTCTCTGTTCTTTTTCCGTACAGTCTGGATTCAATTAATCAGGTGCATCGCAGTCACGCAAATGAACGTGACGCTCTGGTTTTCAACCTTAAGGACACTCAAAAAGAGATCGAAGAGGCTGAGAAAAACTCTAGCATCCTTGAAGAACGGTTCAAGTTCTTCCAGGAAATGAAGGGGTATGTGAGAGACTTGGTTGAGTGTCTCAACGAGAAGGTGGGTCTACACATTTTAAAGAACACAGTCTTTTACCAAAAATCTGTGGATGTTTTCAGAAAGAGAAAAGAGAGAAAAAAACATTTTTTGTTTTAAGATACAAAACACAAACTGTTTTTTTTATTTTATTTTAAAGTTTTTGTTTTGTCAAATCAAAAAAATGATCACAGTATCAAAAAGTTATTAATTCTTCATTATGTTATTCCAAACAATGCTGGGAGGGAAAAGTTGTTCCTAGACTATCCTAAAGCTGTTTTTGCTATGTTCAAGAATGTCTTTTATCCCTTTGTATTTTTTTGCCTATACCTCTATGTATTCATCTATGTTTGTCTGTCTGCTTGTCCACACAAGATCTCCAAAAGTTCTCATTGAATTCCAATGACATTTTGTTTGGTGGGCCATGAGCCAAGGAACAATTGATTCATTTTTAGGTTAGATCAAGGAATCTTTTTTACAATTTTGTTAACATTGCAAGTGAACAATTATTCAGCTTGTATTCAGATGTTGTAACACAGTAATGACATTGGTGTCATCATAATGGAAGCTTAGTGAAATAACAGCTAAGACGTCATAAAGAGTACATAAATTTATATAACTTCATTCAAAATGTTGTCAAACTCCTCCTCTGGTATTGACTTTATTTTCCCTTGGTAAACAACAATGACCCTCACCAAAAAATAGAACCCTCCAAGGCTACTTAGGAGGCTGAAATGTGGTATGCAACCTTATTTCAACCCCACTAGAAGATTTATAAAGAAAAATTGGTGTCACCTGACCCTTCTTTCCCCCCACAGGCCAACTTATTTTTTTTTCCCAGTTTATATCTAGAATTACCTCAAATTATATCTAGAATTATCTAGATTGTCATACCATTTATCTAGATAATATTTTATTAAGTCCCCTTCCATGGCCAAATTTAAAATCTTTTTCAGTTAAAAGAAAACTGTTTTTTTCCAAAAGTTGAAATATTGTCAAAACTTATAAGCTTCAGAGTGAAGTTTGACTCTGGAGCAGCCAGGCTTGTTCTATTTTTTTGTGTCGAATAACTGTTCATGGGGCTTGTAAATATAATAAACTGCATTTTAGTTGTTTTTCCAACTATTGATGATATGTCTCTGATGAATAATTATTACAAGGTTTTGTCACGGCATAGTCTGGGATCCGTAACCTGGTTGTTCAGTCTTACTGACAATGGCATTAGAGGAGGTATATACATATACCAATAAGTTTCTCCAGTGGCATTTGCTCCTAACAACAATGTGAGACAATCTTTTGCAGCTTTGTACCCTAGTGCCTTTTTCTCCACTTTTGACATAAAGGTTTTAGAGGTAAACGTTTCCAAAAAGCCCACAATCATTTACATTAAAACTAGATTTATTTCTTAATAAAATACTGTACTTTAAAAATTTACAAAGTTGCTACACAAATGGTATGATGTGGCATGAGCAAACACTCCAGAAAGAAAAGGCAAACCAAGTGTGACTGTCCAACGATTGCTTTCTTTTGTGCGTGCCAATAAAGCAACGAGATGGTTCCTTATAAGGAGGTTCAAATTTGAGCCGGAAATTCCGGGCCTGGACAAACAACAAGAATTAAAAAAATTTTTTGTGATTTTGGCTATTAAGTTGCTATAATATTAAGCTTCATTATAACAAGGTATCATTGACAGAGGAAACATAAAACGAGGTATTAGTGCATTGGTTCTCAAAAATATTTTGTATAACAGCATACTAAGAAACATACTTGACTTACATGGCACACCAACTTTTCACTCCATTAAAATATGAATATACTTTGCTATATATCAAGCCATAATTAGGGTATTTTTATATATTTATATATGCTAATTATAAAGACATTTATTAGTTG
>VCCN01003852.1:2072270-2085903 GCA_006491835.1 Architeuthis dux | reverse complement strand
ATTTTCCAAACTTTTGTTCATAAAACCTTTCTGATATAAATGTATAAAGAATGAAAGCTTATTCTGATTTGAGACTGGCAAATCATGAACAAAGAATCTAAGCGGTCTTCAAAGTAGGGTGGCCAAACATCCAGCTTAAAGCACTCCGTCCAGCACCACCTCAAGCCTAATGTTAATTGGTCCTCCTTTTTAGAAGATGACTAAAAAAACTTATATAAATTACCTCAGTGGGAACTGAAAGCTATAACAACCATTTAACGTATTTTTATTATATGTAATTGCTGTTGTCATCACTCCTTTTTGGAAATTTTGAAATGGCCACCCTACTTCACACCCTTTAGTGGGGGTTGCGCATGCGCGTCTAAATCAGAAGAATAAAAAGATGAGACAAGATGATAAACCTTATGTTTATTTATACAGACATCAAATCCAAGTCATAGTCATTGAATGATGGGCTCCTCCTGTGTTGTGTGTCTGCTTCACTATCATCAATCCAACCTGAAACGTTGCTGATTGTGTCATTACCAGTTCCTTGTTGCATTCAGCTTTTGTGTTCCTCTTATGAGAGATTGCGACTGTAATTGACAGCGATCATGATAGGTTTACCATTAGGCCACTAAATTTCTTGACCTCTAGATTAGAATTTCTTTTCAACTATAACTTCCATAGAAGTTCTTTTCAACTATAACTTCCATAGGAGAATTTCTTTTCAACTATAACTTCCATAGAAGTTCTTTTCAACTATAACTTCCATAGAAGTTCTTTTCAATTATAACGTCCATATTGTTTTTTTTATATACCATCCTAATGGGATCAGTGATACTGATTTTTTGTTCTTTTTTTTTATGTTTCTTTATTTCTTTTCTTTGTACTACCATTTTAAAACAAATTTACTGTTTTTGTCACAAGTGCCTTTTCTGGGTTTTCAGTATTCTACAGGGATATTCAACAAAGGGAGGGAAGCACAAATGCACACAAATCCTTACGAGCATTCATTCTTTTGTTTGAGTGCCTATCTTAATTTTCATAAATAGTGATTCCGGCAAGTTCTTCCGGCTTCATAAGATACTCAGTGATTAGTTCATTGAATATGTCAGTCTTAGATTAGTAAAATAAATGTTAGTCAGTCAACATCTAATGTCTGAAGAACATATGTACAAGGAAAGAGTTGAGGAGACTGATGTGACGAAACAGAATTGTACAACTCTTTAATGGGCCAGTAGTTTGTTTTTGCAATTTGGATAAAATTATTGATATATAATATTAACCAAACAAAATAAGTTGTTAAAAGCCTTGGTTTGAAGTCAGTTTTTTTTTCTCTTTGGTAAGTTATGGCAATAAGCTTATGCTATTGCAATGTGGAGCGCAAAGAGTACGGCATGACACACAAAGCGCCTTGGTCATCCACTGCGTCCTGATCTGTCTCCAGCTGTCCTGGCTGTGTCTTGTTGCCGAACCAAGGCAGACAGGGATGAGAGAGTGAGGCTGACGACATGTGCAATTCTCCATCATTATAATCCAAGTCATAACTTCAGACTTTATACTGCAGCTGCTGCACCAGGGCGCCAGACTAACTGTTTTCACTACCGTCCTGGAACTGTCCCGAAAAACAATGTAAACCATCCCAAAATCAAAATGTTATTTCTTTACTTTGTTATTATCATCTATAGTTGTTAGTAGCATAATAAAAACACCATTAAAATGTTGAGGAAATAAATCATTGTCAAACTCCAGTAGAAACCTTTTCTACCGTAACAAAATGACAAAAACAATCCTCACCAAATTTTTTTAAAAAAAGATGATATCTTCCTCGGACACCTCGGGGACGGAATTAATTTTTGTAAAAAAATCACTTCCGTTCTGGAGGCGTCCCGGGGAAGATATTTGTTAGTCCCGAATACATTTTTACCATCCCTGTGATGACGGGACAACATTAATTTTGAGCCCTGTGCTACACCACTCAGAACTGAAGTCATTGTCATCTTTAACCTCGAGGAATGAACATGATGATTTTTTTTTTTATCAACTTGGCTTTGAACCTTATACCTTGCAGCTGTGAATCTGTTGCTCTATCATTCACCCTGAATATGATAGTTTGTCTTATCATCTTTTTTGAATGATTAAACCGATTAATTTCTTCTTCCTTCTGCGGAATCTATATATCTATATATAACTATCTAGCTCATATATATATAGTGTTGTATATATTACTTAATACTTATACAGGAAGATCCGATGAGGATTGAACCCACTAACAACAGGATTGACTTGCTTTAGTTAAACTTTACTAAACTGTCTCCCCTAGGTGGAAATTATGGAATAATCCAGTATGTCCACTCTACGGATAAAGGCACTAACACTGATTGTGTAACTTTTGTACATCTTATTTCATGTTAAATGAAGCCATTATTTATGGTAAAGATTTCGTTCTTATTCACAACATATATATCGCCTGGGAAAAACTTAAATTCAAATTTGACAACACAGTGAAAAATATGTTCTTTTAATATATTTCTTCATACACAACACAACAAATGAAAAAAAGATTATTTATACAGTGATGCAATCCTTTATTTCCGATCAGCACCGTTTACTCATTGCTATAGATTGATGGCCTTAGTTAAGATAAAGGTAAATAGTAGACAAAAATTATTAATAATGGTTTACAATACTTTGTATAATGAAAAATGAATAATAGAATAATTTTATTATAAAAAATGACCTGATTTAGTTGTGGTTGCAGTAACACAAAAGCATACCTGGACCACAGCCATATGTGTTGAGCTAATACTTTTACTACTGCTACTCAACTGCTTAAATGACAAAAGAGTGATGTGACAAAAAAAAACATATAAAAATGTATCTTATTGTTAGAAATCTGTGTGTCATTTGTAAGAAGAATGATTGACAAAACTTCTGATATAAAAATTATTTGTTTCCAATGTTTAGAACCAGAGACTGATAGAAATGACCTCTGGTGGTCACAAATGACCTCTGAGATCAACCGCAAATATCCTATATCACAAGTTGATGTTTTGTGAGTCTACATGCCAAATATTAGATCAATAGGCCTTGTACTTTTAGTGTGAAATAGGCACAGACAAATAAACAGAAGGCTCAAATATTAGTATAGATATATATGTTTTTAAATACTTGTAATTAAATCTTTTTGGTCAATACCAGTAATAGACTCATTTGGTAGATCTTGGACTAAAATTCAATGAGCCTGGATTTCAATTCTTGATATTATCTGATTTGAGCAGCAGCATCACCTGCCTGTGAAGATTATCACCAGCCATAATGCTCTAAGCAAGGAAGTACTTACTAAAACAGAAACCTGTAGAAGAATGAATAGATGCTCCAAGTACACTTAACTGACGCAGCCAACAATGGTGGTGTTTTAATGATTCAGGAAAGCTGATAAATTCTAAATTTTCTCAATCGAGCTTTCATATCATTTTTGTCATTGTTTCAATATTCTGTTTTGTTCGTAACACCTTTTTGTTTAAATCAATTGTAAACAAATTTCTCCCAGACTGACCTTATGTGTTTTTGGTGCCCACCCGACTTTGGAGCCTAATTCAGTAGTGTTTATAGTTTTCTTCACCTTTTTTCTTTCTACAGATAAGGCTAAAGTCGTTATTGATGCTGCTGAAGCAAAACAGAGACGGGTGGCCGAGAGGGAAGCCAGACGGTAAGAAACCTCATTCACTAATCTTATTGCTTTTACTTGCTCTAAGGACCAGCCTTGCCAAGAAACAATTTTTTAAAAATCCCTAGAAAATGTTTTTTCTCTATTAATTATATAACTAGGGCAGTGGCCAGACTTTATGGTGTGTGGAGCAGCCTGCTATAATTGTCATATAAAATAATTTTCCATCCATCGTACGATACTACTGCTTCAAAGTATTTCGGTTACTCCTTTTAGTGTTGCCAATTTAGATATTTTATATCTAAATTCAGATAATTCTAAAGAGCAGAAGTCAAGAGATATAATTTATAGAAACTACGAAGAAAGATCTATAATCTTTAATGTTTTATTTATTTTTATTAGATTTCTCGAGAACCGGTGATCCAAACTCAACACTGCACTGCCTTGTGTGCTGGCGAATGTCAACTTTGTACAATGGCTAGTTGTCAAGTAATCACAGTGTATCAGATTTCTCGAGAATCAAAAATACTTCAAACTCGACATTGCACTGCCTTGTGTGCTGACTAAGATATCTGGCAAATATCAACTTTGTACAATAGCCAGTTGTCATGTAATCACGGTGCATACACACACACACAGAATTCTTCAATTGTGGTTAGGTTAAAATATAGCTATTTTTATCTATGTGTGTATAACATTTTCAGTAGTTCTATGCTTCCCCAAAACCTTACTACCTACAGATCCATTGATGATTCTGCAGTATTCTAGACCATTCGGTATCAATAAATATGGCCCAAGGACAAACTTTCCACAAGTTTATATAGAAGGCCTCCTTCTGTCCCGGTAGACAATGGAATGACACTGAATTGACCTCTCCAGGGCACATGCCTTGGCCTAGTGTATAGAGATCCTGGCATACCCAATCGACAGAATCCCCCTCACAGCTTCGCTGATGTAGTTTAAAGCGAAGCAAAGCTATACGTTTGGCATCAGCTTGGCTGCAGGCAATGCCAGAAGGAAGTTAAAGTTATCATCCAGCCACCTTAACTCTTTCCTCCCTGACAGCCAAATTTTCAGTGCTTATTCCCAATGTATCACTTCCAAGTCCAGTGAAATAAAATCATGAAAAAGTTCATTGAAAAAGGTATTATTATTGATTGATTGGCATTGTTAAGATTTAAATCTGTGTATGGTTTAAATTTAAACATGTTTTTTTTTTTTAGTAATTTTGTTTTTGTTGCCCAGGAAATAATGCAAATATGAGATCACACTTCTACACATGATCAGGGCATGAGTGAAATTTATTATCACGCCTAGAGGCGTTATCAGGGAAGAAAGAGTTAAGGGGGATCCACTCCCTAATGTTGAATCGGTTGTCTGTCTCCTAGACTTGTTTCCAGCCAGGGCTAGAGAGCCCAGTCTGCCCTGCTATTAACCCATAGCTGGGGGAGGTGAGATGGATTCATGCTTTTCCCAAGGGCATTGGTGCAACGTAAACACAAACTGTTTCAGCCAGTATTTGAACTTAGTTTGTGGATTCTATTCTCTGTGCTATTAACCTGCATCTCCATAAGTTTATATAACACATTTGAATAACTAAGATGAAGTGATTTCATTGTTGCAGATATTTTTCAGATGTGCGCTTTCATTTTTGTTTTTAGCACAAAATTTCAGGCCTTTTGGCTAAGATCAAAGTGTAGTATTTTTTCTTCGAAACTGCCATGGCCTCGAAATTCAGAGAACCACAGCCCTTTGGGTTTCCTTGTGGCATGCTCGGGTATCGTCCTGGGAGAAGTTGCACAGGATATCTTGGGCAGTTGGTCGGGAGGCGATCACCATTAGCATGCTCAGGATTCATCCTGAGAAGCTTTTGGGATCTTCAGAAGGTAACTTCTCGAGGTACAGCCAAGAAACATGGACAAAAAAACGTTGTGAATCATGGATGTAACCTTTTCTCATAACCCTACTGGAATAACAATGCAAACACAACTTACAGAAAAATATGTCAACTGAGATACTCCTTATTTCAAAATCCAAATCATTACTACTGGGACAAAAGCATAATTTGTAGGGAGAGAAAAATTGGTCAATCTTTTCCTCCGTGTGTGTGTGAGGGAGGGAGACACACACACCAACCAATCACGAGAGCACGACACTTTCCAGATTTGTGGATTAAAGCTTATTTCCAGGTGGATGTATCTCTGTCCTTGTCCGTGGAAATTCTCTCTCTCTGGTCTGCCCAAATATATATAGTGTTCCTTTATCTGCCTTCCCGTCATTGTTAATTAGCCTCAAACTAGTAAGATGTCATGGCGAGAAGACGGTGTCCAGTCTTACCTTGTAACAAGGCATTTTTCCCTAATCTTCTCAACAAGAACACCATTTGGTTCCATAAACTTATCAAGCTATAATGTTCTTAATACATCTTTTCCATTTTTGAGATGAAGTATTATAAATCATTATTATTATTTTAAATTTTTATGACTACTTTTTACCTTCATGTTAATTTTATTAGCTGCTTTTTTATCCCAATAAACAGAGCTTCCCCTGGCTATGGGGATGTGGGTTCAAATCTCACCTAAGGCTTATTTTTTATTTTCCAATCAACACTATTTACTCACTGGTGGAGGGTAATCGACCTGAGCAAAAGTTGCAATAAAAAGCAACTAATAAACTTAGATGATGGTAAAAAGTAGTCATAAAAATTTAAAATAATAAATGTAATATTCTTGCTGGGCTGATAAAAAGTACTTGGTAACTTCAAAAGATGGTACACATACACAATAAAACAATAAAAAGAGAAAGATTAAAGTGTGTATCAAGTTAAAGAAATCCATATAGTTCATAACAAATAAATTTCCTTTTAGTTAAGACTATTTCAAAGACAAAACTGGTCTGCCCAAATATATATAGTGTTCCTTTATCTGCCTTCCCGTCATTGTTAAAGTTAAGTTAAAGCAATTAAAATAAAATAAAAACTGTATTATTTTAAAACATATTACATAGATAGCACTTTTTTGTTGTTATCTAACCTCTAACAATTTTTTAAGTAAGGGATTATTGTCATCTATGTCCATGTATTCAAGGGGAATAACTTTCTTAAATTTTTGGACCCCACTATTGTATGTGTACCCTAAAGACCACTGGATAACAACATGCTACTGAAGAATGTATTGACTGAAACATTGATATAGAAGAATAGAAAAAACAATAAACAAGACTCTAGTCTGAATAATGTGTAGAATAACATTTGAAGTTTTGCAAAACTCAACTTGGAAAGTACTTAGATTAGAATTCCTTGAATTGGTTATGTTTGTCTCCAGGTCACGAAGAAGAAGAGCGCGAGAAAACAAAGAGATGTCTGGCCACCATGAAGGTTTGTCATCTGATGATGAAGAGAACCAGTCGGATATTACAAAATTCAATTCAGAATATGGTAAGTTTTTTCAATTTCTTAATATATGTCAGTGTTTTTGATTGCATTTGTATTTTTTTAATATCTGCTATGGCAAGTCAGTAGTCAGATATCTGCTAAATAATTAAGATATACCATATTTCCCAGTGTTGAAGACAGTATTTCTTTCCTGAAATAAGTTTTGCCTACAGACCATAGATTACTTTTTTTTATAGGTCTATCCTAACCCCAGAGGAAGGTAATCTATGCTGGACAGTAATCTGAACTTTTAAGCAAATTTAATGACACTGAAAAGAAATCAATAAGTTTTACACATAAAAAAAAACAATTACCATATATTCTTAAATATAAGACGTGTTCAGAATTGAGCATAAAATTTCAGAAAATCGACTGACTCGAATATAAGCAGAGTCTGTTATTTTGCCATCACCTCGTCATGAGAGATATCCCTTTCATGGCACTTGGTCAGCAGTCACCGAAACCTGAATTTCTTTCATCTTCAACATATGGATTATTGTTTTCAGCTCGTAAAAGTGAAATTCTCATCAGTGATGACGAATCTACCTGAAAAAATGATTTAAAATGGATACTACACAATATGTACCATATACTACCTACATAGCATTTCATACAAAACCGTGCTAATGAATTTAGTTAAAAGAACGTGCATTATTGCTTGCTAATACGCATTGTATATATTGATGCTGTATTTGTATAGGCAAAAGTATTGGCCATTTTTGACTGACCTGAGTATAAGTCAAATTGCTGATTTGAGGTCATTTTATTTAGTTAAAAAACCTCTTATATTAAAGAGTATGTGGCAATTTTGTGATTTACTATGAATGCACCAGGGTTTTGCCTTTGTAAGCACCAAAATTATAAAGATTCATGTTGTAGATCAATTTTTCTTCTTTTTTTTTACATTGTTTTCATTCATCCTGTTTAAGCTGTTTTTTTAAAGAGAAGATCAGCTTGCATAGTAATAGTAGTAATATTATTGAAATAACTTAACTCTGAATTCAAATAACTTAACTCGCAATTCAAATAACTTAACTCGCAATTCAAATAACTTAACTCGCAATTCAAATAACTTAACTCGCAATTCAAATAACTTAACTCGCAATTCAAATAACTTAAGATGAAGAAGTGTACATTGAAAATATGCCCAACGTTTCCAATATACCCTGTTTCTTTTTTCTTACAGCTGAAATCGTAAGAATCCGCCAGAGATTGTTCGATGACGTTGAGGAAGATTTCAGCGAGTTAGACAACATCAGATTACATTTTGAGAAATGGAAGAGTGATAATTCTGAATCTTACCAAGAAGCTTATATTGGCCTCTGCCTTCCGAAACTCTTAAATCCATATATCCGACTGGAATTGCTTGACTGGAATCCACTGCAGGTGAGATACTTACATCTTCAATTAGAAACTGTCACCATAGGTTTCTTCAGTTTTTAAGTGGGTCTGGCTGGCTGTGTTGCACGTACAGGCTGTACCACTGGAGCTAGAGGTTTGAAAATTTAAACATCTACTCCTTATGTCTGGGAAGAAAAATCTTTTTCTTTTTTTCTTTTTTTTTTTAAATTCACCCCTAAATGAGTTTTTAGTGGGTGGTTCAATTTGCAATATAAGTTTATTCTATATTGGTCCCTAGTTTGTTGGTTTTTTTTGAAAATTCTGACTTTTATAGTGGTTACTGTCCAACACAATGTGAGAGAAGTAACTTATTCATTGATCACCCCCTTTTCCAATTTTTTGATTGATCACCCCCAAAATGGCATGCTGCTAAAAGACATTGGTCACGTGACAGTTTCTATTGAGTGACTAACCAGACCTGTTTATTTTTCTTACTTCCCCCGTATAAATTCTAAACAGTGTTTGAATATAGATACAGAGGTATTTTTGAACAAGTTTGGATGTTCCACTTAAGAAGAATTACAAAAATGAACAAGTTTGGCCAAAGACAAATATACGGAAGAAGCCACTTATTGTGATCATTTTGGTACAGGTTTTTTTAAATAACAATAACCAGCTGATAACATAAGGATATAAAAATTGGAACAATTTACATTCATTGTTATAAACTACTTTATTATTATAAAGTTATAAAAAATTTATTAATAATAATAAAAAATTTTATACGTTTCAATTCATTTTAAATAAAGTGTTTGATAACATTATCCAGTAATTCTTGCTCTCATGGGTTTTCAATACAGTTAGCTATAAAATGCGGTTAGCCATTAAATGACTAAAATGCGGTTAGCTCTAAAATGCTCTCATGTGTTTTCAATGCGGCTAGCCATTAAATGGCTAAAATGCGGTTAGCTCTAAAATGCTCTCATGTGTTTTCAATACAGTTAGCTATAAAACGCGGCTAGCCATTAAATGGCTAAAATGCGGTTAGTTCTAAAATACGGTTAGATCTAAAAATGGCTACTTCCGGGTAACTTGAGAAGAATGATACAAAACAAAAATCAAAATTTAATATAATTATAACATTAATAGGCGATCAATACATTGTTTAGAACCATCGGCACTACTTTGCCTTTTGGTTTTTTACATAATTAAAATAAATTAAATTACATTGTTTATTCTTTGACTTAAAATAGACTTGTTTTTCGGTACACTGTCATTTTAATTAATCTTTGAGGCTTATCCATATATTTTCTATATTCTTATTGTCTTTTATTTTCCTTACATAATATGGTAAAATAAAATTAAAAATAGCCATTTTATAGCTAACCTTATTAAAAACCCATCAGAGCAAGGGTAACCCATATCTATGACTAAAATAAATGGCTTGGTCTGTGCATATATATATATAAATTTCTTTCTTACTTCAGGAAACTTCCAAAGATTTTGAAGATTGTCGGTGGTATGAATGTTGTGCTTTTTATGGTTTTGAAGAATATGTGATATCTGCCGGAGATGATGAGGATAATGTGAAACTGATACCAAGTATAGTGGAGAAGGTAATTCTGCCTAAGCTAACAGGTAAGAGGAGAGAGAGAGAAAGATCTCTGATTGCAACTTGCTCGACTTTGAGCTGGTTGTTGCAGGGAGGAAAGAACTTGCAAGCGTACATATGAAAGAGAGATCAGTCCATTACCCCCCAAAAAAAGAAACATTGACTACAATTAGCATTTTTATTTTTGTCAGATTTTCTGAGATGAGGAATTATCATTTATTATACACTGATTCACTAAGACTTGTGTTCTCATGTTGTGTCTGAAGATGAAAAATGAGGATTGAATAAAAAGGCTTGATTTGATATTACCAGAAGGTTACCAACTACGACTGACACCTGAAGAAGGCAGGAGGGTACATCTGCCGAAATGTTGTGACTATAACAACCAAGACGAGGATACTAGTCAGAGTAATTCAGTGTATAATAGCATTTTTATTATTTCTAATTTCATCTATATATTTCAATTATTGTGACTTATCCATATTACAGGTGAAGCTCCTACTTTGTCCGCTCTTACTTTGGACGATCCTATTCCAAAGTAGTACAAAATAGGAGCTCCACCTTTTTAATTGTTCCCAGATTGTCCAATTTCTCGGAACGCATCTTGTGCAAAATAGAAGTTTTGTATTTCAATTATTATCACTTTGGCATGTCTTCATAGGTTATACTTAATTGTGAAAAAACTGAATTTCTATCTCTGGGCAGAACTTTAATCCCACTTGTTTCTTCTCATCCTCTTTGAGAGCCATAATTAATTTGGCTCTTTCTATTCATCAAAATTTCTTAAGGAAATCAGTGTAATTCTAAAAGTTACAGCAATGATTTTTATAACAAACAAGACTTTTGTATCTGAACCTATAACTTTTTAACTAGCATGTTACAAAAATGATTACATGTATGGATAGTAACCATCATTTTTGTAACATGCTAGTTAAAAAGTTATAGGTTCAGATACAAAATAACCATATGATCCCTTTCATATATTTTAGTAATTTAAAATGGTTTAAAATCAATTACTTTGATTAATTACATTACTTGATCTATGTTCCATTAGAGGTATAGTTATGATTTCCAAAATATTCCCCTCTACTGAGGTTGAAAAGTATAGGTTTTCAAACTGCAACACTAATGCCATGGACCTAGTTCCTGGAGATCTGTCTCCCAGACAGTACCTCCCCATTGCACTAACAGGTGGGAGAATGCATAAATCATATTAATGCCATGGTCATAACAAGAAGAGCAAGTAACTCTAATTGTTATGGCTGTGATAACTTGATTCATCAGGTACATGTTAAAAATAATGTTTTGTTTTGTTCCCCTACCCCCAGCAACAATTTAGCACAATCCCAATATGCCTATCACATTCCTGAGGTCAAAAAGTATATGTGTGCCAAATTTCAGTTCAATCCATCTAGAAAACTTACTCTATACTCAGAGTGATTCTCAAAAGGGAGGCACTTGGCTCCCAGGGGAGGAATTTTAGCCTGGGGAGAAATTTCAGTCAGAGGAATGTGTATAATGGAAAGCATATTGGTGAAAAAATTACTAGATGACAATTCAAAGTGGGGAAGGAATTGAGGAAACCTTTGATCGCAAGGGATGGAATGTGGCCTGAAACCCTGAGAACCACTGATTTGGAAGATTTTTTTTTTTAAATTTAAAAACTAACAAAATCCTGTCTTTGCTATGTTAAATTTGTTAGTAAGATGTCCTGTCTAGATTTGCTTAGCTACATTCTGCTGTAATTTGTTTTGTAGGGTTTGCTACCAATGTTTGGGATCCATTGTCCACCTCGGAGACAACCAGCTTCGCTAATCTGATTCAAAGAATCTCTCTTGACTACCACACAGTACATGGAGAGAGTAAAAACACACAAGTAAGTAATATTTCTCTTATTACCAATGATATTTAATAATATCTATTCCTAATGTCTGGGTTTTCAGATGACTGTCTAGAACAGTGGTTCCCAACCGGGGTGAATTCCCCCAGGGAAGGAATTTGGGTAGTCCAATGGGAGAATAAAGCTATTAGGTAAAAAAAACGTCCAGTCTAGAGATAGGGTTTTCTCTACTTCTATCTATCAAGTCAAAGGCTTGAAATAAGCACCAAGTTGAGAATGATTTCAGATGTGCTCTCTCGCTAATAGACCTACAAATTGAAGAACTAGTAGCAAAAAACAACAGAGATCACATTGAATTCTTATATATTTTTCTTAATAAATTGGAATTTCAAATGATGTGTTCTAATTATTTTCGCTTGCTTTCTTTGAGTAACACATACACAGCAGCAGTTGTACAATTATAAAATTAAACTAATTCTTAGTATGAAGCTGTCTAATTATACGTAAAATAAAGTTATTTGAAATTATTCTTTGTTGTAACTTAATAAATGATGGAGGGTGTATACTAGTAATCTTATTGACAAAAGTGGGGAATGACTCGAAAAGGTTGGGAACCACTGGTCTAGAATTACATAAAATACATTATTTAACCCTTATTTCATAAGGAAGTGCTAAAAAGATTTCTGGCTAGGTAATGATGAGTATGATAGCTATAACTTATAACAGCCTTTTTTCTTTTTCAATTAGCAATTTTGGATGATCTCATAGTTTAACGTCCCAAATGAGCACGGTTGTTGTGAGGGCACTCGGATAGTTACAACAAAATACTAACTAAAACTCTATTTTAATCTTTTTTTAATGTTTTTGTTGTAAAATAGTAATGAATTTTTACATTTTTGTGATTATAATAACAAGTATACTGGTATTGCTTATATTTTCATGACTTGTCAACATCATTTTGGAGACTGTACTGAAGGGCTGTCTAGTCTAACTAAGCAGGTATCAAATCTAATAAAAAATAAAGTATAAAAAAATCCAATAGTCAAATAAAAGTAAACACCTCATTGGCTATCTTAATAGTCTATTATTAACGCATCAGTTTCATAAAATGTTATTTAGCACCAGAAAAAGGTTTTCAATCAAAACTAATGGTCTGTTGTATTTGTTTTTTATAGTCTTTGCTCAAAGCCATTGTCCAGAGGATTAAAAAGACTCTTGATGATGACGTCTTTATGCCTCTCTACCTAAAAACGTAAGTATTGTCTATCACAATCTATATCTTAAATGATTATGATCAGGTTGCCAATTTAGATTTTTTTTTTTTTTTTTTTTTTCTTCCCATATTTGCAAGTCCAGTGTTGCCGATTTAGATGTTGTTTTTTTAAATTTGAGTGTAATTTCCACATTCGAAAAATAAATATCTAAATTGTCAACCTGATTATGATAGACTATAAGAAAATATATTAAGTGACACTGTAGATTTATGTTCCGTTGTTGTTCTACAATCCACCTTCACACACTTGCCCTCTCTGGTCCTTTCTTCTTTGCTTCTCACCGTCATTGATCAACCTTCTGCCTATGCACACACCTCAGAAGCCAAAGTGCCAGTGAGCCAGAATGACCAGCATTTATGGCAGTTCCTTCTGCCTATGATAAATAGGTCAACTCAAGCCAAGTAGCTGATTGGCCACTTTCACTGAAGCCAAGTTGTTTTGCTGGTGCGGGGTTCACAGCATTTCCATTACTGTTTATGGG
>VCCN01003852.1:2051726-2069499 GCA_006491835.1 Architeuthis dux | reverse complement strand
AAATGAATCTTTCTTTGAGTTTGGCTCAAATACTCAATTCAGTTTTTCTCTTCTTTTTCTTCACCCTCAGGGAAAAGATCCGATTGATTGGTAAACTGCTGATCAACATCCTCGCCTATGACCATGCAAGCAAACTCTCAGAATTATACGGCCTGAAGATATGAACTTCATTGATTTTTCATTAATGACATTTTTATTCATTATTCTCATGTGGGGAGGGCCAGAGGAGAGACAGACAGAGAGAGAGAGAAAACAGTGCAACTGATGCTCACTAACCCATTTCCTACTGTTTGCAAAGCTAGTATGGTCGTAATTGGGCCTTCCTCCACATATCAACCGAGTTTGGCTTCATGCCTGCACATTTACACACATTTTCCAGGGTTTCATTTTACCTTGGAATTTCACAATAAGCTAAACTCATTTGATATTTAAATGTATCATTCAAGAGAAGTCAGTGTTAATGGTCAAAATATGTATTGTCTATAACTTTGAGAAGAGTCGTTAACATTCCAACTTTTGTTCAGACGATCAAATCTCTTCTTTCTATCGTTGATATTGTCAATTGATTTCAGCTGCTCCATTTTTCAGACCTCGTCGGTGTAAAATTCAAGAAGAGCGGCTAACCCTTTTCTCCAAGTGAAGAAAAATTGTGGTGATTACTATACCAACGGGATCAATCCATTTCAGTAGCACTAGGTACAAAGGACTGAAGAACGGATCGGCCAAAACATTGTGTCGACCTCAAAGATGGGAAGGAGAGACTCGATTGTCCAAACAAAAGTTGGAATGTCAAAATATGTATTTAAATATATGCATAAGTTTTTGTTTTTCCCAAACCTACACACCTCAAAGCTGAATGTCCAGTGCCTGTATCATAGGTGCTAAATAATGACATATTGTTGTAACCTTTTTTTTCAATGCAGAATTGCTTAGATGAAAACTGTTCTGCGATTCATTAACTCTTTCCTCCCTGACAGCCAAATTTTCAGTGATTATTCCCAATGTATCACTTCCAAGTCCAGTGAAATAAAATCATGAAAAAGTTCATTGAAAAAGGTATTATTATTGATTGATTGGCATTGTTATGATTTAAATCTGTGTATGATTTAGTAATTTTTTTTGTTGCCTGGGAAATAATGCAAAATGAGATCACACTTCTACACGTGATCAGGGCAGGAGTGAAATTTATTATCACGCCTAGAGGCGTTATCAGGGAAGAAAGAGTTAAAAAGAATCCAACGGGCTTGTTTGCTGCATCTTTGGGTTTTCGGAAAAGTAATTCTTCTTGTGGATTAGCCAACTCAAAGACGGTCCCTGTTAAGTGCAAGAAGCAAAGAGAAGGTAATTAATTCAATAATTTAGGGTTAGGATATTCATTGATTAGAAGAATTTTTACTGGTAATAAAAAGATATTTGTATCGCTTCTTGTTCTCTTACGAGAAGAAAACCAAAGGGAATGTAATTATAAAAAGCTTTTATACAGAGGTTTGTGGTGATTAATCGGAAGAATTTAGGATTATCGTTATTCATTGATTAGAGCAATTGTTACTGGTAATAAATGATATCTTTGCTTCGCTTCTCGGATTTTACTGCAATCCACTCAAAGACTTGTTTTCTCATTTATGTGATGAAGTATTATAAAGTGCCAATTACAAAACAAAACCTGTTCATTCAGTTGCAACAATTACCATATATGCTGAACTATAAGACAAGTGTTTTACAACTGTATTTGGAGGACTACTGCTCCCTGCAACTCATCCAAGCCCCATTACTGTCCATATCAAGCTTCCGTAGACGGCCCCTAGTCGTAATACCAGCACATTGGACGCAGTGTAATATTTGCATACTTTGTTTTGTTTTTTTTAATTATATGTCTGTCTTATATACTGGCACATACAGTATTTTCTGCATGTTTTTAATGCTCTGACCTTTAGCATGGGACAATATTGGCCACTTCTGCAGTTCTGGATTTAAATGGTTCTTTCTCAAGAACATATTTCAGTAAAATTGAAACTACACTATCTCTTTCTCACACACACAGCAGGGTTGCCATTTGGTAATTTTCAACAAAGCTATTTGGTTCCGAAAATGAAGATTTGGTACTGAAGGAAAATTTACAAAAATTACCATATACATACGAATGATATAATACAAAATAAATATACATAAACAATAGATACAAAAATATTTTCATCCATTTTTCCTGCAAGCTTAATCTGACAATGAATTTTAAGTTATTTGATTATTTTGGTACTGAAGCTACTTAATTTGGTCCCAAGTCTCTACAAATTTGGTCTTGTGTGGCAAAAGACATTTGGCAACCCTGACACAGAGAGCTTCTTTGATATGTAATGTAATGGATTGAAATCTAATCAAGGTTGCTTTGACTGAGTTTTCTTGTTCAACAAAATGCAGATGCCACTGGGGCTGCTACAATGAATTCTAGTTATTTCCATCAACAACTGACATCTCTTTTGTTTTGTTTTTTTTATGCCCTTGAATAAAATATCTTTAAATCACTAAATATGTTCACAAAATGTTGTCTTATTGCATGCACACCATACACACACCAGTAAGAAAAATGCATAAAAAAATCATAAACTCTTAAAGAAAACAGGACCAGTGAGGAAAAAAAAGCATACCTGTAATGTGTTAATATAATTGTAAAAACTTGAAAAACACTGAACAAGAATATTTTAACATAAAATAGATGAAAAAATATTAATGCAATGGTGCAAAATAGCTATTTTTAGTGGCATGTAGCCACAATTTTGTAAAATACGATTGTTTAACTTTGCCACTGCATTAATATTTATGTTAAAATCTTGTTCAGTTTTTTTACAATCATATTGTGCAGGTACACTTTTTTCTCACTAGTCCTGTTTTCTTTAAGAATTTATGATTTTTCTTCTTTTTAGGTCATTTATAACTTACAGCTTGTTATTTGAATTAAACATAGTGATCTCTGCTGATTCTTTCATAAAAATAACAGTAATTTTTTTTTCTTGTTAATTTTGTCAACAAAGTCAACCAGATATTAATTTAAGAAACAAGCTCACATTTGGTTGTTTCCATTTATTTCCAGAGCTTTTTAGTGTAAGAAAAAACAAGTAAATTCAATTCCTGTTTTTTGATAAAAATTGTCAGCAGTATAGAATTAAGCATTGTCAACCATTTGTATTATTATTGATTTTTGACTAGTATTTTCAGTCGCTTTGAGAGCTTCTACTTTACTTCTGATCTGCACTGTTTACTTACTGTCATAGATTGATGACCTGATGAAAGACAATACTAATGACCGAGAACCTAAAAGTAAGCAAAAATGACTTCGAAACATTACAATATTCTACTTAATAATTAATGAAGAAATTTGGGCTTTTTTCTTTCTAGCAAAGCCAAGAAAAAACTCAAGAACTAATTTTTTCAAGTTTAATTATGTTTTTAAAATAGGGTGTCGATGTCTGCTGGATTATTTCTCTGATCAGTCACAAAAAACTCATTTTATGATATGTTTTTTATCACCCTGTTCTTCCAATGTTAATTTTATTTTACATCATAAATAACATCTGTCAGAAATGGTAAAAAAAAAAGAAATATTTGCCAAAAAAACAAGTCGGTAAAAGTGTTGTTCGCCAAACAGGTTGTCTCCGAATCGTCTGCTGGATGAAATTGCTATCAGCTGACTGTGTCAGCGACATGTTTGCTGAAAAGTCTGAGAACCATCTCGTAGGTAATGATATTAATTTCCTTCTTGTTGGTAAAATTGTAGCTTTTGGGTTGGAGGCCGTCAGAAGGTCACAAAACTCTTCAGCAAGTTGTTCACACTTTTTAACCTCTAAAAATGACTGAATATCAGTCTATTAATCGACTTTCAATATCTGTGATTATGTTTGAAATGTGGCTTCTCAGCCTTTTGGCTAAGATCAAAGTGTAGTATCTGTTCTTCAAAACCGCCATGGCGTCGAAGTTCAAAGAACCGCGACCCTTCGGGTGTCCTTGTGGCATTATCCTGTGCAACTTCGCCCAGGACATCTTGGCTGTGGCTAGGATCAAAGTGGAGTATCTGATCTGTGCTTCGAAACTGCCATGGCCTCGAAGTTCAGAGAATCATGACCCTTCGGGGGTCCTTGTGGCGTGCTCGGATATCTGGGAGAAGTTGCACAGGATATCTTGGCTAGCTGGTCGGGAGGCGATCACCCTTAGCACGCTCAGGATTTGTCCTGAGAAGCTTATCCCGGTACTTGTGGCATTTGTCTCAGTGACAGGGATTTGGGATTCTCCCCCCTTGAGTCTAGTCACGGGGACATGGGATCTCCACCCCTCTGCACATTCGCGGTTCAGGACCCCCACATTAAAAAGATTTCATGTAAAATTTGCCGCCGTGGGGAGGCAAATAAATAAATTTTCTGCCTTTTGGCTAAGAACAAAGTGTAGTATTTGTTCTTAGCTTAATATTTGATACAACCTCAATATTTCATGACTTAAACCACAGTTGTGAAAGTCAAAGAAGAAACAATTTAATTTATTTTAAGGTTAAGAACCCTAACCCGCACTCAAGTAGAAATGCATTAATGAATTAGTATCTAACTGAACAACACGCAAAGGGTTAGGGACCAATGTAATATAGTAGTGCTATTCAGTTTATTATCGAAGGCACCACATCGGGGACATATCAGATATTAAGCTGATAAGAACAGATACACTTTGCTCTTAATCAAAAGGTCAAGAAGCATTTCGAACAGGACCACAGTGTCAATATATGCAGTTAACTTCTGTCCAAATTCAGTCCACCTGGTCTTCAATACTAGTGACATTCTTTTAAAAATGGGAAGCTAATGTACCAATGGTGGCAACCCAAGGTTAGCGATGATTGGTCAATAACCCAGCACTAAAATGCTATGCAAATCACTCCTAGTGCCATCTACCTTGACTTGCTCCAAACAACTAATCATCAAGGGGGACACAACTCATATTAACACATATTAGTTAACACACAGAAATACAATTGTACCACTATCTGACCCAAAAGGCAAGAAAGGATTTGCATTCTGAACAAAGAAGACTCACTGACAAGTCACATTATGAGTTCCTGCTTTAGCTTATTCTACAAACAGCAATAACTGGGTAACCTTCTCCCCTCACAATGTTATTTTATCTTTATTTATCCAGTTGTAAAAAAAACAACATATGAACATTTTAATTGGTAAAAAATAACTTATAATTTGCCCAGATAAATTTATTTTTCATTTTCTTGGCAATATTGTCACATAATGTGACACACCTCAATAAAATACAGGTTTCCCTTGGTTACCTGAAAGTAGAGTGTTCCTATAAAAACATTTTGTAAACTGAAGAAGCCATTTCTATTAATTTTATGGGGAAACATTTTTGAGTATTCCCGGACCCCAAAAATGGTGATAATGGTGGCAGGTACAGGATGTGTAAATAAGTATACGTTCACTAGTCTTTAGTAGACATAAACATAGAAGAACTAGTCTCCATACATATAGTCCTTAAACCAAAAGGGACGCAACTCCGTATCAACGAGAGTGCAAAGGGAGATAACCAAAACATCAACATAGTCCTCATCTGAGGTTCTTAGTAATCACTGATGCAGCAAGTCTCTTAGAATCTCCGAGGAAGCTCCTGCTTTTGTCAGTCTGAGATTTGGTCACAACCCCCGATCCATTATATTTGGATTTCCTTCTTAATTTTCATTTGCTTAACTCTTGCCACATCAATCCTCAGACGTCGAATTTAGTCTCTACAAGTGATAAGTTGTCAGTTTTGCAGAGTACTCTGGAAATCTAGGCAGTTGGAATACCTCCTGTATCATAGCCACTACTAAGACACCAGCATCAGCTGCTTCACAGAGTGCCAGAATCTCTGAAGCTAATGGACTCTTTGTTACTCAATCCAGTTTTTTTGATGACCAACCCATAAGAGCCTCTCTGTACATACTCCCTCCAATGGAGACAAAACCATCTTGTGAAGATCCATCTTCCAGGCTGGCATAAGAATAGCTCATAATGTGTAAATCAGGAAGCCTCCCCAACTTGGGTTTCAGCTTTGACAAGGCTTTATTAGCCTTAAACAGGATCTTCAGTTACAACTTTGATATATTTCATACATAGCCCCAACGTATGTCCAAATACAATGGTATACAAATCTTTTTAAAAAACCACACACACAAAAGGAATACATACAAATAAATTATAACTTAAAATATATAAGAGGTTTAGACTGCTTTTAGAGTCTCTGTACTTTGGGATCAATATGATGAGGGATCATTTTTCTAGTATTACCAAGTAATAAACTGAATCCTCCAATGATTAATACACTATTTATATCTATACCTATAAACGCCATGGTTTGTGGCTTTGCATGGCTCAAAACATGTTACACTCTGTTTTTGACATCAAAATTTAAACTATGCAATTAGGATTTGATGGGAATCATTCAATTTTAATTGGATTTTGAAAAAAATATTTCTTTCTTTTTACTAGAAATATAGTGAAAGATACATTTGCTTTTAATGTGTGTCAGTTACCTGTTAAATCAATTGTAAAGTGAGTGTTCAGTCAATTTTCCCATAAGTGATTAAAATCCACTTCAATTTACGTTCTTCTATAGGATAGCTAAATATGGATGACCAAAAATCTGAAAACCTGCTATTATCCAAAAATGTATAAGTATATTCCCAGTATTAAAATACCATCATATGACGGGTAATATTCTAGTATAACATAACACATGAAAAGGGCTATGTCCGATATGTAGGCCAAAAGCGCCAAGACTTCTTAAAGGAACACCTCGGCTATCTAGGTCGAACACAGAAGCAACAGGAAAATATTTCACTCAGAAGAACCACATGTCTGGAGTTAATGTTCAGATCACAGAACGGGTTTTCCAGAACACCGAGGCTTAAATAGGATCGAGTAATCCAGTAACACCGTTTCTTCTTTAAAAAGAGTTATTTCCCTTGACATCGTTCAATCACAAGAAATCACTGCGTTTGTTGCAAAAATACTTTGGCTCACAATTCCATTGTATCAAAACTCCTCCTTAAGAGACCAGTATGACTGGTGAAATATATAGAGTCCCAGAAATAAATACCATCTGATCTGGTTGACTTGCTCCAAGATTTATTGAGTTTTAAATTAAACTTATGAAAGTAGAAATTTATATTCTTTTTAAAAACTTGGCCATCAGACAATTTTTAAATAAGAATTAAACTAGCATTAACAACTTGCTTGTAGGTAATCCATGTCCACCTGCGATAGAGCAATGGTTAGCAAATTAGTCTCGCAGGCCATTGCTAGTGAGTTTGATTCTCATTGGCTATACCCTTATTAAGAACCTATACAAGACAAAGGTAAGCTGAATAACAACAGGTATACCTTGATTAGTGTGGTTAATTTGTTTCAAAATTTTCTGTACTGTTCAGGATCTTATAATTCAATGTGTTTTTTCCAGCTTATACTTAGTTACATTAATTTGTACAGCAATACCTTAACCATACAATATCAAAACCGCACTATTCAGGGTATTCCTGTATTTTCAATAAAGAAAATCAAGTTGATTATGTTAATATTTTTCTTTAATCCCATCCGCCCCCTTCAAGACAATAGGATGGGAATAAATAGAAAGATCTTAAAATCAACTCCATTTTGTTACACACAAGAGTGACAAGTTGGAAGTTACCTCTTAGACATTTACTAAACTTAGCTGAGTCTGGCACAAAGCTACAACAGTAGAGTACCCGGTGTGGATGAAATTAAACTATACAAGACAATGTTGCTAACCATTGCTCCATGTCAACGCCCTTCCCCATATAATATTAACAAGGATTAGCATTAATGTAAATGGTTTATTATAGTTTAATGATCATCTTACAGAGTTATCACAATGGAGATGTTTGCATAAATGATTTGAAGGTTTTTGGGGGATAAAACAATTTAATGCCATTAAACAAAAATCAAAAACAGTTTTAGATTTATTTTACTTTTTTTTAATGCATCAATAACGATTTTTTTCCACCTCTCTCACAACTTTTTTTTTTTTTTAATTTACTATATTCTGGATAAATAAGATCCATTCTGTACACATTTTCTTTAGTGAACTCAACATAATTCTCTTCTCATGTAATCATAGAAATACACACAGCTGGAATGCCACACACACACACACACACATTAATTGTGTTAAGTCCTTTTCAAAATAACATTAGTCTTTTTTTAAATCATAGAAAACAAATGTTAAGTAACTGCATTTGACCAAAAGAAAAAAAAAAAGAAGAAAAAACAGCAAAAGTTTAGTGTCAAGATTTCCTAGAAACTGCTGAAAGAAAATGCAATTCCTTGGTAGCATTCGACTCTAGTGAAATTTGCTATCAACAAATTATTATTAACAGTAAAAAGTAATTTATAAAAAAAAAAAAATTATTCAGGCCTGGGTCCACCCCTATCTCACAGGATGTAAATAGGAATTTTTAAATACACATTTGAGCCGATTTAAATGGTTTTTAAAAAGAATATTAGTAGTTATTGTTTTCAGTCGAGACTAGAAGACCTCAATAGCTAAAAAACAATTTGAGATTTTGGCCACCGCATTAAAAACAACTCATTAATTATAAGGTTTCCTAAAAAAGCATATTTGAATACAAAACTAATGTAATCATTTTGATTATTCTAGATCACATTAATTTTTAAAATTCTGAAGATAAAAAAAACGTAGTCAGACTCACAGAGGTATTTGTTTATATCTAACTAGTTAATATCCGTGAAAGAATTCACGGATATATTAGAATTTCTAGATGATTTTTAAAAAAAAAAAAAATTTTAAAAATCTACTGGACTTGTTCAAGTGGAAGAGTCTACTGTTTAAAATGTTGACTAGGAGATATTTTTACCAGCCAAATTGTTACTTTTAAGTGGAAGAGTCCACTGCTACGGACAGAGAAGAAAAAAATTGCACATTCATTATATAGATAGATTATACATTTTCCTCAACATTATTGGTTCAAGCTTCACCCACTTACCCAGAGATAAGTGTAAGCCAGACCTGTGAATCTTGGGGGTCAGATATTTGGTTAAGGAGAAAACATTTAAACGGTTAACATAATTTTGTTCCAAATTCCGTTGAGAGTACAAGGATTTTAACACTTCGATTCATGGATTGAGAAAAGTCGTGGGCAACACTAAAAAGTCAATGGAGGTAGAACATACACACCTGAGACTAACGAGTCATTGGATGTAAAACATACACACCTGAGAAAGGTCAGAAAACATATCAGCCAAAGATGTTGTGATAAAAAAACAAAAACAAAGATGAATGGGGATTTTTGCAGATTCAATGTAAATAGAGATACAATTTGTTATTAATAGAGGTTTTTGAGCCCTAAATGACTGTGGCGTTTACCCAAGAGGTTAGACTAATTTTCAAGTACAATTTCAAATTAGGATATAATGCTGCTCAAGCTGCTGATAAGGTCAAAGCATTTGGAGTGAACACTACTACAGTGCGAACTGTTCAGTGTTGGTTCAATAGGTTTAGTTCTGGAAATATGGTTATCAATAATAAACCTCAAGTGAGACCCATACCTGTTCTAAATTATGAAAAATCATCAACAGCACTATGACGGTTCGGGCACTTTACTGAAGAGTTTAGGGCTTCAACAGGGACCCTTCACATCATCTCAAGGCAATAAGAAAGGTTAAAATGTTGGGAAAATGGGTTCCACATGAACTAAATAAAATGCTCCATGACAGTGCCACAGCTGACTGTGTCTAAGCGTAGAGAATTTGGATATGGAGTCTTGCAGCATACTCCATATTCACCTGACATTTCGCTTACAGATTATCATCTTTTCAAGCATTTTGAACTTTATATCCATAATAAAAGTTTCAATAATAGGGAAGTTATAATTCATGCTTTTACTAAGTACAAATTTAGTAAAAGCACAAATTATGACTTCCCTATTATTAAATCACTAAATCTAAAGAATTAGATCACTATTCAAATCGGTTATATTTTAATAAAATATTTGTTGTTTATATTATCCTTCGTTTGACTATTCAAAAAACAACATTTCATATGTAAAATCCTAAAATTTAAAATGGAAAGAATTGGATTATTAACATTTGTCAAACCTTAAAAGCAACTAGTTTATCAAAGAGTGACTAGATGGAAGTATATTTGGAGTTATTTTTGTTTCCTCAACAGACATTGACCAAGCATAGCTTAGTCTGGCACAATGCCAAATGAAATGGGGAGATTGATTTGCAGCATGTGGGGAAGGCCTGCCTGACTGCATTGAAAACCAGCATTTAAAATCTTGGCGTTTTACCTGAGGCTTGAATACTGGCACCAGCAACTATCTCAACCCCGAAGCAAACCAAGAACCTGATGATGTTATGAAAAATAATCATCACAGGATCAATTTTTGATGTAGCATCACTTGAAGGAAGACTAAACTCTTGGATATTTTTTTCTGGTTTTAATATTACTAGAAACAATTTCTTATATAGCAGTTTTTGTGTAGTAGACGGTTCCGAAGACAGAAGTCGTGAACCAAGCCGCTATGATCCACCAGTTGAGAAAAGATAACAACCCCCGGTACCACATGGCTGAAAAGATACCTCGGATGTTAGCTATGGCCCAGGTTACCTGAGCAACGGTATCAGTACTCCGAGAGATGTTGCCTTTAGGAGTGGGAAGACTTGACCTCATTATGTAACTACCCCCAAGAATATTCTCCCAGGAATAATCGCCAAGAGTCTTTAGCATGAACGTTAAAAACAAAATCAAGAGGATTGGTGTGAAATACTGCACAGCCACAAAACACAAATAATAAAAAACACGAGCAACTTTTTTCTGCAAATCTAGATTGGCTATGCGGCCACTTTCTTTCCGCATAACTTCAATACGCTCGTGGGCAAGATTCAGATGGGACTGAAGATAAGTCTTCATCAATCCAAGCCGCATCAAAAAGAAGATGCAGATGATGACAAACCGTGCCGTTTCAAACGCTGGCTCGCTGAGAATCTGCATGGGAGAACGCCAGGTGAGACCACAGATCAGATCACGGGACATCGGCTTGACCCACAGCAGAAGAATAAAAATAGGAAATGTAAAGCTTATATAGAGCAGAGACTGAAGAACAGGCTGACCCTGGCTGTAATTCAGTGCATCCACATGCATTTTACCGAGACGGAGTCCTGGAAATGTGACAAAGGCTCCAAGAAAAGCACAGACGAATGCAAGGCTTATTTTGAACGTGAGCAGACTCATAGGACCATGAGAAGCGATTCCTTGCTGTTTCAGGAACTCAATGGCATTGTTTGAAAAGTTGTTGTAGCCCTGTTCAAGCCCGAATTCAAGGCTGTTCTCGCTGACAATAAGCACGCCCATCGCAGCAACAAGAAAGAAAAATCCAAACGTGATACACAAGATTCGTTCGCCGCCATCTTCAGTCTGGAAATAGACCGAGGTCTGCATTAAAAGTACCCTGAAGCAGAAACCGAGTACCAAAAGGCACCAGAGAATGCTGATATTCGGTTCGGTACGCGAAAGGAAACCAAAATACATTTCAGTGCAAATGTAAACAAAAAGGGCACAGAGGGAGAAGTCCATTAACCACTGGAATTCTCCGAAATACTGGAGAGGTAACAAATCTTGCGATTCCACTTTGGCCGTCTCAAGCGTGATGGGAATGTTCCGAGGCACAGTGAACGACTCGGCCTGGATTTTTTCCGGGAGGTTACGCCGGTGGTCGCGCCGGTGTTTAACCCGGTTGCCACTTGAAGGGCCCACGGGTATCCCGGCAGCAGTTTTCAGTTCTTCATTTGTTGGGTGCAAGTAACGCACCAGACTGTTTGACAGGATCCACCTTCCAAAGGAGTAGTAACGGGAAAGTTTTTGCAGGAATGTGAATGCCACCAAGCTGAAGATCATCTGTAGTCCGAAGACAGCCATGGTCACTGGACGCCTTTCAAGTGCAGTTCTTGTCAGGACATCTGCAGGAGAGAAAACAGGAAGAAATTGGGATTGGATCAGTGCAGAAAATTTAGCAGACAACATTCATAGATATATATCCTCACACAAACATTACATGCATATATATCCACCCATGAACAGTCTGAGGATCGAATTCTCGTGAAACCAACTGTACAGGTTGTAATGAACCAATAAATATTTTTCTACAATATTCGCTGAGCCTTCATCGGTTGGAAACAGAGGTCTATTAATATACTTATGCAGAATTGTGACGCATACTTGTAACCACTTATATAAAGATAGATATATATGCACATACAAACATTACATATTCACAAAGATAGATACATATGCACACACCCAAATATTATATGCATATATATATCCACAAAGATACATATGCACATATATATCCACAAACATTATATGCATATATATATATATATATCCACAAAGATACATATGCACACACAAACAGTATATGCATATATATATCCACAAAGATACATATGCACACGCAAACATTATATGCATATATATATTCCCACAAACATTATAAATATCCGCACACATAAACATTAAATAACATATTTCCCGGCGTCAAAGACTATTTTTTTCCCCTGAAAGTTCATGAAAATTTACCCCGTGTCCAACAGACTGAAGGTTACCGTATTCATAGGCCTATCCTAAAACCAGATTAGGGAAATCTATGCTAGACACTACAGTAATCTGAACTCCTGTATATGACCTCTGAATGAAGAGTACAAATTATACTTATTACAAAATACTAAATAAACAAAATCATCATAAATAAAAAAAAAATATACGTAATCACAACAATTCATTCCTGTATTAGTATACTACGGTAGACAAGCCAACGGGCTAGTAGTAATTTAGATATATATTAATATTACAAGTATTTTCACTGTCCTCAAATGACCTTGACTTTAAGGGGACATTAATAAGTGACAAAAAAGTAGTGAATCACACACACACATGCCCACATAAACAATATACACACAAAATATCAACATTATTTAAGATTATTATTATTATTACATATTTAAATTAAACAAATATTGGTATAATCATAGTTTACTCTCGCGGCAAATATAACTTTTTGTCAAACTTATTCAAGTATGCATTACCTTTAGACGAGTTAGACTTTTTAGGCCTGGTACAAATATAATTTTATTTCAACCATAAAAAAACGCATAATTCCTAAACCGAACCGTAATCCACTGGCAGTGCCCATTGTTGCGCAAATAGCGGTTTAATAAAAAGGACTTTCCTTAACAAACATTAAAATATCGGATTTTTTAAATTAATACTTAGCACCTGGAGTGTGAAGGGTTTGGAAGATAATTTCATTAAATGTTAATCTAAAGTAAGATAAGTATATTTACTACGTAAATAAACTGCTTTTTTCCGGCAAAAACTAAAAATGTTTTAGTTTTGGATCTCACTAATTCTATTCCGTATTAAATAATAGTGAGTATGTATTTATTTCCATTTTTTTTTCTCTCTAATAAAAGTGACTTATTTTTATCAGAAAATTAAAAACACTAAAATATTAAGTTAGAAACCCAAGTTTCAAAACCCGTATTGTATTCGGTTCCACAAGTAAAAGGCATAATCAGTGAAGAGACCCTTTTTTTAAACAAGAGGGGGGGCCTATAAATAACTCCAGCTGGCTGGGTGAATAATCCCTTAAAAGGCTATATCGCTATCATCACCATCATCCTAAGTAGAAAAGAGATGAGAAGTGATGTAGACTAAAACCAAGATATTCATTTACATTATCACAGGTGCAGAGAGATCCTTACCTTCACTAAAATACTACCTAATAATATGCTGGGGCTTTTTTATGCATGTAATATTAATAGAAAACGTGACTGACATAAAGAAAAGGTAACATTACAATGTTGTTTGGTGTGTTAATTATTTGCCAGATACAAAAACAGTAAAGATGAATTTGTAGATAATGAAATGTCACAATATTTTAGGCGATCGTGTAGTTTAGCGTCACATATTATCATGGTTGTTGCGAGGGTACTCGCTTGATCAGTTAGAAAATACTAACTAGGCAGATATTACTAAATTTATATTTAAGAAGCAGATATCAAATATAATAAAAAATAAAATGTAAAAAAGAAAGTAAACACCCATCACTCAGCTACTTTAGGTGTATTTTATTTTACTGTCATAGTCGGGAGAATTTTTTAGTTTTGAAAGTTAGTATGTTTTCTCTCGAAATGTGTATGAATAAAAAATATCAGTAAAAATGTTGATACTGTAGAAAAAATAAAATGACTGAAAATTCTTTTATTACATTCGATAGTGTTTGTTTTTTTAACTGACGGTCGAAGTGCTCTGACATAGAGCGTGATAATTTGGGACGTTAAACTACGAGATCGCCCTATATATTTTTTAAATCACACAGACACGCACAAAAAATAAAGAGAAATGACTTGAAAAACATAAAAATCAATCATTGATGGAAATAAACTCAAAATTGACAAAACACTTTACTTATTGCGATCAGCTTCATGATTTAAAACAATAAAAAGTGACAAAAACGTGGGTTTAGAAACAAAAATGTACTGTTTGTCAACAATGCTAGAATTACTGACGTACACGGCGTAAAAAAAAGGTATTTACTGGTGTTTTACAAGTATAAGAAAGTATTGACCATTCAAGAAATTCTTTCTTTTGAAAAAAGTTTTCTTAATCGTAGACATAAAATTTATCAAAGTTATTAAAACTATAAAACTTCTTCTGGCAAAATGAGAATGCCTAAAATAAATGATTCTAACTTAATAAAATCAACGACAATCGCCAACAAACACCAAAAAAAGGGGAATTCTATAATTTCAATCGTCAGTCCTTTACTCTACCATTGAGCCAGTGCTGGGGAAAAAACCCAGTTAGCCTTTAAAGGTGAATTTTAGTCAGTAATCACCAATGTTTATTTTATTCTTAGGGATAAATAATTTTACAAACAGACTAACGAGGTTTTCAGTGTTTATATAGAAAATCGTAATATATATCCAAGTTTTAAGTCTAAGATTGAACCCTAAAAAATGCAAATCGCAAAAATATACGCAGATGAAAGGAGGACGTCGACGAAGACACAGGATTCAATTGTACAAAAATATACACAAATATTTATTTACGATAGAATAGTTCGTTTTAAATACGTTGAGATCATTAATAGCGAACTATATGCACTTAATTAAAATATTTAAAATAGATGATTTAGTAGAAAGGTTTTATAGAAGGGTCTTTACCTGTAGATGGATGAAGAGATTTGTAGTCTACCCACTCCACTTGCTACACGCACATGGCAAATCTCTGAGAGGAAGAAGCAACACGCCCTTTGATTGGTTGATTTAATTTGTAACACGAATTTCGATTAGTCTGATATTTCAAGATCAATTACTTGAGAGAGAAAAAAAAGAAGTCTTTTTCCGGTCCGGTTTGGTACAGTCGTAGCAGAATATAACTAAGATTTATTTAATTTTAGTCAATCCTCGTCAAAATCAGGATTTACTGGTTTCCCCCAGCGATCCGAAAGTAGGACGTTTCTATAAAAGCCTTTCGTAAGCTGAAAAGGCGTGAAGCGAAAAAGCAATTACTATTAATTTATATTGGAAAATCTTTTGAGCGTCCCCAGACCCCAAAAATGGCTAGGATGGTATGTTAGGCTGAGTCATCGAAGGTGGTGGTGGGAGTCTGGGGTGTAGAAGAGAGAGGAATAGGGTGTGTGCTACCTCTATAATGGCTCGCTGCAAAACAAAAGCTGATTGCAATTTTCGCTTTTCGCCTTTTTCGAGGATTAGCGTAAAGTCAACTTTCGAAAAGTGGGGACTACCTGTATTTGAATTCTTTTAGATTATTTTAGAAAAGAAACTAAAAAAACTGGTTTCACTGGAAGATTCCATTGTTTAAAATGGTGGGTAGGAGATATTTATTTTAGCAAACTTGTTACCTTTAAGTGGAAGAGTTAATTTTTACAGACAGAGAACCAAGGAAATCACACTGTTCATTGCATAAGTAGATTAATAATCATGGATAGTGTTTAACAGCATTGGTAGGATTTTAAAAGTTAAGAAAATATATAAATCAGATTAGTCAGTTTTATTGGTAGGCAAAACCATTTTGAAAATTAGTCAGTTTTATTGATAGGCAAAACCCAGACCCATTTCTACTTGAAGGAACATTATGTGTGATTCTGGGTAGGCAAATTGACAGACAGTCACGTGACTGCACCAAGATGTTCAGTAGATGTCACTTAGTACACTTCATGAGTTAAAATCAAGGATAAAATATAATATTATATAAGTGCAGATCAATTAAATTGTATGTGACACTGTGGGTTCTTATGATTAATAAAGCAAACCTATGGTTGGTTATGGGTTAATAAAGTTACTAAATATCAGGAGGTGCCAGTGGCCAAGTGGTTAGCGAGCCGAGTTCAAACTCTGACTGAGACAATCTGGTTTACTTAGCACTAATGCCCTTGGGAAAGGCATGAATCCATCTCTTTTTGCTCAACTATCGGTAAATAGCAGGTGGAGTGAGTGACGCCACTTTGAGTGCTTGTCACTTCTAAGTCTATTTTCACATATCACACAACTTTGAAGTCTAGCCAGAAATGTAGGAGCATAGAGAAAATTGCAGATATGTGATGCTCAAGCAGGTACAGCTTTATCATACCCAGTGTTGGGGCAATATTTGATTTGATTTTTCTAGTAAATAACTCATGTTGATTGATCAATATAACTAGTGAGAAGCTTTTCTGAATTGTAACAGTTGACAAAATATCTCACATGAAGTTTCTTTGTCCTGGGTCTTCTTACTCTGGCATTAAATCGGATAATGGATCAAGAGAATCTGTAGATGGTGATGAAGGCAGTGAAAGTTATGATTGTGCTGGAGCGGCTAACAAGATACTTTACTTATATGATATCACACAAAGATATCATGGTCCAAAGTGGTTGGCATCATATATAACCAAAACCTATCTTTAACAGTTGTAATCCACTAAACTTTCCAGTTTGAGAATATATTTGTAGTGAACAAAGGGTTGAGACTAAGTGACGACACCAAAAGAGTTCTATTACTTTAAGAGGATCCTACAGTACAATTGCTCTGACCAGTCATAGCTCGGTGCAGAAAGAATATATTTCCTAATTTTCATTTATATGTATCTATCTATGTATCCAGACTTGACCTAGCCCTAATAGTAGAAACTTGAAATTTTACACATACACTCTCCTCAATTTTGTTTTTTGAAAATTCCATCTCCTAAATAGGTTTTCAGAGAGGGTTTCAATATGCAATGTAAGTTTATGCTAAATTGGCACTAATTTGTGCCTGGTTGTTTTTTGAAAATTCAGACTTTTTTTTAGTGATCACAGCTTATTCATTGATCACCACTTTTTCCAACATTTTAATTGATCACCCCCAACACAGCATATATGAGTGGCAGTGATTCATAATTTCCTTTGGAATGCTAGTCTCAACTAGAAAAGGCAACACTAAAAATCAATTTCCTCATTGGTCACTACATGTACATTCACTACAAACAAACTGCACATATTTAATGAATAAAGGGAACCACATACATGGACACATTTTTTTGCTTTATAATGTGTCTTGATATTTTTTTAAAGTCATAGAATATGATGAATTGCAATAAGTATAAAGAAAAATAGTAATTGAAATTGTACTGTGTCTGAAGAGAAAACTATCACTATGAGATCGCAAATGA
>VCCN01003852.1:2021193-2031562 GCA_006491835.1 Architeuthis dux | reverse complement strand
AAATGATCACAATGAGCAGCTTTCTCTGTACTTGTTTTTCAGCTTTATATATCATTTTGATTCTCAATTATCTTTAGTCACTAACCATTACTAACTGATCGGTTTGTTTAGTGGTCACTCAATTATTATTGAACTTCCAAAATCTGTTCTTTTATTTTCTCAGTTTCAAGTAACTGGAAAAAATTTGTTAAATGCCTGCAAGTTGGTGTTCAAAGTCAGCAGAAATGAACAGAATGATCCTCTGTTTTTAAGAGGTCATATTTTAGGTGAGTCTCAAATTGCTCATCTCTTGTTTCCTTATAAATGGTCCATACTCTCATATATTTAATACGAATTGACATAAAGTCTAACTGTTTTTCCATTCTGATAATTTTACAAACTCTGGTTCTCTTATGAACATCAGAAGACATTTTGGATTTGTTATTTACAAGATACATAGTATAAATACACCTTTTTAACTTTGCTTTCGGAACTTTTAACTTTAATGGAATTGCGCTTGTAGATAATTGTGGACTGTTACTTCTGAAGTCAAAATTAAAAGTCCTGAAGGCAAAGTTAAATGTTCTGAAGGCAAAGTTAAAAAGGTGTAGAAAGCACTTAGAAAGTACATACCTATGCCAACACTATTGTCAGGAGAAATAATTGTGCATGGATCCGCCCAAAATGTAATCACTTCTTCCATAGTCCATTGAGAACTTTTGGAAATATTGTTTGACGATATTATGTTGTGTGGACATATAACTACGACGCAGGGAGGTAATAGTTCATGGATCCTCTACAAAATTTAATCACTTCCTTCGTAGCCTATTATTCTCAACAAAATTTCATAGAAATTAATTGAGAACTTTTAGAGATATTATGTGGACGGACATTAACTTTTGACATATAACTACAACGTAGGGGAGGTAATTGTACATGGATCCACACTAAAATGTATTCACTTCTTCCGTAGCCTATTATCCATCCTCTCACAGAATTACATAGAAATTCATTGAGAACTTTTGGAAATATCGTGTTGACAGACAAGCATATACATAAATGTATGGAGAAAAAAAGGAAAAATATCTCTCAATCAAAAAGAATTCCTGGATCCACCCCCAGATTTAACCAAATCTTCTTTACCTGATTGCTCACCCTTCCACACAATTTCATTGAAATCCATTCATTACTTTCGGAGATATCATGTGGACAGACAGATAGACAGACAGAAAGATGCAACCAAATACATATACCTCTCTATGTTCGTTGGCTGAGGTAAAAAAAATCTCTTGCGTTTAAAATTTATTACATATTATAATCGATAATTAAATCACTTGGAGATGACCAAGTATACATTTCTGGATTGATCACAAGGTTTTTGCTTCCATTTGAAATCAGTTTCCTCCCACATGTCTTTTAAAACCAAACACACATAGTTTGTTTGTTTCATTTCTTTTAAATTTCTTTTTTTTTTTTGTAAAGAGTAAAATTTATACTTATTGCCACAAACCTCTTTTCTCTACAAGAAAGAAAATTGATTTCAAACCGGATGAAAAGCCTTTCTCTTCAGCAGTCAGTCAAGTATTTGTAAAAAAATATCTTCTGTATTCTTGTTTCTTCATTTCTTTATTTTTAGACCAACTGCTGCAAGTTATCCGAGCAGCTGAACCTGCTTCTTGTCCTGATGCGTTGGTCTACTGTATTGGGGCCTTGAAGCTTCTATCTGGCAGCAACACTATCATGAAGGAACTTGTCCAGAAAGACTGTATTGAGACACTCACCCGCCTTTTGGAAGCCATCAATACTGCAGTAATTATTGATTTGTTAGAGTACATAATTCTGTGAGGAAAACAGTTCAATATTTATTGAATTTCTTGTTTTTTTTTAATATAAATATTTACATTGTTAATTATGAATTTAGTTGATAATAAGAAAAGAAAACATTAATTGTATGTAAATTAAAATTTATTCCACTGTTTTGTCTTTTGACTTTATCAAAGCGGTAAGTTTAAATGAAACAATATTCGAAATATACGGTTATTTTAAGTAATAATGTTTTATGTTATCACAACGCATGAGTGGTGAAACGCTAAGTATTTTGAAATTGTTAACCATAATGCTTAATTGGATTTATATATTCGAAAAATTAAAATTAGACTACAGGAACAAAGGTTATAGAGGATCTTATAAACATTTGTTAAAGAATAGTGTACTTTTTTAGTTAATTATGAACCTTTATGGTTAATTATGCATTTAGGTATTGTTAATAGATTTACAGTAATACATTGAATAGTGCAATTTTGATTATTGTAGGTTTTGATGTAGAACAGTTAAGGTATTGCTGTACAAATTAATGTAACTAAGTATAAGCTAAAAACAACACATTAAATTATAATAAGACCTTTAACAGTGCGGTTTTGAACAGTAGGGAAATCTTTTGAATGAATTGATCACACTAATCAAGGTATACCTGTATAGATAATGTATGATTGAATAAGGGATTTCATCATACGGACAAAACTGGTTATCTATGAATGAAAAATGAACCAATTGAAATCAGTAGCTATAAGAATCAATCTGTTGTTGTGTATAATCTTAAAGATGCTTACTAACTTGATTTTTAACCAATCTGTACTTGAGCCAGCTTTCTCATATGAGTGCTTTTTGAAGATTTTCATAATTTTTACAAAAAAAAAGATATATGCAAGAATCCAATTAAATTAAATTCTTTTATTACATTTAAGACTGCCATTCTTGAGTTCATGGTTTAAACCTTTCTTTTAGATATTTACTAAGCTTAGCTTAGTCTGGCAGTTGCTCCAAATCACTGAAGCATTTGATAAATAAGAGTCTGTCTTGAGCCCTGGTTCAGTTCAATTCCTAATGCCAAATAAGTGAAGTTGCCTACAAGAAATATTTTATATGGTATCAAAAAAGCTCTTGTCAGCAGATCTTATACATGTAAATTTTGCAATACAAGTGTTATAAACAATATTCATTTAAAATAAGCGTTAGAAAGTAAGCTTTATAGTTATTTTCTGTAGTTTTGAGACGGGTCATTAACATTCAAATAGTTCTTCGGACGATTGAACTCCTTCTTGTTTGTTTCGGCTGACCCATTCTTTGGCCTTCTTCAGGTGTAAAATCCGAGTGTGTTGGGGGTAAACAGAAGTTTTTTAATTTCGAAGGGGGTAATTGTTATAACATAGGATTTGTGTGTTTAGGACAAAGAAACGCCCGAATCCTATGTTATAAAATTAAAAAAACTTCTGTTTACTCCATCACACTTGTATTTTACACCTGAAGAAGGCCGAAGAATGGATTGGCCAAAACGTCATGTTAACAACACAGGAGTTCAATTGTCCAAAGAACTATTTGAAAGCTTCATAGTTGTTGTAAACTTTATATATTTTTTTTGTTTTCTCTTGCAGAGTTCAAATAATTCTAGTTGTAATCGCGAGCAGTTGGGGAATCTTTTAGTACAGGTAAGTACAAAATGTTAAACTTGTCTTTCCAGTGTGCAGTCAATTTCTCTCAGTGGTAAAGTAAAAACCGAACCAGAATCTTGCAAAATGAATTAGTCTTCATTTCTTTTCTTTTCTTTAAGTTATTTATTTGGATTCTTGGTATCAAATTATGAGTCTGTGACTTGATTTTTAACATGCTGATCTCCAGAAAGACAAAAGGATCTCTGTAGCTTTTCATAATTGATTTGCAAGTCATGATGAAAGGTTTTTCACACTCAACCTGGATAGTTTTATGTTATTCTTTATGAGAAATATCTGCTTTTACCCAGAGGAAATAAGAAATATACGGCAAAGTAAGATGAATCTAAGAAAATGTTTCCTGCTGACTGTAATGAATAAGAGACGAGAGATTTGCTTGTGGAAAGCTTTATTCAACTTACATGTGCTTACTCATACATGGAGTCTAAACTACCTTTCTTTATATAGTAGTAGGAGAGTTCTAATAAGGGGAAGTAATCACTTCCGTTTCCTTTGGTATCAAAAGGGAGACCTTTTTGATTACTTTATTACCACACTGACATTGAAAATAAATAAGAACAATTTTTAAACATTTGTTTTTATTAATATATAAATGATGTCATAATATCTTTAAATGTTTAGAACCAAAGTTATCATCAAAAAGTCAACTGAAGGTTTTACAAGTATTTGAATCCAAAGATGACATTCAGTCAAGCCAACCTTTTCTATCTGTATCATACCATACGTCTGCTCGGATGGTTTAATGGTTAGCACGTCTGCCTCACACGCAGAAGGTCGCAGTATGAGTGAAGAGTGTGGAAAACACTTCATTTGGACAAATTTCCCTGTGCACTCAACAGCAAATTAAGTACACTCTATGCTGTGTGATTAGGGTGGAGGTATCCCTTCAGTGGACTTGCATCCTGTCATAAAAACTTGTAGGAATAAAGTCCTGGTCTCAACCAGACTTGAAACTTGCAAGGATCACTGAGCTGATGCATGCAACAGAAACCAGGTCTTCATCAACAGGCTCCATACTCCATTGGGAGTTCTCTCTTAAGAGACGGGACGCTTTACTTATCAAACCATAAAGCCCATGTCTGTTTGTAGACAAATCCACTGCTTTAGAAGACAGTGTTACTAATCTTATGGGAAAATATTTAAAAACAAATGGAAACACAGTGGAGGATGACAACAGCTCTTTTTTATAAATCAATCTTTATTATTATTGGATGAAGTATTTAACAAAACACTTTTTATCAAATTTGACTGGCTTTTTTACCTTCATCCCAACTTTAGTTGTTTTTATACAACTTATTAATTCGGGCCACTCTTTCTATGGCAACGAATAACAGCGCAATCAGAAATAAAGAGTAAGCCTTCGGTGAGAATTGAACTCACGCCCTAATTTTGCCATAGAAAGAGTGGCCCGAATATATTGTATTGAGTATGATATAGTGTTGAGCTCTTTTGTACATAAAGATGTTTCTGAATAAATGTTATTTTGTTTCTGGTGTCAAACATATGACATATCATAGCATCACTCATCTTTCAAATATTTCATTATTCATAAATTGTTTTCTTTTAAAAATGGTAAAAGTTCTTAAGAAATATGCTGACTTTTTTATAACTTGTTTTCCATTGAGTAGCTGACAGCCTGTCTGCGGAACCTTGTCGATGCAAGCGGCAGTCGGCAGCGTCTCCTCACTTCTAGTCTCATCGCTGCTCTCTGCTGCACAATGCAAATCTACCTGGATGATGCTGATCTCATACTTAATATCTCCAGAATATTCAGGTAAAACTTGTTGCTTTATTCTTTTCATATTCTTCTGTGACTGTAATGGTCTGCTCAGATGGTGTAATGGTTAGCATGTCTATCTCACACGCAGAATGTCCTGGGTTCGAGTCCGGGTAAGAGCGAAGAGTGTGGAAAATTCTTCATTAGGACAAATTTCCCTGTGCACTCAGCAGCTAGTTGAGTACACTCTAAGCTGTGTGATTAGGGTGGAGGTATCCCCTTGGTGGACTTGCCGGCCCTCGGCCTAGAATACGCTGACTGCATGCCCTGCAGAGGGGTAAGACCCCACCAAACAGGCGGCACCAAAGTCGCAAGACTCTAATTAAAAAAAAAATAACCGTTTACCAAAGTCGCAAGACTCTAATTAAAAAAAAAAATAACCGTTTACCAAAGTCGCAAAACTCTAATTAAAAAAAAAAATAACCGTTTACCAAAGTCGCAAAACTCTAACTAAAAAAAAAATAACCATTTACCAAAGTCGCAAGACACTATTTTGGGGATTACAAACTGATTTTGGCATTAAATGACCCATCAAGGGTTGATATGCTGCTAAACAAATCAATCAATTGGTGGACTTGCATCCTGTTAACAGTTGGTCATAAAAACTTGTAAGAATAAAGTCCTGGTCTTGACCAGACTTGAAAGTTGCAAAGATCAAGCTGACTCATGCAGCAGAAACTGGGTCTTCATCACCGGGTGTATACTCCATACTCCATTTGGGAGGTCTCTCTTAAGAGACGGACACTTTATTTACTTTCACTGTAATCCTCATCAATACTAAGTTTATACCATATTGTAGAAAAGTCTTTTCTTAAAATGTCTTTGCAGTGTTAGCATCTTTAGTGCTACAAGGTTTCTGGGAACACATCAATGTTGCATAGCGGGGTGAATGTCCTGGACTTGGATAGAAAGGAAACACGAAGACTTGCTTGTAAAAATATCTGGACATATTTTTATTTTAGTGTATACATCTTTGTCGGCCAGAGAGTGAAGAATGGGAGAGAGATAAGGAGAACCGTCAGTCTCTCCCCAACAAGGACAGCGGTCTCGGGCCTTCTGTCTCCACTGATGTCTGTCTCTTCTTTGAGTTTCGAGATTTCTGTTCGCTGTTCGGGTCTGCTTTATAGGTTTCTCGTTTGTTGGACACCTACGCAATATACCTATTTCCTAAGGTGACCGGGGTCACTTACATTTCCGCACAGGTGTCTGAACCCGGAATAACCTCTTTGTGGCAGGATATCATAACATCAATACTACAGGCGTCCCCCGTTATAAAGCGTGTTTTGGGGTCCAAGAAAGCCAACTGTGTTACAACCGAGCTGTGATAACCAGTGTTGCGAATCTAGCTATTTTGGAGCTAGATTAATATTTTGGGGACCACCATCCACCCGTGTTATATTGCGAACTGAGCTATAACGAACCGTGCTATGATGGGGGAGGCCTGTAATAACAAGTTGTGTAGTGCTGTGAGAACGGCATTCCCTTACTTTTGGGGAGAGGGGCAACAGCATTCCCTCACTTTTGGGGGGAGGGGCAACAGCATTCCCTCACTATCTACATACCACTAAAATTCTCGGTACACATACAACAGTGGGGTCCAAAGATTTAAGACAAAAAGGTTATTTCCTTTGAATGCACGGACATAGGCAAAAATAATCCCTTACTTAAAAATTGTTTTCAATTGCGCAAGACGAGGTTAGAAAACAACAAAAAAGAGAAAGATGAAAGTGCCTATCAAGTAAAAAAAAAACTTCATATAGGTCATCGCAAATAAATTTCCTTTTATTTAAGACTATTTCAAAGACAAAACTAAATAAATTTGTAGCGTAAACATCATTTTAAAATGAAAATCATAACCAACACGGTTGTTCAACAGTTTTGTGATATGTGACTGATCATCCTAAAATTATTTTAATACATACAAAACAAATATCAATGATTTTATACAAAGTTATTTTATAATTTATTTTAACAGTTTATTTTAATACAACACTGTAGCTAGTAAATATAACTAGCAACAGACTGTTCAAACAAAAACTTCAGCTCTCTGTAATATTTAAAAAAAATAATAGTTTTTATTTTATTTAAAAATAGTTTTGTCTTTGAAATAGTCTTAAATAAAAGGAAATTTATTTGCGATGAGCTCTTTTTTGTTGTTTTCTGAGGTTAGAAATCAATGAAAAAGAGTTGAAAGTGCGTATCAAATGAGATCGAAAAGTTTACTTTTTTGCCTTAAATCTTTGGACCCCACTGTTGTATGTGTACCAAATTCTCTATTCAAACAATTCTCTGATAAGATAAATTAGACAGTATATGTCCAAATAGTCAGTATATGCCTCAAAATATCTCTGAAAATGGTTAAATTTCAAAGATTTTCTCAGGTTGCTTAACCCCCCACCCCGAACTCAGGCAGCCCTGCGTTCCCTCCCTTCTTTTTTTTAGCATTACACCACTGTTAATAACACTTAAATCTTGTTCAGAACACTCTGCACTGTAGCCTACATATTGATCATAATCATCATTGGCAGCTATAATTTATGCTGACTATGCTTGATGTGCCTCTGAGTGTAGTCTATACTTTGGGTCTTGCATCATCTGGTGTGGCTGTGCAGTCTGCGTGAGTGGCAGTCCCCGTTGCACTTAGTGCAGATGTACAGAGATGCCTGGGTTGCGAGGGTTGCTGCAGCTAGCTTCCTTCGCTCCGTCTTCTCTGCTTCAAGCCGACCACTCCACACATCCATATCTCCATGCCCTAGCCTACATATTATATAGCCTATATGGGCTGGTCACCTAGCAAGAAGAGATGACAATAGATGGGGGAAAAGACTAACCGACTGGTGCCTGTGGGACAGTAAACGCAGTAGGAAAAGACCAGATACAAGATGGAGGGAGGAGATAGAAAGGTTTGCCGGTAAGACGTGGCAGAGGTTAGCACAAGATAGGTCGTCATGGAAGGAGATGGGAAAGGCCTTTGTCCAGCAGTGGACCTATAACGGCTGCTGCTGCTGCTGATGATGATGATATATTAACATGTTATTTAGCAATGAGGCTGTTAAAATTCTCCCTGGGAGAGCAGAAAACGAATTTAAGAAAACTCTTGCATTACATAAAATTTAGTTGATGAAATGTGACTGAAATGAAAGAGATATAAGCTTTTTAAAAGATGTGATCAGTTAATTTGTGTATATGTATTTTTCGGTTATTCTTCATTCCAGATATGTTTATCTACATGTCCTAATATGTAAATTTTTGTTCTGCATATCTTATGATTCTGTTTTCATTTATCTTGTGTAATATTGAAATGCTTTATTTGTTTTAGCAAGGTGAGTCTTCACACAGATTGCTGCATTGTCCTGGCTGAACAACAAACTTCATATCAAACTTTATTGAAAGTTCTGGATAAACACCTTGCTCGGCAGGTGAGAGCACTAAATTTATTCTTATAAAATCCATTAATATTAATCTTCAGTAATGAAAAAAAAAATATTTTAAATTGTTAAAATGTACAAGTTTCCTTCTTTGATTAAGATTAGTGGCAAAAAATGTTATGTCCTGTAAATTTTATGAGTACATGTTTTTGGGGGTTTTTTTTGCTATTATTTAATTCACATGGAAGGTGCAGAGTGGCCTAACTGTTTATAATAACTTCGAACTAATACCCTTAGAAAAGGCATGAATCACTTCTCGGCTTGGGTAAAATAGTAGGGCAGATGGAGCCCATTAGCCCTGTATCGCAGTACATTTAAGAGAAGGCTACTCTGACAAAAAACCCTACAGCTTTGCAGTCGCCTTGGCTGTCTCGGCTTCCCAAGCTACTGAGGAAGGGTACCAAGCCTAAAGAATGGACTCCGTGTGCACAAACTGATCTCTACTTAAAAAAACAACCAGCATAGACAGGAGGAGTTCCTCCCCGATCCTTGTGAGCAAATAAGTCAACACATTTTTAATTTTTGTCTAATAGATTTTTAAGTTACTTGGAAAAAAAATAATATTGATTTTAAAAAAAAAAAGAAAAAGAGACACACATTTTTAATTTTTGTTTGTTTAATATATTTTTAAGTTAATTGGAGAAAGAAAAATATTGATTTTTTTTTTTTTTTTTAAAAGAAAGAAAGAGACAACATATTGAAAACTTGATCTATGTTATATCAACCATTGCAACAGTTTCTTTCTATTATAATCTCTGGATTGTTTTCTTTCTTTCTTCTACAGGATGTTGTGGTGAGAATCTGCTTTGTGCTTGGTAACCTAACAGCAAAGAATGAAACTGCCCGTACCCTTCTGTTCCAGGAAAAGAATGCCCAACTTATATTACAGAAAGTATTACAATTCTATATTGACAGAAGTCTTGGGGTGAGTTCTTATGCAGGATGTTATCACTATAAACAACATCTACCAGATACTGCTGGAAAATCAATGCTCCTCAGATAATTTTCAGAGGTTGATAGTAATTCTGAAAACCTGATTGTCAGTAATCAATCACCCATGATAAAATGAACCTGACAGTGAATTCAAGTCAAACTGCAAAATGTATTTTCTATAGTTTTGAGAAGGGTCATTAATATTCAAATGGTTCTTTGGACTATTGAACTCCTTCTTGTTATTTGTGTTGTAAACACGACGTTCCGGCCGATCCATTCTTCGGCCTTCGGGCCATGCGCTATAAGGGCTACCCCCCTTTAAACATAATTTCTGTTTAAACCATCACACTCAGATTTTACACCTGAAGAAGGCCGAAGAATGGATAGGCCGAAACGTCATGTTTACAACACAAATAACAAGAGGGAGTTCAATCGCCCGAAGAACCATTTAAATGCAAAATGTATGTTTAGCCTTGAGGAGAAAAGGCATTATTGACTTTTGGGTTGAGTGAAATTAACATTTATTCCACTTCCATCATGTTTACCTATTCTAATTACATGCAATTATAGATAAAAATAATAGGAATGCTGTTCTTAACTCATTCAGGCCTGAGTTTTTTAAGAGTTACAAAGCAAGGACATAATGGGTGGATTTAAGTTTTCTCATTTTCTAAGAAACCCTGGGAAACTATACAAATATAATGGCCATGCGACCTCATTATGTATTCAAAATGGCCACCATATTC
>VCCN01003852.1:1947088-1963380 GCA_006491835.1 Architeuthis dux | reverse complement strand
GGATACATTTTAATTTAAAAATCAAAATCAACGCATATATTTTTCTTCCGCTTTGTTTTGTTGAGTGTCACGCACGTGTGTACATTTTAATTTAAAAATCAAAATTAACACTAAACGTAAACACTAATCCTTAACGTCAATTTAAAAATAAATTGAACCTTTAAAAAATCAATCTGTTTCGTAAATTTAAATTCAGAAATGACTTCAATTAAAGGTGAGTAAACATTGTATTATTCGTGCCTTTTTGTAAATTTAAATTAAAAACATTTAAATTGAAAAATGACTTCAACTACTCTTCTTTTTTTTTTTTTTTTTTTTTTTTTTAAATTAAAAAAAAAAAGCAATTCAATACAGGCACTCCTCGGTTACTGTTGTGGTTACGGTCGTTAGGTTCCTGAAAACAGTGACTTTTACTGAAACAACATTGTCGTTAAGTGAAACAGATTTTACCATAGAAACAATTATAGAGGTTATGTTTCTTTGGTACACAAAACAGACAAAAATGACCAAAACACGTCAAAAAGACACTAAAAATGGTCGAAAACACGCTAAAAAGTGGCAAAAATCTCCAAGCTCGCTAATTTAGTTCATTTTCACGTACAAATATGATAAACACAAAAAATATTTATTTTACCTACACTAATTTCTTCACCCCACTTCTCCCCAGCCGTTTCTATGTCAACAAGTTTTGAAATTCAATTTCGCAGTGTACAATTTTAAAAATATCACTTTTAACACCCAAATCCAGCGGGGACCATTTCTTTTCTACACATACAACTAACTATAATCATTACAGTTGTATGTAATGTCTATTTAAAAAAAATCACTTAATTCGCAATTCCACCAACAATATTTTTATTACTTTTAGTTTTTCACACTTGCCGTCAAAAAGTGACGGCGACAGGCGATATTTTAGTAATTTTACAATTGCATTGTAACTTACATAATAACAAACATGTCGCTCAGCATTTTCTTATGTGTTACTACTAAGTATTGCTACCATAATAAACTATATTAAAATTAAGTAAAAATACAAAAATAAAAGCGTTAGAAAGAGTCCATCCGATTTACATAGATGGACGAATTGACTATCGTCAACAATATTATTTTTAAAAATAAATATTGAAAAGTGTTCCACACTACCAAGATGATAGCATATATAAAATATATGGATATACAGTGACACTTTAGGTTTTTTTTGTTTTTAATTTTTTATTTCAGCTTTTTATACAACCGTAATTTAGACATGAGACTAAAATTTAAAGATTTCTCTAAAAATAAGGGAAGTAACTTATTAATCACCGCTACCCACAACACTGTTTTAGTGTTGGGGTTAGTTTATTCAGACATTTATATGTATCCGGACATCATCCAGCCCTAACCATTCATAGTAGGAACTTGAAATTTTGCACACATACTCGCCTCAATGTTTTTTCTTTTGTTTTTTTGAACCCCCTCCCAATAGGTTTTTAGAGAGGGGAGGGGCAATATGCAATGTAAGTTTATGCTAAATTGGTCACTAGTTTGTGCCCGTTGTTTTTTGAAAATTCAGACCTTTTTTAGTGATCAGACACAAAAAGGCAAGAGAAGTTACTTATTCATTGATCACCCCTTTTTCCAACTTTTTAATTGATCACCCCCAACACAGCATATGTGGGTGGCGAGGATTCATAATTTTCTTTGGAATGCTAGTTTCTTAAGAGTTTTTAACCAAAAATTTTATGCATGTCTGTTGTTTGTTAATTCAACCTCCAGTGCCTCAGATTTTGAGAAAATAAATGAAAACATAAAATAGAAAAATGCAACAAGAGTTTGTTGATCTTTTTGGTAGAAAAGTAGAATTGTTTGAAAGAATTTCAAAGAGCAGCCGATATACTGTAGAAGCCATGATGCTAATACGAAAATGGTCGTTATTACTTCCTGTAAGATGGGGGAAAGTATGTGCCCACTTTATCATTATAGTTACATTGTTAATAGAAGCTCCATTTGTAAAACCTTTTTAAACAATATTTTTCTAGAAACTAACAAATTTCCAGATTATTCTCGAGAATGGATTGAAAGTACCTAAAATTGAATTAAAAAAATTAAATTTTCTAGAGGAGAATTTGCTACTCTACTCACATAAATACGTAAATGTTTACCATTAATTGTACCAAAATATTACTGTGAAAGAGAAAAGTAAACACATTTGCAAAGCGAAATGTGATGTAAAGATTACATCCGGGTGTGTGATACTCGTCTCTGTGATCGGTTGGCATATCATCCGGGTGCTTCGTGACTGATAAAGAGGCTGTTGTGAGAGAAAGAAAGGAGGAAGGATTCTCTGCTGGCTACTGTAAGAGAATGAGTTGTTGTTTCACTTGTTCTGTGTGGATTGAGTTATTGTGTTGTTAGAATCCAGATGAACCAGTGACAGTCTAGGAGGTGTTCTGTTCGGGTTCCAGCATTGGGAAAGCATTTGATCTAACCTGTGACTGTTTACACTGAACTGTGTCAGTGTTTTCTCCTTCCCCTTGGAAACAACAATTACATCAAAGGTTAAGAGTAGATTACTTTCTTCCGGACATTTTATTTTACTTGAACAGTTTAATATAATCCACTTCTGGCTTGCTAGGCCCATCGAAGCTTCATTGGAGCCTCATTGACTGTCCACTGCCAGCCTCTCATGACACTGGGCGAGTGGTTGGATTTTTTCCCCTGGTTTGAAATGAGAGTAGTCAATCTCTTAGACTGGTTGCCAACCAAAGCTGAAGAGCACAATCTGAACTGCTATTTAGCCATAACTGGGCGAGAAGAGATAGATTCATGCTTTTCCTAAGGGCATTAGTGCGAAGTGAACACACTGTCTCAGCTGGGGTTTGAACTCGGTTCGCCGTTTCCATTTTACATGCTGCTAACTGTTAGGCTACCTGCACCTCTAATGCAGTGCCTATCCTGTTGTTTTTGAAAATATTATTTTTTTTTTTTTTTTTCTCTTCCTGTAGATCTCCCTGCCCAGACAGAAATTGCTGCCCAGAAACTTTTGGCTGGTGGGGTGATTGCTGTGCCCACAGATACAATCTACGGCATTGCAGGCTCAGCCCAAAATGACGACGCTGTCGCTAGAATCTACGAAATCAAAAAGAGAAATCCATTGAAGCCAATTGCTATCAGCATTGCTGATGTAGGTGACGTCCAAAAGTGAGTGAAATTCTCTTTGTCTTTTCAGATTTTTGTACCTTTTGAATTATCTTTGACGCAGAAAGAGATAGAAAAACAGAAATTATTATATACGCGTACACTGGTAACCGATGGTCTAAATTACGAGCGTACATTAGAATTTCTCGCGGCTCTCCCTCTAGTTCAGAGTGGCCACAAGTGGCACTGTATGTGTGGCGCCAGCTCTTAATGGTTTATACTGCAGGGGTTGTTACTGCTCCATCGAATAGAATCCGATAAAAAATATCCTTTTGAAGACTATGAACAATTGAAGACTGGTAATGATAAACCAGATGCTCTTTGGGTTATCCAAGTCCACTGCTGGACAAAGGCCTTTCCCAGCTCCTTCCATGTCGACCATGACTGTGCTAACCTCTGCCATGTCATACCTAAAAACTTTCTATCTTATCTCTCCGTCTTGTGTCTAGTTTTCTCCTACTGGATTTGCTCCATTGCTAATAAGGATGATTATATTCTTAACAAACAAATCTTTGCTACATTTCAACAGGTTTTTTTTATTTCTTCTCCAAAAATGAGACATTACTTTCCAAACAATCTAATACCTTCAATTAGTTTTGAGAAAGGGTCATTAACATTCAAATAATTCTTTGTACGATTGAACTCCTTCTTTTTGTTTGTGTTGTTAACACAAGGTTTCTGTCGATACCATTCGGCCTTCATCAGGTGTAATATCCGAATGTGATGGGGTAAACAGATGTTTTTTAATTTCAAAGGAGGTAACCATTATAACGTAGGATTCACAGAGTTAATGTGTAAATACAAACATGTGGCTTCCACTGCTCAACAGGCCCAAACCCGACAAGAACAAAGAAACACCCGATTCTTACATTATAAGGATTACTTCCTTTGAAATTAAAAAAACTTCTGTTTATCCTATCACATTCGGATATTACCCCTGAAGAAGGCTGAAACATTGTGCTAACAGTACAAGAAGGACTTCAATCATCCGACAAACTATTTGAATCTAATATCTATATGATAAAATCAGGAAATGAAGATTGGGGGGTTATTTTTAAATGAAAACTGCATCCAACACTGAAAAAAACCAAAAAAAACCTGACAAGCACATTCATAGAAAAATATGTACATGTCTAAATCAAATTTCAGATGGTGTGTCGTGACTGTACCAACAAGTTTATTATCTGACTTGCTGCCCGGACCTGTGACATTAGTCTTCCACCGGACACCCTTGCTGAATCCAAGTTTGAACCCAGACACAAACTTTGTAGGGATCAGGATTCCTGACCACAAGTTTGTTCGAATGTTAGCGCGAGCAGTAGGTGGACCTCTGGCCTTGACCAGTGCCAATGTTAGTGACCAAAAGAGTACTTTGTCTATTCAGGTAAGTAGGCTTTTTTATTTCTTAGCTAAGATACTGACCGCAGGATTTCTGTTGCTTCTTAACACCTAGTAGTATTGGATGTAATAGTCTTCAAATTGCTTAGATAAAGGATTGTCAACCATTCTTAATTTTTTACTATTTCTTTCATCTTAATTTTAGTTGTTTTTCATCGCAACTACTCAGACCATGGTCAGCTCGGATGGTGTAATGGTCTGCCTCACACGGAGAAGGTCCTGGGTTCGATTCCCTGTATGAGCAAAGAGTGTGGAAAACTCTTCATTAGGACAGATTTCCCTGTGCACTCGGCAGCTAATTGAATACACTTTAAGCTTCAGTCTATGGCAGTGAGTAAATAGCGCAGAGCAGAAATAAAGAATAAGCTCTATTTTGACTAGTATTTCTTTCATCTTAATTTTAGTTGCTTTTCATCACAACTACTTAGACCATCAGTCTATGTCGGTGAGTCAACAGCATAATTGGAAATTCAACTAAAATTGAGATGAAAGAAATACTAGTCAAAAATTAATAATGGTTGACAATGATTCATCTAATGAAAAATAAATAGAGATAATATTACCATATCAAGATAGTTGATGTCACATGTCAGGGTTTGTTGAGGGTGTGAAATCAATAGTCCTATTTAAACCTTGAATTAATAAAAAAAACAAATTTAATGTGGCTATCAAGGGAAATAACTGTTGATTACAATTATCTCCCTGTGACCACTTGGTGAATATTTTTATTCAATTCTCAGAAGAGTTCCTCTATTTTCAATGCTATTCATTGAAGAGTTGCACAGTCAATTATAAGCGATAGGTATGAACAAAAATGTTAGCGTTAAATCGACATGCAAGAAATTTTAACATCTGGCAAAAATCAGCATATTCGATTTTAATAAAAGTTTTCGATACTTATTAAAGGACAATTCCGATATTTTTTAATTGTATATCTTTTTATTCTTTCTATATTGCAGTTTGACTGAAACTTGTATAAAAATATTATAACAAGGATGAATAATTAAATATAGCAAAATGATGAAAAAATATTTACTGCCTGTATTTTTCATATAATTTATTCTGTTTTTTGTTTATGTAAATTGACCGCTATTTCAAATTGTGAGCTGCAGACATTTTTTTGCACGTCGCAGCTGTCATGCATTTTAATCTTGTTTATTTTTTTCACTCAAAATATGTGTACTGCATTGTCTACCATACATTTTTTTTAAACAGGTGTCGCTTACATGCATTTTTTCATTTTTGTTCTTTCCTAATAAGCGGTTTATGAATTTAAGAGTTAATGTGTAAATACAATCACAAGACTGGTTTAGAAGTCACAAGCCTGCCTGTCTGTCAAAACTATTGCATATATCTTTTTTTTATGCATTATAGTCTATCTTAGTGCCACAAATAATTCTGAATAGAATAGCCGTAAAATTTTCTGTGAATTTTAATGATCAATTTGAATGCATTTGTCAAATTCCAGTCCAAGTCTGGAGTTGACATTGTTTTTCTACCGTAACAAGAACAATCCTCACCAAATTTAGGGGAGTAAAAATTAATGTTCCTGTACTGTGATTTTGAAACCACAACCAACTGATTGGTAGGCTGGTCTCTTACCGACTGAGCTAAATTGACAAGTTTTACATAGCTACAATTTATCTTACAGATATGCAAGGGCTTATTTCATTCTAATAAATAAATACATTTATACTAAAAAAATATATTTTTATTATTTATTATATAGTGTATCTCAAGAGTAACTCCTGATCTGTCCCAAAATTAATGCCGTTTCTAAGGGAAGCAACTCTTCCGATTATTTATCAAGAGTATTCAATTTTACTGGTAATTTTAGGTGTACTAGCGTGCTGAGTTGCTTCCCTTAGATAGAACTTTTTAGGAAACTTGGTAAAATGTCTCTTTTATTTAATTAGATAATTTTTTTATTTTTTTAAAACAGGAATTTGAGAATTTGTGGTCCAAATTAGACCTTATCTGTGATGGTGATACAATTGAAAGCAGTGCCCATTCACGTCAAGGTTCAACTGTGATTGATCTGAGTGTTCCTGGAAAGTTTAAGGTTTTAAGAGATGGATGGTAAGTATATAAAAAAAAAAATGGGTGTTGTTGAATAAAAGATAAGTCCTTTTGAATCATCAAAATTTAACAGTAATCATTACTGGAAGCTAATATTAGGTTGGTGCAAAAATAATTGTGGTTTATTCACCATCAACTTTAAAACAGTATATCTCAGCCTAGAAATAAAAGTTGTTAATTGAAATAAGAACCTTCAGAATCTACACATTTTTGCCAACTAGAAACCAGTCCATTTATTCCGGAAGCATAGAATTCTGTGGTCCTGGAAGCAATGAATTCTTCAAAGGCGTTTTGAGCTGCTTCTTGGTTGTGGAAGACTTTCCACTGCAGGAAGTGGTCGAAATGCTTGAAAAAGTGGTAGTCAGTCAGAGAGAAGTCTGGTGAGTAAGCTTGGTGAGGTAGTGTTGGGGAAGTGTTTTGGTGTTTCACCTCTGTCCAGCCACTGTGCTGAATGCTGTCGAATGTCGTACAGAATCCATTTTTCATCACATGTCACAATGCAATCAATAAAATGGATCGTTTTTGTTGCACTAAAGAAACACAGAGCAGACTTTGTACCAGCAAATTTTTAGATTTTCGTTCATCTCGTGTGGCACCCATTTGTTGAGCTTTTTTGCTTTTCCAATTTGGTGCAAATATCGAACAACTGTTGAATGGTCAACGTTTAGTTCCTCTGCAACCTCTCAAGTTGTTTTGCATGGGTCCGCCTCAATAATAGCCCTCAATTGGATGTCGTCAATCACAGGACATCCACGACCCTCCTCATCTTCAAGGCTCTTGTCTCTGTTTCAAAAATTTTCATTGACGGTCCCCTGACCAAATACTTGGCTGATATTGTGAGCAGTTTCCGTACAACAAAATTGCACAAATTTGCTTTTTGTCCATCTTTGATTTGACAGCCTCAAATAAACCAGAATAAATAGTGAAAAGAAAACCTTCAGATTAAATAAATAGAGCAAAATTCAGGCTTTAAAATGGTGTATTCCTTGAACATAGTTAAGTTTTCATCTTGGCATTTCTGACAGAATCATGCAAATTTCCATAACCACTTGGAACCAGCTGATGAGAATTTCTTCGTACTGAAAAGTTTCTTCAGTTTTTAAGTGATTCTGGCTGGCTTGCTATGCATGTGTCGTACATACTGGCCACACCATGTAGGGCTGAAAATTTAAACATTTACACCATATTATGTCTAGAAATGTTTTTTTTTTTGTCTTTTGAATGCTAAATAAGTCATTTGTTTGTGTCCACTTGTTTTTTGAAAATTCAGACACAGCCCAACAAATGGTGAGAGAAGTAACTTATTCATTGATCACTCCCTTTTTTCCAACTTTTTAATTGATCACTCCCAACACAGCATATATGGCTGGCAGTGATTCATAATTTCCCTTGGAATGCTATTTTTTTTTCTTTGATTTATTTCGATTTAAACAAATTGTCAATTTCTTGTTGCATGACCTGATACATTAGATAAATCCCCAAATATTGTCAGATCTCTGTCATCGGGCATGCGTACTGATCCTATCAATTTCTTTTCTTCTTCTTGCAGTGCCTATAAGGAGACCATAACGATCATGAAAGACAGATACAATCTTGAAGAAATCAGTTAGCGACAACACAAGAATTTTCTATAAGGAAAGCAAATGTTGAATAACAGAATGTATGCGCATCATAAAGAGTATTGGTTACAATACGAGACAGGGTTGTATAATTGCACTTGTCAGGCTAGACATCCTGATGTATATACCCACTGGGTGCATATTAATGTCTGGGGTGTGAATAAAAGCTGTGTGTTGATTAATGGATTTATATGAATATTTGTACAACTGATATAATTTGATGTTTGGGAGAAGGGTGTTAATATACATTGATTGTTCTTGTAAGATACACAGAAAAATCAGCTTTTTAAATCTTTGCACAAAAGTTATTCTTTTTTTCATTATGTCGGGGGCGGATCCAGGATTTTGAGCAGGCAGTGGGGTCCAAATTCTTTTTTTTTTTTTTTTTTTTTTTTTTTTTCACTGCATCTGTCTAATTAGACAGTGGATATAATAATTTTTGGTTTTTAAGATTAGTTTATTATTACTTGGGATTGATTGGCTTTTTTATTTATAAAATTTCTTTATCTGGATATTTAGAAAAAATTTTTTTAATTGTGCCTTGCCCGAGCAGGAGGTATCCGGACCCCCTCCCTGGATCCGCATCTGTTTGTTGTATTGATTGTAACTTTTAAGGTGGTGGGAATTTGCTTAGAACAAAAAGAGGGATTTTGGGAGTAATTTTAATTTTTGGAGGTCATGCCTTCCTTTGGTAAAAGGGTTTACATGTTTGTTCTTACTTGGGTGTGATTCATGTAATAACGTATGCTTTGGTGACCCCCCCCCCCCCCCCCCACACACACACACATCGAAATAGTGGTTTGTCATGCATGTGATGTGTTGGATGCACATTTTCTCATGAAAGACTAAGAATTTAATAAATTCTTTTCTAAATTTTTTTTTTTCTTTTTTTCCTACTGCATAAATTACACCCATCTTCTGTCCCAATATAAAAATCCACCCCTACTTCTAGTGGGGGTAGTGGCGGCAGTTGGTGTGGGTGGTTGTTGATGCACACTTGATTAAACGTGATGACGAGAACAATAGTCCAAACAACTCTTGGATTTTAAAACGTACTCTAAAAATTAAAAAAATCTACTGGAGTACCTAGTGCAGTTGTTACATTTCTGTACTTGTAAAATTTTCAGTGTCCACCAAGTTTTCATAGGGAGTTTGCTCAGTGTAGCAAGTATGTTTCTGGTGTTAGTTAACAGCATTCAACTCAAAGCACCAACCAAATTTTGAAGGCGGGTTTGTCAAGACAGACAGGCACACTTCAGGATGCAATTCTCTGAGATCTCCCAAATGATTATTTATTCCTTGTATTTAGTTTAGTCGGACTGTTTTCCTCATCTCTGTTCATAACATTTCGGCTGTGTACTCTACGGCCTTCCTAGGGTGTCTATTTTGTTCTGGAATGTCGAAACAGTTCCTGTGACGCATGTATTTCCTCATGTACATGTCACATCAGGATTTTGGATATCCGTCTTTTTGGGGTGATCTCTCCCTGACCTCTGCACCTCCAGTGTTTTGGGGATTGTTTCCCTTTGACCACTGTGCTGGTCAGGTGACTTCCCATTGAGTTTTGCACACCCGCGCTTCTCTCAGGTCACACTCATGGAATCCCTTCCTGATCAATAGTTCCCACAAGCTCTTCATGTCGATACTCTACTGACTGAATTATCTGAGCATAGTCTGTGGGCTGATTCCTTCAGCCGTCTTATTCGCTAATGCTTCTCTCTGTCTATTATTTTGACCTCATTCCATAAAGGTTAGTGTAGCCCCTTGCTCTCCTCACACTTGGTCAACCATACCAGATTTTAAAATGTCTGATATTCCTCAGGTCTTATTTTTAGGAGGCAGCTGGTTTTGATGGATGGATGATGGAGTCTTTCTCCTTTGGAAGACACCTTACAAAACGGGTACTTGTGGGTTAAAAGCCTTCTTGTTTCTAGACTGAAGAATCTAGGTCTTCATACCCCTCCAACATCTTTTTATGGTTTGTGTGTGGACAGCCTCACTCATTACAAACTCTTCCAACTGGTTGACAATGTGGTGATTGTAACCTTCAATGGAAGGTGAATTGTAAGCTCTCCAGGAGTCACTATGAATTGTTGTTCCTGGCAAAACATGTTTTTGTTGCGTTAACAAAGGTCTCTTGAATGACAACACACACTCGTTGCAAGAGGTGATACTGTGAACAACGACACTATTAGGTGGTTGGACGTTTGTGTTAGTTTTTGGTAGAACTTTTCTATTTGTGTCCATACCTGTGTCACCTTCGGTCCGTACCAGTCTGACAGTTCTTTTCTGAAATTGGTTAGACGGGTTATTTTAATCATTGTATGTGGTTTAGTCAGACTATTTTCCTCATCTATGTTGTTCATCCCCCACAATGTTTCAGTCATGTACCCACCAGCCTTCCTTTCCTCTAGAGCATGCATATATCCTCACGTGCCTGTCATGATTGGTTTTGCATCTCTGTGTTTTGGGGATTAGCTCTCTCTGACCTCTGCGCCTCAATATTTTTAGGATTGTTTCCCTTTGCCCACTGCTGGTTGGGTGATTTGCTATTGAGTCTTGCACACACTCGCCCCTCTCGGGCCATGTCCACAGAATCTCTTTCTGATCAATGCTTCCCACAAACTATTCATGTCAATATTCTCTCTGCTGATCGAATTATCTGAGCATAGTCAGGGTTCCCACTTTTTTCTAGAGATCATTTTCCTGGACTTTTCCAAGGATGATCTAGCTGGTATGATAGACAGGATAGCGCTATACACTAATATGTTCCTCTGGAAGTCTGATTTTAAAAGACGTGCAGTCTATGGCTATAACTTATTTATGAAATCAACTCTTACAGCCTTAGAAATTATGACAAATCTGATCATAGAATTGTAATGATGTAGCTGCATTTCAAGATATACAAGTTAGACCACAGTAAGACATAGAAAGTGTTACAATTTGAAGTAACTGCCAAGATGGCCGTGTGTGTACCATATCTGTGCCTTGTAGTCATGGTCTTCTGGTGGAATTCTCTAGAGTTAATATTAGTAGTTACTGGAATAGTCCATCTAACTATTGATAGGGATTTCATAAAGTTTGGTGATTAGTTTCTCAGTGTTACTACATATGATTATTTACAAATTGAAACCATTTACTTATTCACTATATTACACTGCTCCCCTACCAGTTTAGATTACTGTTTACAGATTTAGCTGAATGGTCCTGGCAGATCTCCTAAGAGTAGGTCCAGTGGGAGAAGTCAGATTTTTTATCAGTGGGCTAGTCACTGGGACAAGTGTAGCTGGTTCTAGTTAACTCTAGTTGTTCTAATGCCCTTGGTAAAGGCATAAATCCATCTCTTCTCTTTCTCCAGCTATGGGTAAATAGCAGGGGAGACTGGGCTCTCTAGCCACAGTTGGCAACTACTACTAACTCACAATATACCTGCTGCATCATGAATATTGCATATTCAAAGAGGTCAATATAAAACAAGGCCAATGTCGTATTTGATTTAAAAATGTTCCTCATTGAGTGTAGTCTCTTGACACTCTCCTGCAGGTTTTCCAGAGTTTTTGCTAGAGCTGCCAGCTCTTCCCTTTTCTCTGTAACACTTCTGTGATTCATTTGATTTTGACAGTAATGTGAAGTCCTATTTTTTGTCTGCATCTTTCTGCATTCTCAATGCTTTGCATTATTCTTAGCTGTTTTGCTTTGACATTTTCCATTTCATGGTGTAAGTCCTTTTCTTCTCATTAGCAGTTTGGACTTTTTTCTTCTTTTCATCCTGCAGTTACTGCACAGACCTCATCCTTGCTCCTTTGCAGTGTTGAATGAGGACTTTTGGCAGGGCTTCATCTATTGCATGCCCAGCCATTGCATCATGGACCAAGCACTAGAGTCCTCTCCTTCAGGTCTTCTATGTGTATATCCTTGTTGACTGAGTACCCTCTTTCTGTTTCAGCTTGTCCATGAGACAGTGTGAGGAGGCATTACATTGGGTCCCACCAGTGCTGCACTCTCTGCTCTGCCAAGAAAATCATCAAACCTGCAGCTGTAAACAAAATCTTGGAACTCTGCTTTATGGTTTGCGTTGACATGCACCGAGAATGCTTTACACTGAGCAGGAACTTTGTCATGCTCGGAGAAAGTGTACCATCCTGGATTGAGGAGAACCTGTAGGAGTTTCTAAAATAGTGCTATTGCACTTTCAGCTTCTGTTCCATGGTGACAGGGTCCAGGGAGCTTATGTGCCGCACTGCTGGGTACATAAGAGGACTTCTCTCCGTGATTTTTCTTAGCAGGTCACAGCAAGGAAGGAGGCACGTTCTTTCTTGAACACTTGTGTATTCACTTGATTTTCTTGGAGCTCTTCAGATGCCCTCTCCAAAACTTGTTTTGTGGAAATCTTATGTCCAGCTGTTTAAGTGGCACATGGATTGCTTTGTCTTGCGGGTCCAGTTTCAGCAGCTGGATAGGTGTCTTTATCGTCTCCAAATTTGATAAAACGTGACAGCAAGTCTCTCGGTGGACTGGGGCTCCTTTGCTAAAAAAGGCTCCATTGGGGCTTCTCTCTGGAATGTTTCCACAAGTGCAGATTTCATATTGTTATAAGTGACATCAGTAATGGCGGACATAACTAACTGACCTTTATGATCTGATAGTTTACAAGAGGCTAAAAGCAAAAATGCCATAACAGAATCTGGTAATGACATACCTTGCTGGGTGAATTTGAAGGAATTCTGTTTAAATTCTGCAACAAATTTATTAATCTCTGAATCATCGCTTCTCTGAAAATTATCTAACTCCTGGCTCTTCCCAACAAAGACAGATGAATTGCAAGAGCTTGTTTACTTTTTGGAATGTCTGTCAATCTGCACCAGATATCAATGTCTTTCTTCCAATTCTCAAACAACGATCCGTCCTCTAGTTTGGGAGGCCATTTCATACTACATGTCGCCATACGCTCTGCTACCAGTGTTATAGATCTCTAATTTTGTTATCTGCTCAAACACGTGCTGTACTGCTAAAATGTCTAGTCTTTCCCCAAACAAAAGGAGAGCTTATATCCAGAGGGGAGTAACTCATGGTTATCCATGATATGCAAATCAACAACACTGTACATTAACAGAGTTAATTCTCTCACACACCTTGTGTATTTATACAGGTAACCCCCCCTCTTTTCAAAAGTTTGAGTTATTCCACTTTTGTCGCTATTACTCTCAGGTCGTCATTCTACAATTGTTAGTAAGCAGGGCGGATCGTAAATAATCTCTGGTGAGATTCGAACTTGCATTCCCTTTTCCAATCTCACTGGAGGCTTATTCTTTATTTCTGATCTGCACAGCTGACTAACAATCGTAGAATGACAGTCTTAGAGTTGCGATAAAAAGCAAGAAATTAAATAAAATAAATACTGGTCATCAAAATAATAATTACTACCTCTGTCCCATAATGAGTGTTACATTTAGTGTATGAAATATATATGCAAATATAACAATTATTATGGGACTGAGGTACAGGTATCCCCCATCATAATGCGGGTGTTGGGGTCCAAGAAAGCCAACCTCATTACAACCGAGCCATTTTGGAGCTAGATTAGTATTTTGGGGTCCACTATCACCACCCCGAGTTATAACTGGGGAGGCCTGTTGTATCTTATCTTGAAAATATTAATGCATACTTACACATGGACCGCATTCAATTTTTCTTTCATTAACAGCAGTTTCCATTGGTATTTTTGTTAAAATGATTTGAGTGGAAGGCTACGATGTCGCTCCCTGCCACTGTTAAAGATTTATGAACTGTGGGAAAGGTTTTCTTTTTTCTTTTTTTGTCAGTTAAATCTCAAAAAGACATCATCTTTATTAATTATACACTGTATAAAAAAAGATCGTTTATTTATTTGAAATTAAAACATTTCTGTTATATCAATGTATTTTGTGTTGTTTTTTTTCTTTTCTGGAAATTCAATCGTGAATAATTTCTATCTGTATCAGTTGAGCTTTGAGCCCTATAGTGTTTGCACATAGCAATGACGAGGGAAGGGAGATAACTACCTAGAATTATCTCCCTTGCATGCAAGCCTTACGGAAGTAAGGTTCGCTCATGCACTGGCCTCTTATCACTGAGTGTGAGCTCGTCTTAACATTGTCTCTCTCAGTGTTCCTTTCTTCGAGTCATACCCGCTAGCAAACTATCATCGCTTGTCAGAAGCTGAGGAACCTCCTCATGGAATACTGGGTATCTAGCTTAACTGATAGACTATTACTATTGTTGTGAGTTTGATCTTCACTGGGTGCCCCACATCTGTGGCCTTGTACCAGAATAAGCCTTAGTAAATACCATTTTCAAAGTAGGCAGGCTCTCGTCACTTGGAAGATTGGCCTGAAAATCCCCCCCCCCATCATTAAGCCTTGTGCCATACTAAAATATGCTTAATAAATATCAGGTCACCTATGCTTCTCCTCTCAGACCTACTGGATAGAATCAGTTCTCTGAAGAGGAACTGTTTCCCCCACTTTCAAAGCAAGAGACGATTTCTTTCTTTCTATCAAGGAGAATAAATACAGGTATACACTGAATAGTGTGGTTAATTTGTTCTATAATTTTCTGTATTGTTCAAGGTCTTATAATTGAATGTTGTTTTTTGTTTTTTTTCAACTTATATTTAGTTACATTAATTTGTATAGCAATACCTTAACTACTACATCAAAACTGCACTATGCAAGGTATTGCTGTATATAGAATTTTAGATTATTTTTCTTTAAGCCTTTTGCAATATTTTGAAAAAAAGGACTAATCGAAATTACTATTATTTTATTGCTAGTTTTATTCCATATTTTGTGACTCTGGGTTGATACACTCTTCAACCACTAGATGAAATGTTGAGATTTATCTTCAGACAAGACTTTGCATCCCACACCTCAACAGCTAATTTTTCATGGACATCGCTTTCACCATTTCGTCCACAAAAGCTTTGATGAATAAGCAGAGCACAATCTCTAGTCATTCTGACATATTTTCCTCTTTGATTCTCTATGACACTTTTGTTTTACAACTTAGTAATTGTCTTAAGTCTATGAAATGTGAGTTCAAGTCTTGTTGGAACCTACTTCTTTATTACCGATTGCATGCTATTTGTACGAGTGGTCAAAGACTGTATCAATCCAGAGTATTGGGATAAAAGGCAGCAATAATAAAATGGGGTAAAACCAGTATTAAAAGAATAATAGTGAACACCCTTAATCTAAAAGTTACCTATATACTTGAAAAAATAAAATAAAATAAGTGTTTCCAAGAACTTAGTACCATCTTTACTTGGATTCAATTTTATTTCAATATTTCTCAGCAATTTTTCTGCCGTGTGTGTGTTTAAAAGTTTTTTTTAAAGTCTTGGTGAATCAGTGTAGCTATCCTCTGAAGTGTGTAGATATATCTTTACTGGATTCCACTGATCGTATCTCTTCATGTCTTGGGTTTGTATGCTTTGTACTGATGAGTTTCAAGATGAGTGACTTGAAATGCTCTAACATGAAACAATCACAGGATTTGAAACCTTACTGCTGAATCTATTTACCCACAGTTATTCTCATTACTAAAACATGTCTTTATTATCATAATTCGATTTATGTATGTTTGTATATTTGTTACCAAAACACAGCAAAAACAGCACATTGCAAGATTTTTGTTAGCTCAATACTGTTAAAATGCCCTGACTTGAAGAATAAAGCAATTTCCAGTTTGCAACTTAATAATAGTATGGGGTCTGCATTTGAACTCGCTCTGGAAATCTATTATAATGATCAGATTTTTCCAAGTATATTAAATGCTAATTATAGAGTAATTTATTTATTTGAAAAATAATCATAATATAAATTCTATATGAATAGGAAGTGACTTAACATCTTAATGGCCGCCAAAGAAAGTATCAGAAAAAAAGACAATTCTTTATCTTCAAATTTTAAAACGGAATAATTTTATTTTTGTCAACTTTGACTAGTTTTTACCTTCATTTTAATTTTTAGTTGCATTTAA
>VCCN01003852.1:1583991-1595759 GCA_006491835.1 Architeuthis dux | reverse complement strand
TCCTTTCTATCCAAGTCCAGGACAACCCACTATACAACACAAGGGGTAAATGTTGAAAATTTCAGCTCTCTAGCTCCATTGGTGCGGCCTGTACGCGTGAAACATACACAGATAGCCAGTCAGCCATACCAACTTGAAAACTGAAGAAACCATTGTTGACAGTTTTGTTGACAGTTTTGGTGGACGGTTTCTGATATAAAAATCTTTCCGAATGACACAACACAGATTATCTTTGTATCTCTGGGCAATGCACTTGATGTGCTTCCGTGGTAATCAAGTTTTTAGAGTCTCAGATAAATACGATGGGAATTTGAGTCTGTTTGTTCAAAGGGAAATAACACAAGAGAACGAATACAAGATAAGATGTAGGGAATTGGGTAATAAAAGATGGCATCTAGAACAAGTTCTGTTAGAAACCGTCAACCAAAACTGTCAACATAGGTTTCTTCAGTTTTCAAGTTGGTCTGGCTGGCTGGCTATGTATGTATGTATCATGCATACAAGCAATACAAATGTAGCTAAATTGGTCTGGCTGGCTGGCTATGTATGTATGTATCATGCGTACAGGCGGCACAAATGTATCTAGAAAATTTAAACATTTATCCCACCATAGGTGTTTAGTATGTGTGTGTGTAGGCGGCGTTCAATTTACAATGTAAGTTAATGCTAAATTGGTCTGGCTGGCTGGCTATGTATGTATGTATCATGTGTACAGGCAGCACAAATGTAGCTAGAAAATTTAAACATTTATCCCACCATAGGTTTTTAGTGTGTGTGTGTGTGTAGGGGGCGTTCAATTTACAATGTAAGTTAATGCTAAATTGGTACCTAGTTTGTGCCCGACTGCATTCATGCTTGTTTTGTTGTTTTTGTTTTTTTTGAAAATTCCGACTATTTAGTGACCCAACAAAAGGTCAAGAGAAGTAACTTATTCATTGATCAACCCTTTTTTCCAATTTCTTTTTTTTAATTGATCACTCCCAACACGACATGCTGCCAAAAGACGTAGGTCACGTGACGGTTTCTATTCAATGACTAACCAGGGTTGTTTATCATCTTTTCCTTTATGAAGGCGAAAGACGAAGTAATCTCGCTACAACAGAAAAAATATGCTATCTGTTAACATCTGAGCTACGCCACCCTGTTAATAGCTATCTTAGTCTATTTCTCTTTTCCTCTCCTCTCTTTCCCAATTTGTTCATCTATCTATCTTGGGCAGTCCTCCTCACTTCTCTGTCCCATCACTCTATGTCTAAGTCTATTCATCTCTCTCTTCCTCTCAATCAACAACAGTCTGTTAATCTATCTATCTATTATCAAACTCAAGTCCATTGTAGTTGACTTCATCCTCCCCGTAACAATAACAAGAACAATCCTCACCTAATTAATCTCTTTGTGCATCGCGTCGAGTTAAACCAAACCGATATATAAAGTAATAATTTACCTACCGCTAAACTGACACATCTTATATTTCTACGAATTTATTTATTATTAATGTATTATACAATACAAAAGTTACAATAATCATCTTCAGTCGGAATAGAAGTAGGAGTGGAGTTTGACCCTGCAGCAGCCCGGCTTGTCTATCTACCTACCTACCTACCTACCTACCTATCTATCTATCTATCTATCTATCTATCTATCTATCTATCTATCTATCTATCTATTTCAGTCTCTTCATATCTTGTTGAAGTATTTCGTACTGGGTACTTACTGAGTTGCTGTCTACCAGTAAACATTCATATAGCTAACAGTGATGCGTCTTCGGGTTTTGCTAAGTGCTTAGACCTACTGACTAGTAACTGAAAGCTATCGAGTTAAATCATTAGGACGGGATTTTCCACTAGAGAGTCCTTTATGGTTTCACCGGCTTTTCAATTGGGATGGAGAGCGAATAACAACGTGGAGGATTTGCAGCCCTGATCAGGGCGTGGCTTTGCAAGCGTCTCATGCATATCAATGCATATGTGCATTCACGGCTTAAGGTTTACGTTAATCTGTGCATTTATCCAAGCACGTCTGTATAGAATATCAATATGTAAATGTCTTTCTAGATAAACAGGTGCATATCTGCATCATCATATTAATCGAGATTTGTATATGCATGTCTGGTTAAATACGATGAACAAGGAACATCTTGTTAATATTTTATTAAATCTTTCTTGTTTCCGTACAAGAGAACGTGTGTTTGGATCCATGGAATGTGGTGTTTGTCCCAAAAGTGTTGTACCGAGCGCTTTCGGCTAAACAATTAGCCATTTTAAAGGTTTTGATGATTCCTCAATTATTTAATCAGTGTATTGGTTTAGCGTATTAATATGATATTTTGAGTGAAAACATCACATTAACACGCTAACACTGATATAATAGGGGAAACCGGGGAAAAGTGGATCACGGGGCACAGTGAATCATTATGATTCTTTTTACAAATGCGGTCGGCTACTACTTCCTTTTCTCAAGTGAACACATACACCCTCTAATTTTGTGAAAGACTAGCCTGCTTGAGCATTGCCACAACTATTCAGAATCTTGCAATTGTGCTGTATGAGGTGAAATTAAGATTGTGTTAGAATTATTTCTTGTCCAAACTGCAATCACAGTGCTTGTTCTTTAGAGAGATGTAAGGTTATCTTTTTCAATGGTATGTGTGGGGCACAGTGAATCGGGGCACAGTGGATCACTTCTGAGATTGAGCTACTTTTAATTAAAATTGATCCCTTCAATTCATTACATGTAGTTTACTTGGAACATAAAAGAGCATTTAAATTTCACTTTCGTATGATTCTTTTTTCTTTTCTTGAATTGCTTTTGAGACTGTGGATGTGATTTTGTGTTAAATGTTTCCTTTGGTGTGCCTAACTTTTGTCAATGAATGTTTAAGAGATTTTTAAGATCACTTTTTGTAACATAATCTATAATTCAACAATACTTTAATAAAAATGTGTAGTTGGTTTCACTCTGGGACGCCTTTGAATCATTCAATCTTATATCGATTCACTGTTCCCCAGGGGATGATTCACTGCCAGCTGCTAACTTAGAAAGATATTACTTTCTTATCTTTATATAATCTATATCACAGCCAACAGAGTTGATCGTTCGCTTTTACCCGAATATATTAATAAAATTAGCTTCTACCTACAATTATTTCTTTCTGATCCACTGTGCACCGGTTCCCCATATATATACAAGCCCATAACAAGTGAATGCCCCCCCCCCACTCCAGTGGGGTCCACGGATGAAGCCCCCGAAAATTTCGATTTTCACTCATTTTACTTTCATATTGTCAAACTCCAGGACAAAGTCAGAATTGACTTTACTTTCCTATGTAACAAGAACAAGAATAAGAACAATCCTCGCCAAAAATAGGGGGAGGGTTAAGCTGACATATAAAATCAGCATTTCACGACCGAAATTTGAACTCGCGATCAGATGATTTCTAGCCTGGTGTGTTATCATGCGCTAAACTGACAGGTCTTATATACCTCCAAAATGTATAGTAGAATTACGCAAGGAAGTAGAAGTAGGAGCAGAGTTTGACTCTGAAGCAGCCAGGCTTGTTTTGTTTTATTATTTATTTCCTTTTTTTATCTGGAAAAAGTGTTGGGCCGTGCTCCCTGTTCCCGCTTGTTACGGGCCTGACGGCACAAAGTCAAATAGGTGTTGGAAGATTGTATTCCGCCAATCTTACAAATGCAGAAAATAAGCATCTGAAACCCCGAGTTTTACTCCGGATCGAACACTGACTATTATCAACAGTGGGTAACACATAACTCTATCCGCCCAAGCTGACCTCTCTGGAAATTTCAATTTATTTTGTCTTTGAATAACCATACAAATTAATGACAAAATCGGTTTATGACTAATTGCTCCTTGGATATCAACGGAAAAAAATAATGGTATAAGGTAAAATCGATTGAATTCTATATACAGCCTGATGGGGTTTTAATTTCGTCGTCTGCGCTTTTCAAGTGACGAAGCCAAGCTGTCACAAAAAACAAACACAAAACACGATACAAAGCAATTAAAGACGACTGAACGCGCAAAAACAGTCTGGAAAATATCTAATACAATTAAAAGACAATTAAAGAAGCAGAAATGAACGCTAACAATAAGCAGTTGTGTTGACTTCAGTGAATTTTGTATTGCCTTCAGGAGAAAACGGGACGAATGTTTGCAAATTCCATCAAGGTTTATTAGATAAACTAGTCAAAAAATAATTGCAGTGTTCAATTAATGTTGCTATTGCATTGTACTTAAAAATATCAAAAACAATATGTCGCTCTGCATTTTCTTGTTTATGTTCAACCAGAATGAACTCGGATTTTTTACGTATTTGAAATAAAATAAAATAAGGAGTACTATTCGATAATTAGCATTTAATATTTATCTCCCTTGACAAATGTTATAGACGAAAGCTATAGAAATACACGTGGCGTAATATGGAGGCGTGGAGTGGCGTAACGGTTACCATTGTGAAAAATGGGATCGGCGGTCTGAGTTCGAGTTTCGGCCGAGGCCGTTTACGTTTATTTCGGGAAAGGCTTGAATACGCGTATCCCCCCCAGTTATGGGTAAATGGCAGGGAAGTTAAGGCCACAAGCCCTGTAAGGCAGTCCAACTTAAGCAACTCCACCCCTTGAAAAAAAACCTACTTGCTACAGGACCACAGCATTATCATCCCATCGATTGTTCGCTGGCGTGGTGTGGTTTCGGCCCTATGTCCTAAAAGGAGTCTGCAGGAATAAACAAAACAACATATATTCATTATTATTTTTTGTCAAACTCCCGTCCAAGTCTGGAGTTGACCTTGTTTTTTCTACCGTAACAACAATCCTCACCTAATTCAGTGGAGTGAAATCTTTACTGTTTGTCTGTGCCGTCACGTTAAACCAAACCGATATGTAAAATTAACATTCCACTAGCGAGATTTGAAATCACACCAACTGATTGGTAGGCAGCTCTCTTACCGACTGACCTAAATTGACATGTCCTACATACCCACGAAAATGTATGTTAGAAATACGCAAGGGCTTATTTCATTCTAATAAATAAATACATTTATAAAATTAACATTTCCCAACCATGATTTGAAATCACGATCAAATCATAGGTAGCTGGCTATTTTACCGACTGTGCCAAACTGACAAGTCTTACATATTTACACATTTATTTCTTATATATACAATACAAAAATTACAGTAATCGTCTTCAGTTGGAATAGAAGTAGGAGGGAAGTTTGACCCTGCAGCAGCCAGGCTCCTTCTTATTTATTTTATCATTAGATAGTACTGTAACACATTATATTAATTTTGACTACTGCTCATATTCGTCTTAATGCTTTAGTTGTTTTTATCGCAACATAACTCAGGCCGTAAAAGGTAAGATTTGACTTCTGCTGAACATGAAGCTTTCGTAGCTAAGTAGGCATAGCATCTGGATGTGAACCAGGCTTTCCTCTGGCAAAAAGGACGTGAGTTCTAATATCACCGGATGCTTACTCTATATTTCCAATCCACGCTGTTTGCTCGCTACCATAGAGTTACGGCCCGTGTTGAGTAATGATAAAAAAGGCAAATACAAAATTAAGATGAAAGTAAAAAGTACTTAAAACTAATACAATATTGAGATATTTACTGTGTGTAGCCTTGTCCTTCACAACACCATAATAATGGGGCACACAGTGAAGATCGAATTTATTAGATTGATACAACAGTTCCCAGTGCTATTTTCAGTACGACATTACCGAAGTGACTTTGAAGTGTCTTTGAAGTTTACTCAGCTCTTTATTGCTTATGTAGACAACACACCAGTGAGCAATTGGCTAGTTTGAATGACGCATTGGAACAGAAATAACTTTTTCTATGGCAAGGAAGTCGACCGGTGATGACGACGCCTGTCGTCATGTTGTAAACGTCACACAGCAAACGATCAAGGAATTGGAATAGGTACCGTATTTACTCATGTATAATGCGAGACATTTAATATAAAGAATCAGGACCAAAATTGGGGTGGAGGTAATATTAAACTCGAGTGTAAAAAAAATGATAACATATACACATATCAATCTTTATTATTATTATTATTGGATGTAGTAATTGTAACACATTATTTTTTAATAAAATTTGACTAATTCTTTTACCTTCATCTTAATTCCAGTTGTTTTTATATACAACTTTCAATTCGGACCGTTGTTTCTACGGTCGGGTAATAAAGAATAATCGAACACACACCCTCAAAGTGGGTCTAGTTTACGGCTAGCGTCTTTTACCAATCGGCCACGAAGACTCTCATGAATTAGCAGAAGCTGATTCGCACTTTTAAAATCACTCCTTACATTCGACTCTCGGCGCCATATTTTTGTTGTTTTCCCGTTTTCAGAACTGAAAGTTGTGTACAAAAACAGATGAAGGTAAAAACTAGTCAAATTTAAGTCGCTTTATATTTGTGATCGCATTATACACGAGTAAATACTGTAGTTCTATACTTGCGGCGTCTTCTGCAGACGCGTCTCCTTCAGATTATAACTTATAACTTGTTTTGTGCAACCCTCCTTGTCTGGTCAGCGATTTCAAAAATGTCAAGACTGCCCCGAAGACTTTTTCGAAGAATCCATCGAATCGACACTCAAACCGTACTTTTATGATAGAGTGGTTAGTCACTCAATAGAAACCATCACGTGACCAACGTCCTTTGGCTGCATGCCGTGTTGGAGATGATCAATTAAAAAATTGGAAAAAGGGGTGATCAATGAATAAGTTACTCCCCTCGCCTTTTGTTGGCCAATGATCACTTGAATTTTCGAGCGGACACAAACTAAAGGATCAATTTAGCATAAACTTACATTGCAAACTGACTCCCCATTAAACACAAAAAAGTATTTTCTAGACATAATAAGGAGTAAATGTTCAAAATTTCAGACCTCTAGCTCCATTAGTGCGGCATGTACGCGTGATACATACATAGCCAGCCAGCCAGCCAGACCAGCTTGAAAACCGAAGAAACCTATGATGACAGTTTTTTGTTGACGGTTTCTAATTTAGCTGCAAGATGGCGTAAGACCATAGAAAGCCAAAGACAATATTTTGATGACTGCATAAGGTTCTCGGACTTTTCGGCGAACGACATGTCGCCGACACACAGTCGAAGTCCAGATACGCTGCTATGAAATTATATGAATAAACAGGCGTGGCCCCAGAGAGAGGGGTGTAATGTTCTTATTGTATCTATGCGTCTTCGTTGTTTCTATCTGTAGTAGCTGTGTTAGATCAGAATGCGTTTCGATTCGTAATCGTGTTTAAGCGTGTTAAGAAAGGATAAACAAAAGAACACATGTTGATAAGAGCTATGCTTTAGCTGAACTGCCCCTTCCCTGTTCCTACTTCCGGTCCCGCTTATGGGACCGGAAACGGAATAGGGGCTGCTGGGTGCTTGCTTAGGCATGTTTATTTATTTAACATAACATACATGTATATAAACATTATAAGGGGGTCCAGGAAATCCCTGCTCAGGCAGAACAAAAAGAATTTAATATCTAGATAAAAAGATGTTATAAATAAAAAAAACCCAAATAACCTTAAGAAACAAAATGAACAACATATATCCACTATCTAATTAGAGTGATGGAGTAAAAAAAGGAATTTGACCCCTCACTCCGCTCAAAATCCTGGATCCGTCCCTGATAAAAGTGTTGACAAAAATGCTGGAAACTTTTGCACGCAACCTAATAATTAACTAACACAATGGTCTGAAAAACGAACACCCTACTGTAGCACCCCAGAAAAGTTCAACCCTAACCCAATAACACTTTAATGACATCATGTTAGTTCGAAGGATCATTGTCTTTAATGAATAGTGTGTATGCAAGTTAACCCTTAGCGTGTCGCTAGAAGTGGGGACAGTAGTCAGTGAGATGAAATTGCTGGACACATGGTAAGGAAAGGAAAGGAACATATACAATGTTGACCTGACAATAATACTTAATTGAATTTCTATGAAACTATTCTAAAGAAAAATAATAGTAAATTTGTTTCATCATTGCTATACGACGACTGTCCAGTTCTCTTTTTTTTTCGTTTTTTTATGTGATCTACTTGTTAATCCCGGCTGAAAAACATTCTCGGATATAATTGAATTTCTATGAAACTATCTTCTAAGAAAAAATAATAGCAAATTTGTATCAGTTGAAGAGTCCATAGTTTTAAATGATCGGAAGGAGCTACTTTTATCAGCAAAGTTTTTACCCCTGAGTGAGAGAGTCAAGTGTTACGGACAGCAAACCAAGAAAATCACACTGTTCATTATATAAGTACTAGTTAATACCGGTGAAACGATTCACGGTTATATTTGAATTTCTATGAAACTATTTTCTAAGAAAGAATAATAGCAAATTTGTTTCAGTTGAAGAGTCCATAGTTTCAAATGGTCGGAAAGAGGTACTTTTATCAGCGAAATGGTTACCCCCTGAGTGAGAGAGTCAAGTGTTACGGACAGCAAACCAAGAAAATCACACTGTTCATTATACAAGTGTAGTAACTTCGCATGAATTGGTATCAGACCATCTATACTAGGAGACATTTCTTTGGTTTCAAAAATGTGCTAGCGCTAATCCCCATAGGTCACACCAAAGAAAAGTTGCGGTGTTTTATTGAGATTTCTTTGGTTTCAAAAATGTGCTAACTCTCATGTCACACGAAAACAAAGTTGCGTTTTTTTAATTGACAGTAACAATGGCCAGCAAGATTAGCTTGCTATACGACGACTCTCCTGATCTGTTTTTTGTTTGTTTTGTTTTGTAGCTAGAAATGTGTATTTGTAGAGGAGAGAAACTATTAAGCTGAACTACAAAAAATAAATGATTGTATATAAAGTTTCCTAGCTACAATTAAAGTTATGCTCTGTTGTTAGGTCGGGATCAACAATATGCCTATTCGTCGGTTAGGGGTTGTAAGTAAGTCAATGTGTCTATGTCCCTATGGGGCGAAACGTGTGTCGCTCACTTGTACTAGTGTGTATTTAAGTTAACCCTAAGCGTGTCGCTAGAAGTGGGGACAGTATTCAGTGAGATGAAATGGTGACATGGTAAGGAAAGGAAAAGAACATATACAATGTTGACCTGACAATAAAGGATTGGTGATATGGGGAAAGAAGGGCATGCTGAAATTGACCTAAAGACGAATAGATACAAATACAACAAGCATGAATGAAAATACGAAAACGCAAAATATATAATAAAGAATATTCATTGTACATGAAATATACGAAAGGGAAGTAATGCTAAGTTTGTAAAGGTTTAAACTTGGTTCAGAAAATAGTTCTAAGAAGTAGCGATATTTTAAGTACTTGCCCCAATGTGTTGGTGTATAGTTGTGTGAGGTATAGATATGAATAATGTATTAATCATATGGAGGGTTCAGTTTATTACTTGGTAACTATAGAAAACTGATCCCCCATCATATTGAGCCCCACTCCAAGTACAGAGACTCTAAAAGCAGTCTAAAACCTGATTCAAGTAGGTTTACATATTTTAAGTTATGATTTATTTGTATGTATTCCTTTATTATAGCTGTTCTGAATGTATTGGAACTGTTAGTACATAATGAAACGTTTGGCAGCGATGCGTAATTGTGTTGGGAATATAATCTGGTTGAAAAAGGTTGGGTTGCGTTAATTTGGAGAAGGCAGAACAGATCTTTCTTTAATACCATTTCAGTCAGACATAATATTTTATTTTTTTGAACAAAACATGAAATTTGTATCTGGTAAACAGACTTGTTATTTGAAGCATGGATGTATTAACCATGGGGGATCAGTTTCCCACTATATAATAGTATAAAACCGACCCCCCTCTTTATGTACATATATAGTGTAACCAAAATCAGCGTTACAAAGCCACAAACCAAGGTGTTTATAGGTATAGATAAACTTTTTCAGGACATTACGGGTTTATCTCGGCAACATTCGATAATCTTAAACATTTACCGGACACTACCGAATGTTGAAGGTCATTGGCCGTGTCTAAGATAAATCTGTAACGACACAAAAAGTCATAGATCACATCGTATCTTCGGTGATTTTAAAAAATATGACAATGCAAGTCATTTTTGTCAGTAGAGACCTTTTTCTACGACAATGGTATTGATTTCAGTGACCAGGCAGCGAAACAAGCGTTATAATAATATCAAACTAGGCAGGCAGTTTTTGTACCATCTGCTTTTAAATATTCATTTTAGCTCTATGTCGGTTTAAGCCAGACTTAAGAATTATCGACAGGGCGCCTGCCATAGAATAATAACCAGACATTCTCGCAGACCATTGCTAGAGTAATGAGTTCGATACTCGCTTGGCGACTCAGTAATGTAGCCATTTGTCCAGTTTAGGAAGGGTTCTGAATACCTCACAATAGATAGGGCCCAGGTATTTATTCATTTGTTCATCTTTTAGGTGATGAGTTTAGTTTTCAGTATTTTCTTTGATCTTTACTTACTTTACTGTCTCCTTTTCCCACAGCCTAGATAATTCGAACCTGAGTTCCGAGTAGTTGTCTATCTTTTCGACCTCCTTTTCCATAATGTTGTGCATGGATGGCAACATCGACAATCCAGCACTTTCCTGATTCCTACTCAACCGCGACTATGTCAGGTCGTCGGTGGTGGATGACTCGATCTGTTTGGATATTAAAATCTCACAGCAACTTCACTGATTCATTCTCGCACACCTTTTCTGGTTTGTGGCGGTACCACTTTCCCTCGGTTGGCAACCTATACTTTTTACATAAGCACCAGTGGAGATGCAAACACACTTTATCGTGGCGCCTTTTATAATCTTTTTGCGCAAGCATTCTACAGGCACTCACAATATGTGTCACATTCTACACGTTTTCACCGCACAGTCTACATTTCTCTGATTCTACTTGATGGTAGATTCTCTTCTTGATTGCATTGGTGTTTAGAGCTTGGTCCTCGGCCCCAACTAGTAGACTATCCGTCTCCCTTTTAAGAGCACCCCGTGTCAACCAATTCCATGACTCAGCAGTCTTCAAACCCCTTGTGCCCCTCTCAAATTGATCGTACAATGCCAAGCCCACACGCAAAGCAAATCTTTTCCGGTACTCTTTCTTTCCCTCAATGTTCTCCTTCACTAGATCTCTTTTGGATGCTACACACTGAAGAAGTTCTTCTTCACTACTTTCCAAGTACAGATCAAGTGATCTGCACCCACTGGCCATACAATCATCAACACTAATGAGACCTCTGCCAGTCACGTTTCGAGGAGTGTACAGTCAGATTGCATTTGCTCCGTACTGTACCATTAACTTCAATGTTCTTCTATCGAGGTCCTTCACTTCATACTTAGTCCAGTTCAGAATTGCTGCGCTATACCGCCACCGCCCACGCATTGATAGCAGAAACAAGGGTTTGGTTTTCAGCAACATTTCAAGCCTTTTAAAATATGCATTTTTAACATGTTGTTTCATCTGGTCATCCAGAATAGAATCCAACTCCAATATTCCTAAATACGTATATCCACATTTCATCAGGATATGTAATTACTTCGCCATCAGGTAACCGAATTCCAGTACTATTCTGGTGTTTGCCTCTTGCATTCCAGTATCACTACAACAAAGACGAACAGTCTGTACCAATGAGTCTAATTGTGGTTCAACTTTGGCAAAACGCTTCAGGTCATCCATAAATAATAAGTGGTTTATCTCAGGGCCATTTCTCTCGAGGCGATATCCAATGTCAGTCTTACGTAGAACCATTGACAAA
>VCCN01003852.1:1341291-1353863 GCA_006491835.1 Architeuthis dux | reverse complement strand
TGGAGTCCTCACGACAAATTTGTTTCACACTTATTAGTAAATTTGGATAATCCATATACTAAATAAAATAAATTTGGGTAATACTGTAAGCAAGGATCCTGGTCGCTCCAACAGAAGCTGACATGGGGTTCTGTTACCCCCTCTGTATTGCAGCCTGAACCTTACTTGATAACCTACTAATTAGTTTATTCAATAACCATATGATGCCCATAAGTGTGGCAGTCGTAGAAGGATATTTAGCAGGTTAATCTCGCTAGATAATTGCAAGTGTAGTGAGCAGGATTCTCACTGTGTGCTCTACTACTGTGGTCTCGGACTAGTAGGATTGACCTTAGTAAATAAGCATAGTTAGAAACTGTCAACCAAAACTGTCAACATAGTCAACATAGGTTTCTTCAGTTCTTAAGTGATTCTGCCTGGCTATCTATCTATCTATGGATGTGTCGCGCGTACAGACGGTTTGTATTGTGGGATTAACCACACCTGTTTCATGAGTTTTTAAAGGACTAAAGAACATTCTTCACATCAGTTTCATGCAAAATAACGTAACAATATTTCGGCAGTTCTTTTTATTAAGTCAAATCTTTCTTAACGGGAATCCAATCTAAATAAAGAAAAAGTATTGATTTTTCTTTAAGGGCAGATTAGATCCACACTTGTGCCTTAAAAATGTATTTTATATTTGAAATTGACCCAAGGCCGGCCCAAGCCTTTATGGGGCCCTAAGCTGAATTTGATTTGAGCACCCCTGCTTAGTTCGCTTATGTCTCGAACCGGCTCTGAATTGACCCAAATAACTTCGCATAACTTTAAATAACTTCTCAGTTCGTTAAGCAAAAGGAACTTGCGGGAATAATCTTCCCATGATTTCAAGTCACTAGATCCACGATTACTTATGGCGCCATGCTAAAGAATTGTCTAAATTAAGATTCGGTTCAGTGGCACCACGTGCCGCTGGGATTTCAGAGACGGTAAGTAATGTCACATCGTCAGCCTCTTGTTTCTCACCAACTTCATTAGACGCTTCTGTTCGGGTTTTGCGTTGTTAGGTTTAAAACAAATCGAAATCACACTCACAGACGTACCCACAAGACCTCACACGCATGAAATCTATACTTACATATCTTTGCCGGACACAGGGGCATTAATACATAATTGTTAATCCCTATAAAAACAATCACGGATATACAGGTTTCCCCGCTATCCGAATGTAGAGCGTCTCTATTAAAGGCATTTCGCTAGCCGAAATGGCGTAAAGCGAAGGAGACCCCAAAAATGGTCAGGAAGGTATGTCAGGCTGAATCATTGGAGGTGGTGATGGCGAGAGGTACAGAGATTGAGATGTAGAAGAAAGGAAGAGGGTGTGTGCTGCCTCTATAATGGCTCGCTGCAAAACAAAAGCTGAACGCTACTTTCGCTTTTTGCCATTTTTCGAAAAAAAAAACGGACTACCTGAATTTGAATTTTATTAGATGATTTTATTTAGAAAAGAAACTAAAAAAAAACACGTTAGACTGGAAGAGTCCATTGTTTCAAATGTTGGGTAGGAGATATGTTTATCAGCAAAATATTTACCTTCAAGTGGAAGAGTCCATGGTTACAGACAGTGAAGCAAGGAAATCACACTGTTCATTATATAAGTAGATTATTTCAAACAAATTATTTATTTATTGATTCGTATTTGTTGAATTATGGAATTGAGTACCGCCTCGTTTGTCCATGTTCATGATGATAAATAGGATTGAAAATGAATACTCGACTTTAAATCTTTCAAATGATGAAAAATGAGAGAACTTAGCTCATTGCTAATAACATTTTAAAGTTTGAGAAATTGTCTTCTCAATTTAAAATATGACAGTATTTCGAGTATAATAAAGCCAAATGGATTTTTATGACTTCTAATATTTCTCAGACAATTGCAAGCCGTACAAAAGTCTGTAGTTCTCTAAGAGACACAAAGAAATTCTTGTTTTTAAATTGTGGCGTTAGCAATTATTTCAATTATAAAACCCATCAGTCATATTTTAATCTGATTTGTTGAATTAGCCAATAAAGACGACGGTGAAAATGAAACTTTACCATTATCTTCCACTGTGCAGACGTTCAGTGGAGATCGAGCGTTTACTTTTACAATGTTTCTCTTATATTCTTATCGAATTGACATCTCAGGTTAAAAGAAAAACTCTATTATCTGCTTTTAAAAAAATCAATTATACGTGTCTCTAGCCACCTCAGTCTTTTCACTTCTATCTATCTATCTATCGATCGATCTATCTATCTATTGATCTCAGTCTGTTCATATCTATCTATTCATCTATGTATCTCAGTTTGTTCGCATCTATCTATGTATTTCAGCATTTTCACATCTATCTATCTCAACCTGTTCATATCTATCTATCGATCGATCGATCTATCTATCGATCTATCTATCGATCTATCTATCGATCTATCTATCGATCGATCTATCTATCGATCGATCTATCTATCGATCTATCTATTGATCTCAGTCTGTTCATATCTATCTATTCATCTATGTATCTCAGTATGTTCACATGTATCTATCTATCGTTCTTTCTTTCTCAGCATGCATATATCTATTTATCTATATCAGTCTTTTCACATATTATCTATATCTCAGCTTGTTCATATCAAATCTATCTTTCTCAGCCTGTTCATATCTATCTATTGATCTATCTATCGATCGATCGATCTATCTATCTAATGATTTCAGTCTGTTCATATCTATCTATTCATCTATGTATCTCGGTTTGTTCGCATCTATCTATCTATTTCAGCATGTTCACATCTCTCAGCCTGTTCACATCTATCTATCTCAGCCTGTTCATATCTATCTATCGATCGATCGATCTATATATCAATCTATGTATCTATTGATCTCAGTCTGTTCATATCTATCTATTCATCTGTGTATCTCAGTATGTTCACATCTATCTATCTATCTATCTATCTATCTTTCTTTCTTTCTTTCTTTCTCAGCCTGTATATATCTATTTATCTATCTCAGTCTTTTCACATCTATCTCTCAGCCTGTCCATATCAAATCTATCTTTCTCAGCCTGTTCATATCTATCTATCTATCTATCTATCTATCTATCTATCTATCTATCTATCTATCTATCTATGTATCGATCTATCTCATTCTGTTTACATCTATCTATCTATCTATCTCAGTCTGTTCACATCTATCTATATATTGATCTATTTATCTATCTATCTAGCTCAGCCTGGTCATACCTATCAATCTATATGTCTATCTCAACCTGTTCATATCCATCTATCTATACTTTTTACCTGTTTATAGTTTTATTCATTACAGGAACCTTTTTCTTTGTAAATTACTAGATCTGTTTTCCTTTTGCTTCTCTCTTTTTACAATTTTGTTCTCCTTCTTTCTTTCTTTCTTTCTTTCTTTCTTTCTTTTGTTCTTCAAATATACTCCTCTAATCCTCCTATCGATCGAAGTGAAGTCTCTGTTCTTCGAAACCGCCATGGCCTCGAAGTTCAGAGAACCACGGCCCTTCGGGGGTCCTTGTGGCATGCTCAGGTATCGTCCTGGGAGAAGTTGCACAGGATATCTTGGCCAGCTGGTCGGAAGGCGATCACCATTAGCATGCTCAGGATTCGTCCTGAGAAGCTTTGGGGATCTCCCCCCCCATTTATCCCGGTCCTCGTGGCATTTGTCTCAGTGACAGGTATTTGGGATTCTCCCCACTCAAGTTTCTAGTCACGGGGACATGGGATCTTCCCCCCCTACTGAATCCGGGACTAAATGACCCACCAAGTGTCGATGTGCCGTTAAACAAAACAATCAAACAATCTAATCCCTCCCTTTTTCTTTTATCATTATCCTCTCATCGATTTTTTATTTCTTGAATTCTACTCTCTCTCTCCCTCTCTCTCTCCCTCTCTCTCTCTCTCTCTCTCTCTCTCTCTCTTGCTTTCCTCGTTGATTCTTATTCATCATCAACTTTTTTCTTTTCTTCATCTAAACCTTTTCTTTCACTCCTTTTCCTCTCTTTCCCCATTATCTTTCCCTATTTCCCCATTTTCTTTCTTTCTCTTTCACTTTTTTCTTTGTGTTGCTCTTTTAAAATCGTCCCAAGTTTTTCTTTTTTGTCTTTCTTTTCTACTTTCTTTTCTACTTTCTTTCTTTTCTACTTTCTTTCTTTCTTTTCTACTTTCTTTCTTTCTTTTCTACTTTCTTTCTTTCTATTAGAAACCGTCAACCAAAACTGACAATATCAACATTGGTTTCTTCAGATTTAAGTGGGTCTGGCTGGCTGGATGAATGGATGGATGGGTGGATGGATGGCTATATATGTGTGACGCGTACAGATCGCCCCAATGCCATCTAGAGGGTTGGAAATTTAAACATTTACTCCTTGTTATGTCTAGAAAAACCTTTTTTTCTTCAAATTCTCCCCTTAAAAGGTTTTTAGTGAGGGGGGGGGGTAAATTTACAATGTAAGTTGGGCACTTAGTATGTGTCCGGCAGTGTTCATGCTTGCTTCTTTTTTCAAAATTCGGACTTTTTTTAATGATCACTGCCCAACAAAAGGCGAGAGAAGTAACTTATAAATTGAATAGCAGTTTTTCCAGTTTTCTTTTAATTGTTCACCCCCAACACGGCATTCTACCAAAAGACGTTTGTCACATGACGGTTTCTATTGAGTCACTAACCAGACCTTTCTTTCTTTCTTTCTTTCTTCCATTCCTTCTGCTTTCATTCCTCTCAGTTCTTCATCTCCTTCGCTGTCCCCTTTTCCATCCAAGTCATATCACTTCTTTTATTCATTGCCACGACCGGACTACTGAGTGGTTTTCCTGAGTAGGCAAACATTAAACACATCTTTAAGTACCATTTTTGAAACATTGATTTTCTGTATTGTCTTATTCAACAAAGGAATTGTCCGCTGAGAAGTAAAACATAGAAAATAAAATCGTAATATGCACCAGGTGTTTCTTACTTGGCATGAATATTTCAAGAGAGATACATGATAATTCCTTAAACACGTAAAAATAAATAATTACTTATATGATCCTCCTATTCAAAATCTTTCTGATCAGAGATCGATATCGACCAATATCCCTCTCGTATCTTTCTCGTATCCGTGTTAAGTTTTTGCAGAACTACACTGTGTGAGAACTGCTTTCTGGCACCAAAAGAGATGGCGTATATATGTCTAAGATAAAAAGTCACTCGTTTATTGTCAAACTCAAGTACAAAGTCTGGAGTTGACTTTGTTTTCCTACCGTAACAAGAACAACAAGAACAATCCTCGCCAAAATCTGGGGTGTTAAACCGATATGTTAAAACCCCATTCTCTTACGGTGATTTGAACTTACGACCTGGTGACCGCTAGCCGGGTGACTTACTGATTGAGCAAAATTGACAAGTCTTAGATATTGACGAAAATGTATCATACAGATACGCATGGGTTTATTTCATTCTAATAAATACATATAGAAAAAATATATCTATACTAATATTTGAGCACCCTGTTTGTTTGTTTATTTGTTTGTTTTGCGTTTGTCCGTGCCTCTTCTCCGCGAAAACTACAAGCCCTACAGACCCAATATTCTGCATGTAGACCGAGATTGCTTTCCGCATATGCCATGTGAGGTTGACCTCGGAGGTTATTGGAGGTCACCAGATGTCATTTCTGGCCAATTTCAGAATTGAGGGCTACCATTTTGCACCAAGGATGGTGAAATATACCATACGGGTACATCTTCCCACGGCGATGATCTCAATCTATGTTATGTTGATTTCTGATGTCATTCACGGTGACCAGAGGTCATTTCTTAAAATAATTATCTAATTTTTGGGCCACAGTTTTTGGGCCACAGTTTTTGGGCCACAGTTTTGCACCTTGCAAACTGAAATTAGACATAGAGGTAAATCTTTCCATTGCGCAGCTCATATGCATTGTGATTTTGACCTCAGAGGTCACAAGAGGTCATTTCTAGCCAATTTTCAAACTTGTGGGTCACAATTTCGCATTAAGCATGTTGAGCTTTTGCATATGGTAACGTTGAAGGTGGAGGTGATTCAAGGTCACTAGAGGTCATTTCTGATCATTTCTACTCAGTTTTCCCAGTTTTTGGTAATACTCCTATGGAATTTAAATTTGACATAGGGGTAAGTCTTTCCATGGAAAAGGTCATAGACATTCGAATTTGACCTCGGTAGTCGGTTACCTGAGGTCATTCGTAGACATTTCTAGCCAATTTTCCAAGTCGTTGGCCACAATTTTGCATGCAACTGCATAGTGGTTAATTTGTTTACGTCCAAAGTATTTGGCAATGTGACTTTGCCATCAGAGGTCATCATATGTAATTTCTAGCCAATCTTCTAAGTTGCTGGCCACAATTTTGCACTTACAACGCAAAGATTTGGCATAGGGTTTCTTCTTTACATGCTGAAAGTTATAGGCAATTAGAAGTTTATCCTGAAGGTCACTAGAGGTCTTTTCTGGTTAATTCTAGCCAACTAAAGCAATTTATAGCATAATATAGTACAAACCTTTTTTACCTCACTAATGGTCGAGGATAAGGACAAATTCAATTGTGTAGGTGGTAAATCTCAACCATTCTTTTACGCAGAATCGTCCCAGAAGTCAGTTTGGGATTAAATTAACTTTTTGGCCATTTTGCAGCCAAAGAATTACATTAATAGAGATAATTCAGTAAGTGGGGTTAACCTGGGCAGAAAACACATGATAGGATAGGTGGTGCTGATACTCTAGATCATTGGAATGCAAGCACAGGTTAATTCTGGATTTAAATAGCTTTTGGGAGCAAAACGAAATAACTTTAGAGGCTAAAAAAATTGATTTTCTTTTCTTTTGATTGTAAAAAGGTTATGCAACCTGAGAAACGTTTTCAAACTAAAATCATCAAATTTTAAAAAGACACAAGGACAATCTCTCATGATCGCTGGCCTTTCCTGGCTTATCCATGCTTTTGCCATGGACAACTTTATATTAGTTGTCCTAGGGTTGGATCCCCGGACAACCTTTTCATACTGGCACCCAATGGGAGAAACACTTATGTAGTGTATCCAGATGCCCTGTTGAACTAAGGGACGACATCATTTGTTCTTTTTGTGATTCAAAATATTTCTTCCGTTACAGCCACTTTTATATGTGAAAATAGTGTAAATAATTGTCTGTGTTTTTTATTCATTGGTTGTGTTGTGTAAGAAGAAATATATCAAAGAGCATATTTTTCCTGTTTGGTTATATTTTCAGTTATTTTTACCACCGGGCAACGCAGGCTATCCCTGCTAGTATTTTTATATTTTGTATTTCTTATATATACAATATAAAAGTTGCAGTAATTATCTGCAGTCGAACTATAAGTAGAAGTGGAGTTTGACCCTGCAATAGCCAGTCTTGTTTATGTTGTTGTTGTTTTTCTTCATTTCGATGTTAAATCCCATTATCATAAAGTTAATGAAATACCCGTTGCTTTGCTAGCGGTATTCCTGGGGTGGAAATCTAAAGCACTGAAGTATCCGAGATAAAACTCATGGGGGTCTAAGGGACAACAAAGCCATATTTTATAGAATAAAAGTATCCTTATTTTCACAGTTCGTTATACCAACCTAGTGCATTGTATTCATTTGGGTATACTATGAAACAGTAGCAGCAGCAGTAGTAGTAGTAGTAGTAGTAGTAGTAGTAGTAGTAACACACACACACACTCAGCCGTTCTCTTTCAGTGGATACCAACCTAGTGCATTGTATTAATTTGGGTATACTATGAAACAGTAGTAGTAGTAGTAGTAGTAGTAACACACACACCCACTCAGCCGTTCTCCTTCAGCGAATATCTTTATGTTTCACACTACCTTTTTGCACACACCTACCTTGCCTCTCTCTCCCTCTGCTCGCCCACTCTGTTCTATTCCACCTCATTTTACGTTCTCGGCTTTCTTCTTTTCCAGACGTACCAGCTCAGACAAGCAGCCAACGAACACACGTACACATACAGAACTTGGTTAGGACTAGCCATTCTTTGTTCCTGTCTTCCTGTCTGTTTTTGTTTGTTATGTTACAGACAGACTGACATGTTGCAAATTATAATATAGAATGAAAACTACGTGTTTACTGGATATTCCTTTATTTATTTCTAGGTAAAGTGGCCAGCATCGTTACTATTTCTCGCACCGAATCTCCCAAGACGGACGCTAAATCTAAAAGACCATGGTCAACATCAAAGTAGAATTGGAAGACTCGACAAAAAGCCTAATCTGTTGGTTTTCTCCAAAGTGTTGAACGGCTGAACGACATCAATGAACAAGAACACAGAAACAGGTCAGGTTAGTCACCCAATAGAAACCGTCACGTGATCAACGTCCTTTGGCAGCATGTCGTGTTGGGGGTGATCAATTAAACAATCGGAAAGGGGGATGATCTCTTTTTTTGCTGGATCGCTAAAAGGTCCGAATTAAAAAAAAGAAAATAAGCGTGAACGCTGCCGGACAAAAACTAAGGGATCGATACAGCATAAACTTACATTGTAAATTGAACCCCACTCTAAAAACTTATTTGGGGGGAATTTTCCAAAAGAAATCGTTTTTTCTAGACATAATAAGGCGTAAATATTTAAATTTTCAGCTCTCTAACTCCATTGGTGCGGCCTGTACGCGTGACATATAAATACATAGCCAGCCAGAAACACTTCATAACTGAAGAAACCTATGTTGAAATATGCTGAGAGTCTCAGTTGACGGTGTTTAATTGAAGCCCATTTTTCGATTTGTCGCCAACAGGGCCATTCATGTCTTTGCAAGAATCGTGAAATGTTAAGAAGCGGTTGTCAATAAGCAGGAGGCCGATGTCTATTCCCAGTCTTATCTAGCCTTATTCCTGAAATAGCAGGAAATATCAGTTCTGAGATAAAGTGTCTGGGACATCCACATCCCCGTGTGTGAATGCTGCTCGCTTGTACCAAGTGAACCAAGATCTAATACTTGATTTCTAATGATGAATCTACACAAAACCCTGTAGAGAATAGAAAGATTTTACAGATGCACCCTTATCTTTAGTATTGAAGGCAGCAATCAATAAAAAGGGTAAGGAACAAGACTGACTGCTGCAGGGTCAAGCTACACTCCGAGATCTATTCCTACTGAAGATGATTGCAAGTTTTGAATTGTATATATAATAAATAAAATAAATAAATTTGTATAAATGTATTTATTTATTAGAATAAAATAAGCCCGTGCGTGTCTGTATGATAGATTTTCGTTAATATCTAAGATTTAGCTCTGTCAGTAAGACACTCTGCGAGCGATCACTTGGTCATGAGTTCAAATCACTGTAGGGGAATGGGGATTTTACATCTTGTAAAAATGATGTTGGTGAGGATTGTTCTTGTTGTTCTTGTTATGGTAGGAAAATAAAGTCAACTCCAGACGTTGTACTGGAGTTTGATAATCAGTTAAAAGAAACTGTGTGATATTTAATCAGGATAACACCTCACTGTTTTTTTTTTTGTTTTCTGTGAACAGGCAAAGATTGTTACGGCTAGATATTGCACATGTGGATTACCATTAATCTTGGTCAAAATTCTCTTAATGAAAAACAAGAATTCCCTGAAAGACTGCAACAGACACCTAGAGCAGTTCTTTGCTGAGAAAGATTGAAAGTTCTAGGAGAATGAGTTTATGGAGTTGCCCGAAGGTTGTCAGAAGATAGGGAAACAAAACGATAAATATGTTTTTTTTATATTAAATATGACTAGTTTTTACCTTCATCCTAATTTTAGTTGTTTTTATACAACTTATTAATTCGGGCCACTCTTTCTATAGTTGTATAAAAACAACTAAAATTAGGATGAAGGTAAAAACTAGTCAAATTTAATAAATAAAAAAAAGAGGTATGTTAAAATACTTCCAATAATAATAAAGATTGATTGATAAATATGCTGTTCAGTAAAGTTCATGTCGAAACTATTTTTTTCTTTCGGATTTACATTTTTCATGCTTAGTTTATCACAGTACAAAGGCAAATCGGGGAGGGGAAATTGGTGGTAAGAAGATTGGGCTAGCTAGCTAGCTAACTAGTCCCCTTACGTTGGCTACGGCATCGGCTTCGGTTTCCCATATCACAAGTTTCTCTTGTCTCGGCTTACGATATGTGAAATTGACTTAGAGGTGACAAGCACCTGAAGTGGCGTCACTCACTTCACCATTCTTGCTGACGGAATCTGGTATTCCTAAGTGGTCACTCATCTAGGTACTGACCAAGTTCGACGTTGCTTAACTTCGGTGATCGTACGAGAACCGGTGTATCCAACGTGATTTGACCATGAACGTAAGAAGATTTGAACTTGGTCGCCATTTGTCTTTTTGTAATCGCTATTTACGATTTCACAGACGACGACTACCGTAGTGAGGCACTGTATTTATCAGATGTTCTATCTTCTCTTGTTGGATATTCCACCAAGCTCTATTGAACACACAAAGCAAATCTTCATTTGTCGAAGATTTTCTAGACATTTTCTATTATGTAAAATGAATAAAATCCTAGTTTCCCTGCGTAAAAAGGAAATAACTCCTGATAGCCTTATTTTCTCTGTTGTTGGCCAATGGTCTCAAGTTTTGGTCAAGTAAACTTTAAAACCCTAACAAACAACCCTAACCAAACATTTTTGACTGATTTTATTCATTTGTTTGTGTTAATTAAAAATAATGATTTTTAAGGAATTACTTGACCCTAACTCAAAACCGTTGGCAAGTCTGTGAGAGATAATCTTGTAAGCCTTCGTTCATTTAAGGCTAACATGGGATTGTCCAGTGTTCCGTCTAATTTTTAGTAGTCAGTGTGCGCAAAAATCATGTTGAGCATTTTTTTTCCGAGACAAAAGTATGTGCACACTGAATATTTGTGCCAATGTAAACTTGGAATAGTTTCAAGATAATTTTGGCACAGCCATGGCTAATAAAAATGTATTGGCATGTTTTAATATAAGGCAAGCATGATTACATTCTACGAAATAACTTATTTAGTTAAGATTTTATGCTATACTTTGTTGAGTTTGTTGTTCCATTAAATAAATCATAAATGAGTATTTCTTATTGTTATGTGATGAAATGTCGAACTGAATTAATAACAATAATATTGCTATGTCGATGAGCATTCATCTCTTTTCTTTCTTTTCCGTTCCCTTCTCCACGAGACATACAACACTGATGACCACTAGAGTTATTTCAATCTCCCTTCTCCACATCCTGTTGATCTCGATCTCCAGGTCTTGGTATTTGGAAAGCTTCTCCGTAACTTTCACGGAGGTGGGTTTTTTCGGGTGGTATTGCTGTGTCGATGAGCATGCATCTCTTTTCTTTCTTGTCCGTGAAAGGTTTGTTTGCTCTCATTCCACTGTCAGTGTGGATGGGCATGTCTCAGAGGATGGTGACATCGTTGCTTTCAGTGACTGTGTTCGGCTAATGTTCATACTAACTCTTAGTAGTTTTGATTTTGTAACTCCTGCCGGTCTTCCAGTGCAGGTATGCCGCTGCTTTGTTGTGTATGTGGATCTTGTTCTTCTTGTTCTTCTTCTTGTTCTTCTTCTTGTTCTTCTTGTTTCCTTCTAAATGCCACGGTTTTTCCGATGAAAGTGTTCGTGTCTTAAAGTAGATGGTTTTAGGTAAGTAACAAAAATATTATTGGAATATGTGCAATAGTTTCAAAGTTATGCCATGTTGAAAGTTAAAAAACTTTGGACGCGTTTTCTTCGGCTTTTATTACACTGTGCAACTTTTTAAAAACTTTTTTTTTGTTTCTGGGTAATAAGTGTCATTTGTGGATTGATCATGTCTAAAATATATAAAAAATGTCAATTATTCCCTTCAAACTTGGACAGTTATAATTTGAAATCTAATTATTTTTAGTCAGACTACGGGAAGATTTGCACATTTGCAATCACATAAAGTAAGAAAATCCAATTATATATGAATATCAATATCTTGATCACAAAAGCAAAGTTTGAAGGGAATAATAGCCATTTTCTATACATTTTACACATAAGCAATCAGAAAATAACATTTATTAACCAGAAACAAAACAGTTTAAAAAAACGTTTCACAGTCTAATAATAACCGGAGAAAACGCTTCAAAGTTTCTTAACTTTCAAAATGCCAGCAAAATCGCGTTCCGCGGTGTTACCGGTGGAATGAACCTTATGGTTCTAAACGCCTGATGTTAGGTAGACACAAACACAAATACACGTAATAGTCGTGTTCGTACTGTGCTCAATCCTGCTGCCATCTACCTATGTGCTTACCTACTTATTTGTTTATTTGTCTGTCGTGAGAAGACGTTCTTCCAACAACCAAGCCGTCTTTGACTACTTAAAAATACCCGTCAGATGGTGGCATCGTCGGCATTCAGAACAAGAGATATTTTTGCTTCAGGTTTGCTATGAACTGACACATTGCTGGCACCTAAGTATTCATAAAACTTTTCTTGTTTATTCTTACATGCATACATATACATACGTACTAAAAAATCACTCTCTCTCTTATGTTGCTGAAAAGATAG
>VCCN01003852.1:969534-983502 GCA_006491835.1 Architeuthis dux | reverse complement strand
ACCAAAATAATCAAATAACTAAAAATCCATCATCAGACTAAGCTTGCAGGAGAAATGTATTAAAATACATATTGTTTTATCTAAAGGGATTGTTATCTTTTGTAGTACCAAATCTTTATTTCTGGAACCAAATAGCTTTGTTCAGTACCAAATTGGCCCAGTATTGGTCTTGAAGAGTACCAAATAGCAACTCTGCCCTAAACATAATTAGCAACTTCCTTTAAGTCCAAAATAACAGAATTTGAACAAACACCAGATGGAATCGTGTCTTTTGGTTTACAGAGTAACAAGGAATTTAATCCAGCTTTCCTGGCACCAAAATAATCATTCGTTGCATCATCACCAACATGAATTGTTTCGGCACCTTTGACAGAACCCAATTCCAGAGCTCTCTGAAAAATCCTGGGGTCCGGTTTAGCCACCTTTTCTACGGACGACATAATCACAAAATCAAAATAATGAATCAGGGCTAAGTTTAAGAGCACTTTGGTTAACCGTTCGTCATAGTTCGATATGACCCCGAGTTGTAAACCTTTTTCTTTCAGCAGAATGAGGGCTTCACGGGTGCCGGGAATTTCTGCCCAGCCCTGGTTCGTACAGAAGTGCAGGTACAGATGGTCGGATATTTGAGTCATGGTGTTTGTCTCCGGCTTCGCTTTCCCACACGCCAAAGACAAACTCTGTGAGACGATTCTTCTCCACCATTGATGTGAAGTCATTCCTTGTGAAGAACCATAATTTGGAAATTCTGTGTTCATCTGATTCCAGGTAGTCTTGAAAGCAACATTCAGATCTGTGCTGTCTGCCTTGACACCATACAGGCCTGAAATGCGGGTGTACTGCTGTCCAACGCTGCCAATCACACGGATCAAAGTATTTGTGGCATCAAATGTCACCAATTTACACAAACCCATCTGCAAAAGAAATTGAATAACGTCAACAAAACAGTAAAGATATCTATATAATACTAAAAGTCGGATTCTGTTTATATGTAAACTCTAAATAGCCGAAATATACATTGTAGCCAGAGGTATTGAGTAAGGTACCTCTAAAATTGAATGAATGGCTTGGCTTCGCGAGCGAAGATTTTGGGGATGGCCCTCCACAGCATTTGGACCATAGACGGCGGGACCAATGTGCGGAATAAACCTCCAGCCTGAGCAGTGTAGTTTTAAGGTGAAGAGCGACTTAAAGTACCTCTAAAATGAATAAGGTACCTCTAAATGTTAGAAAAAATTTCCTCTCGGCAAGAATGGCAAACGCATGGTACAGCCTAAGTGAAAAGACGGTCACATCCGAGAATATCAATGTTTTTAAAAATAATCTTTATTCTGATATCGGACATACCAAATTTAACTCCCATCTTTCTTATTAGTTTAAACCCAGCCCAACTACACTGAAGCTGGCTTAATGACGCAATTAACTGCTGTCAAAAAAAATATATTCAAGTATATAAAATGCACTAACTTAAAGAATGCAAAAAAGGTCAAGGTGATTTGCAACTTAATGATAATAGTGTGGTGTCTGCTTTCGTGCTCACCTGTAGCTATATTATAAGGACCGATTTGTCTAGGAAGAAAATTATTAAATGCTAATTATAAAGTAGTCTCCTATCTTATTTATTTGCAAATGCAAAAAAAAAATCCGGGTTCATTCTGGTCACATCAGATTGCACTAATTTTCTCTCAAAGAGTCATCTTCACACGGTTGTCTATAATATTGAGAAAAGTCCATAGCATAAAAACAGTTTTTCGGAAAATCGAATTCATTTTTTTTCTTGTTATTTTTCTTGTTCACACAACGTTTCGACCGATCTATTCTACAGCCTTCGTCAGGGGTACTATCCGTACGTAAAGAGAGGGACTCTTTTTTCTGGTAGTTACTTGGCACTAATGGTAAATATCTAAAAAGGAGACCCTCTCTTTAGAATAGAATAGTTGTAGAAAAATCGACAGAAACATAAATTTCGTTCGATGTATGCGTTTTTTGTTTGCAATAAAATGCATTTATACTAAAATAGATAATTGTATAATTTATCCATATCTAAATAGTGTCGTCATTTTTGACTGGTACTACTATGCTAGTAGTAAAATAAAAATACAGTAAACACCCATTTAATGGACCCCCGTATAACAAATTTCTGCATATCAGTCATTAATAAAACCGTATAAATTATTTTTCATTTTTCTTTTATAATAACCAATATTGAATTAATTATGTCTAAAACAAAATCTTCTTTATAAGAACGTGGTTCTCCATGATAGATTTTAGATCGGGGTTTTGGTCACCTCCAAAAAAGGTTTATTATATAAACATTTTATTTTAGTGTGGAAAAAGAAGTATACAATTTGTATATATTACAAGCACACATCATAACAATCATATTTACACAATATCTAAGGACATTAAACATTTGCGTTGTTTGTAATAAACATAATTCTTTCTAAAAAAAGTTTACATCTATCTGTTGACAGCACTACTACATAATCCGGTAATAATAACAAAATAATAAGTTTAGATAATTGTTTGTTTCGTGTCTGGTATTGTTTTGGTGAACCTATTCCAAACAATTACCAGTTTATATTGTGCAGTACTATTTTGTATTAAATCTGGTCATATTCATTCAAAACATATAAGAATTTCACTCACTAAACCGAATTTTAATACTTAAAGGATTTTTTGGTAATTACTGTTACTTTACCTTGTCTAGTACGGTACAAATAGAAGTGTAGGATTAAGAAGATTGTGTTGCGCCAATCCAGTTTATCCTGGATTCAAACACCAATCTCTTGCACCGGTCAGAAATATACAACTAACATCACATCAGTTGGCAAGAAGAAGCCATTCTTACTAAACTCGGTTAAATACGGTATAAAAGTAATTATGAAGAATTGTGGTTAGGAAGATTGTGTTCCGCCAATCTTTCAAGCGGAGAAGACCTTCTTTTGTCTTGAAAATAATCAGCATTCGGAATCCTGGATTTTGCCTGTACTCGAACACCGATCTCTAGCTTCGGTGTAAATAGAAAGCAACTGTCTCAGCCATCTGGTAAGGCCATCTACAAGCATTTCTTAAAACATACCTAAATAGATTAATTTATTTATTCATTTTATTCTTTTCATTTATTTTACTTAAGAGACATTTTAAGACAAAATTTTGCAAATAAATTTAAAATTGGGAAGGTCACTTACTTTAGAGTTTTTTTTCTCCCATCTGAGGATGGAATTAATATATCTCCGTTATTAATATCAACAGTTCAATCGATACTTTATAAATATTTGAGCCAACTTCTTGGAGTTTTTGCTCTTGAAGTTTTTAATTTGTAATTGCGAAGTTGGAACACGAAATGCCCGGCGCGGCATGAGAGCTGACAAGAAAAGGTGAACTTTGTACCGGTGTCTTGTGAAAATAATACCAGTCTATAAATGGGCCGTAATAGAATTTCAACTCACATGAATTCGTACTTATTTACCTTTCTCTACTGACTGATATACCCAACTCAGTTTCTGTTTGTAATGCTAAAGTATGACATATGGAAATCAAAACAATACTTTAGTGTTTTATGTGCCCGGGTTAAAATATTCACATATATAAAGAATATGCTTTTTTAACAAAGAAATTGAATAATGTTTATTTTCCAAAGAAAGTGAATTTAAAATTATTTTAATAGCCTCTCTGAGTCAGTCAATTTTACGACCGAACATTGAAATAAGTTAAAAAAAAAAAAACAGGTCTGGTTAGTCACTCAATAGAAACAGTCATATGAGCAATGTCTTTTGGCAGATGCCGTGTTGGGGGTGATTAAAAACATTGGAAACAAGAAATCTTTTCTAGACATAATAAGGAGTAAATGTTGAAATTTTCAGCCCTCTAACCCCATTGGTGCGGCCTGTATGCGTGATACATACCCATCCAGCCAACTCAAAAACTGAAGAAACCTATTCAAGGAGCCAAGGCCCCCCAAATCTGTAGCTATCTCTTGCTATGCCACTCCCACTGTTAATTGTATTTCATTAATATATTTCGTCTAATCGTTTTTTGTCATGCTGTGGTTTGAAAACAGGGGAAAATACGAGAAGAGGAGACAGATAACATTTGATACAAACTTATTTATCAGGATATTAATGATACTATGTAGGAATTAGAAGCAATTCTCACCAGAGTGTAGGTCGAAAAGGGGCTTGGTTTGTTTACAGTTGCAGTGAATCAAGATTTAGTTAGAACTGTAACGTGGTGATTACATTTGTAAGGTGTATTACTGACTACATTGGTATTACTTAAAACTATACCCTACCTCGTTAACATTTAATACTAAGTTAAATTACTTAGTTGTGATGCGTGTAGGAAGAGGACTTGTTCTCCTTTTTTTCTCTTCATGTTGACGGCACAAGTATCGTAGTGAAGCGAATGCATAAGAAAAATATTCACAGTTGCCTGTGATAATAAAAGTACAAATGCAATTTAACTTAACAAGAGATATTTATTAGAAAGTTCACAAAATTAAATAGATACAATTAGTTGTAGAAAGATTGATAAAGTTCTCATGAGTGGTAAAGAATGAATGTCTTCTTATGATAGATCGGTATTAAGTTTGCATGAGTGGGGAAGGAAGAATGTTCTTACAAGGGATTTGCTATTTAGCTGAATAAGATTCCTTAGACGTAAGAAGTCCTGAAATGTTCGTTGTTGAAGAAGTTGATGAATGTTGCTAAACGACCAGTACTGAATATTCCTTTGGTTGAGTTTGTATATTGAAATAGTTGGAAATGGCCAAATTAGTATGTGCTTGTGTGCGGGCGTTGAGTGGGCTGACTGAACTTATGTGTTAGTTTGTGCGTGTGTGCGGGCGTTGGTCGAAATATGCGCGCATTGTGTCATGTGGACAGAAACCAGTTTTGAAGACAGGTATGCTGAGATACTGACCAAGAGTGGACTTGGTATCAGCTTATATTGAAAATGGTATGAGTGTGGGATCTGGGTTGCTGGATATCCAGCATAAATTGAATTATATATCGTGGAGAGATCTCGAACAAAGAATTCATTCAAACAGATGCATGAAACATTTTCTGCATTAATAAATTGTAGCAGGGGAGGCTAACTAGACTAATATTTTACACAGTCTATTTTATTATTATTTTATTTTTGGGTGAAAGGGGTGTAGTATACTGTGGTACCTCTCATCTGATTGACGATGTTCACATTGATAACTTCCTTGGCTTGGTTGAACTTTTGTCTCATTGGGATCTCGTATTTGAAACCCAAGTCAGGAAGGTCAAATAAAGCCAGGAAAAGGGAGAAAGGTTGCAAGTACATTATTATTTGTCAGCTGAAGCACAAAATGAATTTATTTCTCTTTGCTCGGATCTCGTTTTGAAACATATACTCTCTGAAAGATCAAAGGCAAAATACTATTCAATAATAGTTGATGCAACACCTGATTTTGCACATGCCGAACAGACAACAGTTATCATACGTTACCTTCAGCGTATAAATTGTGAGTTTAAGATTCAAGAGAGATTTCTATCTTTTGAAAACTGTTGAGAGAAAACAGGTTCTGACATTGCAAACCTGATAAAGAAGAAAACATTGAGTAAAAATGGCATTCTCTTGAAAGATTGCAAGGGTCAATGGTATAATGTTTATACATATGTATGTTATGTTAAATCAATAAACATGCCGAAGCAAGCAGGAAGTAGGAACGGGGAAGGCTCAGTTCAGCTCAAGCATAGCTCTTATCAACATGTGTCTTTCGTTTTATCTTTTCTTAACACGCTTAAACACACTTACGAATCAAACGCATTCTAATCTTACACAGCTACCACAGAAAGAACAACAAAGGCACATAAACACAAGAGAACATTACAAATGGTATGACAAAGGTGCAAATATGGCAGCCAAGTACAAGGGCTAATGTGACTAATATCTGGTTTTGGTCCACTACAGAACTCCCAAACTTTTCACCGTTAAATGTTACTTAGTGAGAAAATAGTGAGAGGATTTTCATTATGTGGATGCCATACATTGAATTTGTGTGGCACCGATTCAGCAGTTACTTTTTTTGGAACAATTGAAAATGTCTCTAATATCTTTTCCAGTAATCCAAAAAGCTGGCAAATTTTTATGACACACAGAGACGCACAATCATTGCATTATTTGTCAAGTACCCAATTGTCAGCCAGAATCGGTAGTGTGAAATCATTTGCATCAAATTTCAATAGTATGAAACTGGTCCTGCAGGATGTTCTGAAACTTAAATCTGACACCAAATACCAGACGTGAAGTAACAGGAGCTATTAAATACATGTCATCCATCTGGCTCATAGTTCTTGCTCCCGTTAACATCTGCAACCTGGTAGTACAGGCAACAGATGCCACTATTGATATTGAAGTGAACAACATTGAAATGCTAATCAAAAATCTGCAGAAGCTGCAAGATCAATTTGATACTCTCCTGATAGAACCAAAACATGTCTCCTAATAGTCTGCAAATCGAAATTAAATTTCAAGCAAATGAGAGAAAGCAAAATAAATCTTTTGATGAGAACCAGTCAAGTGATGAAAGCCAGGCAAAATATCCTGACACATATGAAGAATCATTATTTTGGACATTTGTTTTTATGTCATTGTCGATTCTGTCATTGATGGTCTAATAAGAAGATTTGAAGCTGCAAAGAAAATGTCTTTTTGATACTTTTTCATTCCTCTGGCAATACTTGGCTATATTGGAATATCTTTTGACCACAAAGTGTGTGTCATTTGCTGATGTAAATGGCAAAGAACTTTCAAATGAATTAATCGACATGAAAACTATTATACACCGTAACCACTTCGGGGAACTATTACTTTTTTTATTCTTAAGTAAGGCTTTAGTACTGAACTCCTTAAACCTTTTTTTAAAAGGTAAACAAAATCTTGTTTAAGGTTTTACGAAGGGGTGTTGGATAACGCCAGTTGTACTTCTTCTTCATGGCCGAGAGAGAAAGAGATGATGAGAGAGAGAGATTGAGAGAGAGAGAGAGCAGATGATGATGATGATGATGACTCATGGTCCGGGTCTACTGACGGGAGCTGAACTTTCTGTGGAGGGAAATTAATTTCAGAGAAAAGGCTCTCACGCGTGGGTGGAGAGAAAAGACGACAAAATTCGGGTTCTTCAATTTGAAATCTGTGGTTTTATTTCTGTCGATATAATTTCTTTTCTTGCCCGGTTCGCGGGTAGCTTCGAGATACGAAATTCTGTTGCATTTAGTTTTCTAAATGAGTTGGTCACTTTTCTGAGTTACTACTCAGAAGATCAAGGGTTGTGACTCCTTTCTTCCACCCGTCCGGGTGAAAGAAGCCAACTCTTCGCCTCTGACCTGCTGCTGCCGGATTCAAATCTCAAACTGCTCTACTGCTGCTAACCGGCTCTCCCTTGCCCCTGACGGGATGGGGACCTCTTTGTCGACCTGTTGCTAGCCGCTTCAGATCTCAACTTCTTCCTATTTTCAAATTTGGGCCCCTTTTAACGGCTACTGATAATACGATCTCTCCTCCCTCGCCCATGACGGGCAGGGGGGGGGCTCTTTTTGTCATGTACACACGGACTACAGAGTGCATTCCATTACAGGGGGTTCTATTTACAATGTAACTGTATGGCAAACAGGGCCGTTACTTTTAGTCCGTTATATGGAAGTGAGGCTTTGAAGCATTCGGTTACTTCCCTTGTAAAGGTTCTTAACTAGGTTTCTTTGATATTTTAATGACAATTTTTCTGTGTTTCCATTAGGGTTTTTTTAGTTGGGGGCCACGCGGGGCTGCACGGAGGGTGTGTCTACCCAGGGAGGGGCGGGGGGTTGTTACATTGTAAATAGAACCCCCCCCCATAAAACCGTAAACATTTTTTTCTAAAAACTAACAACTTCTAGGAAGATTGTTAGTGTCTAATGGATTAAAAGCACAAAAACATTACTGGTTAAAAAAAAATTGTTTCTATTTTTTTTTACTTCGTTAACGGATGTAGATCTTTACCATCATTTTTTGCATAAGTACCGAAAATGTTATTAAAATACAATAATTAGATTTTTGATAACATTTTCAAATTTAGCTGTTTTCTGCGTAAAATCTTTTAAAAAGGTCTGTGCACATACCTACAGTCATTCTAATTTGAAATAAATAGATAATTCAAATTACGCAGTTTTGGGTTTTAATAATTGGTGGCCTTAAAATTTCCCTCAATGCCAAGGGACACTATTACCTGATTATTTTGGAAAGGTGTTACTGGGAAGAATTCTGTTATCTGCAACGAGCACTGTAGTCGGATAAGTGGTTTTGGTAAGAATTCTGTGTTGACTTAAACTTATTTTGGGTGGAAAGCAAAAACATGTGTATTTCTATAATTTTGTTTTGTTTTTAATTAAGGACCAAAGGCAATCTGGTTTTGGTCCACTACAGAACTTCCAAACTTTTCTTCTTGCAGGTAATGGTGATGTATCCGTTCTTAAATGTGCTGTATACCAACAGACATGATATAGGTAGTGAGGCTTTCCGGCCTTTTGGCTAAGATCAAAGTGTAGTATCTGTTCTTCAAAACCGCCATGGCCTCGAAGTTCGGAGAAACATGGCCCTTCGGGGGTCCTGTGGCATGCTCGGGTATCGTCCTGGGAGAAGTTGCGCAGGATATCTTGGTCAGCTGGTCATGATCCCCATTAGCACACTCGGGATCCATCCTGAGGAGCTTTTGGACCCATCCCGGTCCTCGTGGCATTTGTCTCAATGACAGGGATTTGGGATTCTCCCACCTCAAGTCTCTAGTCACGGGGACATGGGATCCCCCCTCCCCATACTGAATTCGGTACTAAATGACCCATCAAGGGTCGATGTGCCATTAAACAAAACAAAACAAAACAGACATGGGCGTACCAAGGGGGTTTTTTTGTGTGGGAGCCACAATGCTCTTTCTCTTGGCAAACTTATTCCCTTATTCGGCCTGCACGCCCACTTTGTTGGCAAATTAGAGGCCTGCACCCCCCCCCCAATAAAGATCATTAGGTATGCTTCTGCCAATGGAGGGGGGAATCCCTCTTGTGTGCACATGCAGACACCAAGGTTACCAGATGTCTTTTGCCACACAAGACCAAACTTGTAAGGTCTGAGGACCAAATTAAGTAGCTTCAGTATCAAAATAATCAAATAACTTAAAATTCATTATCAGACTAAGCTTGCAGGAAAAATGGATTAAAATACATATTTGTTTTATCTATTGTTCACGTATATTTATGTTGTATCATATTCATGTGCAAGGGATTGTTAACTTTTGTAATATTTATCAGTATCAAACCTTCATTTTCAGAAACAAATAGCTTTGTTCAGAACCGAATTTGGCCAATTCTTTTCTTGAAAAATGGCAACCCTGAAACACTGTCATTGGGTCACCAGAAGACAAAAGTGACCAATTAAAGCCACATACCCCTCCATCATTTACTATCCATTTCCTTTCTTTCTTCTTCCAACCAGGGCCTTTGCTTGCTTGTTGCCTTCTCTGGTTTGCTGAGGGCACAAGCAACATTCGTTAAAGCTGTGTGCTGCTACTATTTAAGGACCCCACCGTAAAGACATGTACAAAGTGGTAGGGTTCAATACTGTTCTGAAATCCTTGAGGCGATCTAGTCCCACCAGAAGCTGTTTCGTCACGCAGTGGGTTCTGAATGTGTTACATCGATTGTCAGTTAACAAGGTGCTAAAAAGACTGTGGTAAAGAGGAGTTACTGCTCTTCCGCGTCGCTCTCAGCTGACGAGAGTATAAAAGCGAAGCAGAACAGGCATGCAGCACCTTCATGTGTTCGGTCGTACGTTGCCACTGACACCTGTTCTGGCGTGGAAGAATTTGGAGTTGGTTTATTTTGGTGAACTAACCACAGAGAGTTACATCGAAAGAAATCACCAACACTTATCATTCAGGTGTAAGAAGGCAAACAACTTGAAAACACGGGTTGTTATGCAGTAAAATAACCAGTTGACTTTGGATCAAATGTAGAATTTGGACCACAAAATTGATTAAGGTTTAAAACACAAATTTCCAGATGAAATTAAAATTGATTATTCTCATCAAAACAAGGACGAAATGTAGAATTCACTACATAAAAGAATATTGTGAAGAAATATCACAAAATTCCTTGTTTTGATTAAGTTAAGTTTTGATTACTGTGTAATCTGAAAATTTCCGCTTTTGACTTAAATCGATTTTGGCATCCGGATTCTACATTTGATCCACTTTTCCCGGTGAAAAAAGTATTTTCTGTTCCAATGTGTTATTCAGATAAGTTGACTAATTAAGCTTTAATTTCTTTTTGTTTAAGTTCACACATTGGTGCAAAATCTTCCTTCCGAAGTTCTTCCACAGCACTGTGTCCTTGAATTCAAAATCTTTTTATAAACTTCAAAGCATGTGATTTTTCTTTCCTTATTAAGTTGAGAACTTTCCCCTTTAAGGCTTCTCTTTGGCATATCTGAATTGCCACCATCACTACTCATGCATTTTGGGATCATTATCAAATAAAATTTATGAATTTAATTTTGGGGTTGACCGCATGTAAAAGAAACTGTCACCAGGGCCAAGTGAGTATACAGGATACCCAAGAAATTCCTGGGATCTCAGAAAATGTTTGCATATATTGAAGTGGATAAAAAAACAGAATGACTAATGGGAAGAAGAGCTGAAATAAAATTCCTCTCAGAGGACCGTTGTATATACACAGGGTGTACACAAATTAATGCAACATTCAAAAGGGGAATCACTCTTTAAAAGAAAATCAGTTACCGCCCTTAAATTTCCAGTCAGCTGTACTCTCACTTAAGTATATCAGCTAAGCGTATCAATCAGTTGACTAAATTTATGGGAGGTAACTGATTTTCTTTTAAAGAGTTATTTCCCCTTTTGAATGTTGCATTAATTTGCAAACACCCTGTATATACAGGGTGTCACATTAGTAACTGATTTGTTACAAAATGAATGCCAGTTTTAAGGAAGCAATACTTATTATTAAAAGCAACTTAATAGTTATATAAACATTATAAATATATCTGTATCAATAAACATGCCGAGGAAAGCTCCCAGCAACCCCCATTCCGTTTCCGGTCCCGGTCCCAAAAAGCGGAAACCAGAAGTGGGAACGGGGAAGGCTCACTTCTTACCAGGCTAATCAACCCTATCACACATGTTATCTTGTTCTGTCTTCTTTTAACACGCTTAAACAGATTACAAATCAAAACGCATTCTAATTTCACACAGCTACCACAACAATAGTTAGTTAGTTAGTTAGTTGCTTCCCTTAGATAGAACTGGCATTCATTTGGGGACAAATTAGGCATTACTTACGGGACACCTGGTATTACCCTGAACAAAACACATTGCTTATCAATAAGCAATAATTAAAATTGAAAAAAAAAAAAAAAAAAAGAAGGCAAGCAATGATTCCCAGTAAGGCAATGTTTATTGTGACAACTAGATGACTACAATGTTGGAATGTACCAACAAAACTGCAAGTAAAATAATTACAAAGTTACTTAAAATACTCAGTTTTGACAAATCTGCTGAGAACATGAAAAGAGTAGGAAAAGCCAGCAATGTGGTGTGGGTGATCACTATGGACAATGGAACAATTAAAACTGACCAAGCAGTAAAGATGAGGTTATCATGACACAGCAGGATGCAACAAGTCCTACAAGCTGAAATTTACACTGGGAAAAAAGATTAGAAAAGAAGAAAATATTGTAAAATTAATTTAAGAAAAAAAAAATTTTCTTTTTTAAAATGAGTGGTCAGTTTGTTAATAAATAAATAAAAACACTTGGAGTTTGATTGATTTGATGTTTTTTTTTTTTTTGTATTTGCAACGATAAACAGTGAACAAACGTCGTTCTATACTGCCTAATAGAGCTAGAATCCAAGGGAATCGCATTCCACTTATTTCATTATCCATAAGAGATCACAAAGAAAGGAGCCAGTTGGATCATTAGGCACACTAGTGAGAAGAATGGTTGGGGAAAACAAGCAAGATTCTGAATTAGCCAATACAATGCCAGACCATTCATCTGGCTATAATTTTGAGAAGGGTCATTTACATTCAAAGAATTTTTCGGACAATTGAACTCCTTGTTGTTCACACGACCAAAACATTGTGTGAACCACAAGGAGGTTACTTGTCTGAAAAACTATTTTGAATCTGGTGGGCTTGGTAGTAGTTCGCTGTTCAGACACTTTGTTTCAATTTTCATAGTGTGGTTGAAATGTCTTCAGATGAAGATTAGTGGATTAATATTGATTAAACAGACCGTTTTTTTTTAAGTGGATTAACTGTTTATAACATATACAAATTATCACTTTTTATCAAATTTGACTAGTTTTTACCTTCCTCCCAACTTTAGCTGTTTTTATATAACCTATTAATTCAAGAACAGCTAAAGTTGGGATGTTGGGAAAACTAGTCAAATTTGATAAAAAGTGTGTTACAATACTTCATTCAATAATAAAATGATTTATATACAAATTGTGTTTTCTTCGTTTACTTTTCATTGTATATTTAATATTCTGTATTTAAAAGAATTTTAAGTGGATTAATAAAGATTGAAGAGACCCCAGTTTAGAAGGGTATTAATTTGTACAATTTTTTTCTTTACTTTTGATTGTTTGTTTCATACTTTAAGTATACATTAAGCCTTTGTCCAGAAATCTGAAAAATCCCAGTCAAGCTTGCCAGATAAATGGTCTGGTATTGTATTGCTAGAGAGCAAGATTTTTTTTTAAAAGCTAATCCAGATGGAGAGAAAGTAACTACGTATTATGAGAGGAGATTTTCGTCTAGCTACAACAGTTGGATGCAGAAAATAATCTACAATTGTCAAAGAGTAACTGGCTCATTTACCAGTGTTAAATCCTGTTTGCATATGCATTTAACATGCTCACAGAGTGAAAAACAGGGGTGTGTATAAAATAATTTTTTTAAAAACACAGTGAAAGAAAAATAACTCATAAGTGTGTCTCCGTGATTAGGAAGACGTTTCACCGATGCCAAAAAGGCACCCAGCCCTTGTGCACTGCTGATCAATGGCCCCTGTCTTTTTTTTTGTTTTCTTTTTTAATATAGGTTGCTGCTGCTAGACACAATGCAAGACAACTTCTAGCAGCAACTGATTGTCTTTGTCAAGAGAAAAATAAAATACAAGTGTGGAATTGGATCTCAGAGCCTTCAAAGAGCCAGGATGCATTTTTGCTGCCTCACATTGAAGAAGCAGGGGGGGGAAAAAAAGGATTGAAATTTTTTAAAAATTAAATAAAGATTTTTTTTAATAGTTGAATTTTTTTTTTTAGAATGTCAACCGCAAATAAAGATAGCAGAATCAAACCATACAGAGGGTATGTTTTAAGGGAGACAATTCACCTAAGAATAGATGATAGTCCACATATGAGATGCTCTATTTATGTAGATGGATGCAAGTGTGTGTATTAAAGCATGTGGGAGCAGCTCTCCCAATCACAACCAGCCTCATATATAAAGATGCATGCAATGGATATCAGCATTAGTACAGGAAAAGAAATGTTATTTCATTTTTAATTCTTTTATCTTTCCCAAACCTCACTATTTTCTCTTTTAACTTCTCAGTAATGATAAAGAGTGACACTTCCCAGGGTAGGCAATCACCTTTCCAAAAATCAAATAACATTCGGCAGCCCCCTATATAGGAAGAACTTCCCCAGCCACTAAAGCAGACTAAGAAAAAAAAAGAAAAATAATATGCATAATTTTTATTTAAGAGAAAGCAGCCACTACTGTGCCCCCAGCTGCAAGATATCATGCAAATCTATAAAAAAAACTAAAAAAAAAAACTCTATTTCCCGGCTGATAAGGTGCTACAAGTGGTAAGACTCATCCTATAATTAGCTAGGTATTTATTTATTTTTTTTTTTTTTTTAAATATTTGAGGATTAAT
>VCCN01003852.1:912369-939141 GCA_006491835.1 Architeuthis dux | reverse complement strand
ATTTTGGTGATATGTGGTGTGGACATATAACTATGACATAGGTGAGATAATTGTGCATAGATCTTTTGTTTTTGTAAATTGAAATAAAATTTTGCAAAATTAATTGAAAAAATTAAAATTAAAATTGTAGAAAAAAAATAATGATTAAAAAATTAAATTTAAAATCATTATTTTAATATGACAGAATTCTTTGACTCAGTTATTGTTTCAGGTAACATTTTGGGGGATTGGTCTAAATTTTAAAAGAAAAAATTATGAAATTAAAATAAAAAATCAGGAACGCGGTGTCATTATTTTAATATGAACGAATTCTTTGGCACGGTTATTGTTTTGGGTAACACCTGTATAATATTTTGCAAGGGATTTTTTTTCATGTTTGTCCCAACTCACGAAATTGGAAAGTACCAAACTTTTTTCTTATTTACCAAATGGCGAATATGTAAGATAAAGTCGAAAATAGAATAAGGGGCAACCTAAGTGCCTGGATTTACAAACAATGTTCGTTAAATGCTCAGAACTACTGAACTTATTTCTATTTAGCAAACGAGGGGCAACCATTGTGTATAACAAACTTTCGGCTTTAACGACAAACCCTTCCTCCCAATTAGTTTGTTATAGCAAGGGTTTACTGTACCTTTCCGACTTCCAAAATGGCAATGGGTAAAAAAAATAAGTAAAGGAAAAAAAATGAATACTTTTAACAAACCAAATGTTTATAACTTATGCCATCTTCACAGCAGTTTGGTTAATGGCCACTAATGGCAGAGAAAAACAGATGTTTTCCCCCGATAATCCAATCTCTTCTTCCCATCTTTGGTGTTAATGTTTTGGCCAATTCATTCTACGGCCTTCTTCAGGTGTAAGGTGTAATATGTAATATCAGTAAGGAAAGAGAGTCTCTTTTATCAGTATCTTTCTCTGATGGCACAAAGCAAAAAAAAAGGTATCAAACAGAAAATTTAAACATTAACTACAACACTTGTGAATAAGAGTCTATTTTAGTAACGCATGCAGTGCAGCTTGTAACTTTTAATATGGAAATGTTCTCAATTTCTTTCTTTGTTAAACAAAGAATTCCATCTTGTGTTTCTGTTGAGCAGAGAAAAAAAAAATTTTTGATCATTAATATACCAACTTGAACAATTAATTTTTTTCACAGCGTTAGGTACAGAGTCTTAATCATACTGCTAACCGAGCATTCAAGCATTTCCCAAAACTATACATGTGGAAGTTGTCCGACACATGCTTTACAAAGTAAAGAAAACCACGTAGTGTTGTAATGTGTTAACCTCAAAGATGGGAAGCAGGGATTGGACTGTGTGAAAAGAAAAGTTGGAATGTTAACGACTCTTCGCAAAGTTATAGACAAGACTTGTTTTTAATGAACAAATTTAGTTTTTCGCTTGAAAACCAAAACAGAACACACACACACATACATATATATATATATACACATATATATAACGCTGTGTGTCACACTTATAGTATCAGTAGCAGCTATCAGCACTCCTCCCTTCCAACCCTCATATTAAACCTTAGTCATTAGTTTATGCAGCCAGTTCAAAAGCTCTCAACTCCAACAGTCCTTTTCTACACAAACTAAAAATGCTGATGTCTTTGTCGGCTATGTGTAAAATAGCAGGGCAGACTAGGCACTCTAGCCTGGTTATGAAATTATAATGCTGCCGGGTCAAAGTAAAGTAAACTACCTAACTTTCTTTTCTCACCTCTCTTCCTACCCTTTTATTAAACAACCTTTCTTTTCTCCCCTCTCATTAAACTATTTAACTCCCCTCCTACTGTGTGTCGCACTTATAGTATCAATAGCAACCATCAGCGAAGCCTGTTGTTGTACACTTATAACCATCAGCGAAGCTACAGGTCATGGACTAGTACTCATTGTTTGCACAAAATATACCTTCTTTTCAAAAAGACATCAAAAGTTTCTAATATATGTTTGATGTTGAGCATTAATTTGCACTTATTCAACCTATGCTTGATTAGAAACCCAAAATGTTGCTTGTGTTCAGAATTCAAATAGTTATTTGGAACCGTGAAGACATACCATTGATGAATTGCAGTAGTTGTCGATCAAAAGGGGTGGGGGTGGTGGTGGTGGTGTGGGAGGGGGGGTAGTGAAAAGAAAGGATGAATACTACTTACTCGGATGCCATCTTCAGTGACAGAACGCTTATTACCATCGAACGTAACTGTTAAGCCACCATTGCTGTGTTCGGCTGATTGAATCTGGAAAGATTAAATTAGACATATGCCAGAAAGGGTGAACAACAAAATGAAAAACAGGTCTGGTTAGTCACTAAATAGAAACTCATGTAACCAACATCTTTTGGCAGCATGCTATGTTGGCAGCGATCAATTAAAAAATTGGAAAAGGGGGTGATCAATGAATAAGTTACGTATCTCACCTTTTGTCGAATCACTAAAAAGTTTGAATTTCAAAAAAGTCTGAATACAGCTGACACAAACTAAGGGACCAATTTAGCATAAACTTAAATTCCAAATTGAACCCCCACTAAAAAACCCTTTTTTTTTGGGGGGGGGGGGGTAAAAAAAAGCTTTTTCTCTAGATATGTTAAGGAGTAAATGTTTATATTTTCAGCCATCAAGCTCCATTGGTGTGGCCTGTACATATGACACATACATAGCCAGCCAGCCAGATTCACTTAAAAATGGAAGAGATCTATGTTGACAGTTTTAGTTGATGGTTTCTAATTCTGAATTTTCAAGGTGCAATAACTATGGTTCTACAGAGAATCTACCTCTACCTTCTCAAAAATAATATACCAAATTTAGCATCTACAACAGAATGGAAACTATTATTGATACACTATAATGGTGCATTACTTCCTTATAGTCCATTAGCCTTGTGCCAGACTAAGTTATACTAAAAGAAGTCTAAAATCTGTTTTAAGTAGGCTAAAATATTTTAAGGTATAATGTATTTGTATGAATTCCTTTTAAAATTTATTATAGGTGTTAGAATTTAGATTTATGCAAATCACTTAACTCAACAGTTCTGAATTGAACGGAAAGGTTAGTACATAAAGTGTTTGGCTGAAATAAGCAATTGAGTCGTGGTTGATGAAGATTTGGCCGAGTTAATTTTAAAAATGCTAAATTTTTTTTTTCTTTTCGTACCATTTTATTCAGATATAATTTGGGGTTTTGTATACAAAATATGAAATGTGTATCTGGTTTACAAACTTATTTGAAGCAATATGGATGCATTGGGGTTTAGTTTACCACTATATATCAATAGAAAACTGATCCTCCACTTTATGTCCAGGTATATGGGGCCTAAGTTTATTACTGCAAAACAATAGAAAACCGATACCCCAATTTTTTGATCCCACACACAAAATAGCAAAGTTGTAGCTGGTCTACACTCTTAGATATGAAGATGTATTTAGTGTGACCAAAATCAGCGTTACAAAGCCACAAACCATGGTGTTTATAGGTATAGATTACTTTCTTATTTATTACATATTTACATGTTTATTTGAATTTATACATTATTTAGAAAGAAATTAGTATATTATACATTATTTACAAAGTTATTATTAAGGTTTTAAGGGTCCAATATTGTTATTTGGAACAAATTACTGAAATCCTACAGGTTTAATTATTCATTTAACAAATTTTCATCTAATGAGACATTTTGTGGAACGGATTGTCCTCGTTAAGAGATGTACCACTGTATCTACTTTCAGTAATGCAACATTAATATTTAATGGAATTTTGTGGTTGCTGCAATGAAGCTAAACTGCAAGTAAATAATGAAGAGAGACATAAAAATGTGCATTTAGATATCAAGTTTCTAACTCATTCTACAGGATTTCTCTGCTATCACTGAAGAATCCACAAAAAAATATTAACTAGTCGACTGTAACTGTATACCAAATGGTGTGTAGGCCAATTAGGAATTGCTTCAGCTACCATCTCTTGGTTATTAATATCTTCAGAGAGCTATTAGTCTGATCAATAAAGTAATCCTAGGTTACTCTTCTCATTTCTCACTCTGGCTTGATCAGGTTCTAAAGAGCAAATACATTTTCATTTTTACACTAGTAATATTAGTAATATTTTTATTTTTTACTAGACGGAGCTTTGTCGACCATTATAAATTTTTGATTACCATATTTACTAGAATACAATGCAATCTCTAATATAATGTGATGCCCACATTTTGTAGCTAAAAATCAGTAATATACAGGTATACCTTGATTAGTGTGGTTAAAATTGTCCATACTGTTCAAATTTTATAATTTAATGGGTTTTTTTCCAGCTTAAACTGGGTGACATTAATTTGTACAGAAATACTGTAACTGTACTATATCAAAACCTGCACTATTAAGGTATTCCTGTGTGTGTGTGTGTGTATATATATGTTATCTTTTTTTTACACTAGATTATAATGCTACTCCAATTATTTATATTAAATTTCTCACATTATACACGAGTAAATATGGTAGTATTTCTTTCATGTTAATTTTAGTTGCTTTAATCAGAACTACTCAGACTATCATCAGTATATGGCTGATAGTACACAGCCTGGATTGTAAAGAAAGGATAAGCACTTGGTAATGGTTGACAATGCTTCATCTGATCTATATATATAACTCAATGTCCGTCTGTTCCACTTTGTAGGCCACAATTTTGCATGTAGGAAGCTGAAACTTTGCATAGCAGTACATCCTTACATAGTGGAGGACATAGGCTATAAAGGTTTGATGTCAGAGGTCATTCATGGTCACCAGGTCATTTACGGCCATTTCTAGCCAATTGAAACAATAAACTGGGAATTTGGCACAGAGGTACATCTTTTCACAGCAAAGGTCATTGGCTATGATCCCAAAATTTGATTAGCACATTAATTAAAAGCTAACTCAATATAATTTAGTTTGCAATGCAATAAATTTTCAAGAACGTTTTTTTTTTCTTTTTACAGTGTGTGCGCACTCTTAGCAACAGCCGAAACATACAAATATTTTTTTTAAAGCTATTCGTCCCCTGGCAACAGGAGTCTAAAAATTTCATAAAATCAACTAATTATCAAATTTCAATAAAAAAAAATGTTTTCCCTGGGCAACGCCAGGTATCCCTGCTAGTAAAAAATAAAATCTAGATAATATTACCAATACTACTATTGTATATAAAAACAACAAATATGACACTGAGTGATTGGCAGAAAAATGAAGGGTAAGTCCATATAGTTAGATTTGATCTTCCACCAACAGTATGGCTCTTGTAGCTCAAGCAGCAGAGCAGCTGGTATGGATAACCAGGCTTTCTGAGGCAAAAGGGATGTGAGTTCGAGTCTCACTTAGAGAGCTTATCCTTTATTTCCGATCCGGGCTGTTTACTAACAACCATGGACTGACAGCAGGGCCGGCCCTAGGGTCCCTGGGCAAACTGAACTTAGACACCCTTTAAAATATGGTATTTCTTATATTCCTAAAAGATTGGACTTCAGATCAAGGAATTTTCTCATTTTGCTTTTAATGAGTTTCATTTTATTCACACCCCCATTTGTATTTGGAAAGTCCCGTCTCAAATGCATGACAAGCACCCACCTAGCACTTAACCCACCCCAGGTGACTACTCGTGTTGCCAGTAGCTAGGGGCGGCCATGAAAAGCAATTAAAATTTAGATGAAAAAAAAGAAATACTAGTGGAAAATTAATAAATACATTATTGAGAATATTTTTCTCTTGGTAATTCTTCATCTTTTGCTTAACAATGAAGTTGAACTGATAGTCTTACTTTTTCACATTGCCTAACTGACAACAAGAAAAAATATTGAGGCGATCTCATAGTGTTTCTTAATCTGGTGAATGAAATTATTTTGGGAGTGAATGAAGCATGAAGGGTGAAAGACTTAATTTACACAGATAAAAAAAAAAAGTCATTTTCTGTGGTAAACATGTACAAAAAGAAAGCATTATTTCTAAAAATCTAATTCTAAGATTGTTTGCAGAATTTATGTAAATTAGAAAGATTCTAACAATTTGTATTAATTTTTGTTGTCATTACTGGTTCTCTTTACAAATTTTTATGATGTTCAAAAAACATGAATAGAATAAACACTTAAGAAATGAGTTAATTTATGCTTTTTTGCTCATGATACAAAATGAATTGAAATTATATACAAAGGAGAATAAGATGAAAATAATAAAAAACATGAGATTTTGTAATAAAGACTTTTTGTTCATCTGCTTCCCCACGAGGGCAAATTTGACACAAGGTCGGCTTAATGTGGGGGTCCCACACGCATATGTGCAGGCAGTTCTAAACATGTCACAAGGACATTAGGGCAGGCTTGACAGTCACAGGACGAACCCCGAGCAGAACTTCCTGGCAGAAGGATAAATCCTCCACCAGGACACAATTCACAACACCATAGGTCAAGATTTTGTAATAAAAACTTGAGGGTGAATGACACTTGAATAATTTAAGAATCACTGGTTCAGCATCCAAAATTAAAAAGGATTAGTGTACTGCTTACTATATGGTAAAATAAATACATCTAATGGATTGCTTACTTTTATTTGATATTTTTTTTACACTTTGTTTTTATTAGATTTGATATCTGCCTAGTTCGTATTTTGTTGTAACTTACCGAGTGCCCTCACAACAACCATGGTCATTTGGGATGCTAAACTACGAGATTGCCAATATTGGTCAGCAGCAATAAAATGGTGCAATGGTTTATTTTGATATAGACTGGACTTTTCATTTTCTCAGAATTTGCAACTTATTTGCTATACAACATATTCTATTTGTTTTCTGTGCATGATATTTACAATAATCAGTCACACAGAGTAAACACTGGATAGAAAAAACATTACCAAGTTGGGATAAGTTTTTAGAGAAGCAGATGTTTTTTTTCTCTTTTTCAATCTGTGTACGTGACTAGTAAGCAAGGATTATTTCATCAAAAACTCATTAAACATTCTTCCAATATCCCCTTAACAAAACAACAGCTCTACACATTCCTCCAGGGAACAGAAAACAGTGATTACTTATCTCAGATATCTTCTGGTTTACTTCTTATTCCAAGGAAGTAATTTAGAAATAAAAAATATAAACAAAATATCGACTTTTATTTTCTTTTTTCTTTTCAGAATTCCTTCATCTTGTATGTTTCAAATGCCTATGCCACTTTGTTGGTTGGTTGCTGTCATGGTAAAGCAAAGCTTGTCTCCATGTGTTTGCGTACTCTAAAGTAAGCAGCTAGGTGTCTAAAAGTTTGGGTCTACATCACTACTACTGATTGCTTAGTTTTAGCACGGAAAACAATTCCACTAAATATAAGTATCTCTGATTTTTCACGAATAAAATTGTTTTTCTCAAATTAAAAAAATAAAAAGATATAGAATATAAATCAATAGAAAATTTAATTTTGTTCAAGGTACATGTTTTTGTTTGCAATAAATACATTTATACTAAAATATAAATGTATTCATACATAAATAATCCAGTTATTTTTTTTTTTTTCGGATATTATGCTAGTATAGTTTAGTTTCCTTATTAGTTGTATTCTTATTTTCTGAGATGCTGACGGGCACGATCTTCCAACATGATTAAAGCCATAGAAACAACGTAACAATTAGCAGTTAAATCACTAAATCAATAATGAACTTACTGTGCAACTGGAAACAATAACAGCTTTGATTAACTCTTAAATACATATAAAAAAATTGAATGTTATTGTCAAGAGGAATAACTTCTGATTAAAGTTACTTCCTTACGCCTTTAGGTAAATTTCTCTATTATCTCCACAGAAGAGTTCCATTATTTCTTAGTCTATTCACAGAAGAGTTTCACTGTCAATTAGGAGCAGTATCAAGTAGTCTATGAATTTAAGTGTTACAATAAAGTTTTTGGATTTGTAGGTAAATGAGAGACAAATTAGTATAAAAAAGGAAGACATTGGTCAGTCCCGACAGCAATTCATTATGATTTACAAGGAACTTTTTTTATTTTTTTTTTTATTTTTTTTTTTTTACTACAAAGAATTTAGAAATAATACATTCTAAAAAATATGTGACGTTTTTAAATAGAGGTTAAATAAAGTAATTTCATAGCTAATAATACAGGCAACAAAAAATTATTATATTAGCAAACTTTCAGATACCAACTATGAATCACATGGTCATCATCTATTCATAAAAACTCTTTAGATAATCAATGCTGGACTGTTATAATCATGCAAAATACGAAACAGATTTAGAGGATTAATTATAATTAACATGCTACTGCATAAAATTAGATTTTCCTATAAATACTGTATATAAGACAGGCATTTAATTTATTTTATTTTAAACTATGCAAATATTACACTGCGTCCAATGCACTAGTATTATGACTAGGGAGCCGTCTACTGATGCTGGATATGGAGAGGTGGGTAAGTTGCCGTCAGGACTGTGGAGTCAGAGGAATTTTGGGTTACTGGAGTCCGAGTCAGAAAAAATATACTGACACCGAATCTGAATAAATGTAAATTGTAACATTACTACTTGAAAACCTGCCCAATAGGTAGATTTTCGAGCTACTTCCTGTGGCAGGCCTGCCCGAATGTAAATAAACCCTCTGCAAAATCTTTAAAAAAAAACTTTTCAAAACTGTCAAATTTCCTTATTCTTATGGTCTTATGGATTGACAGCACAAAAAATTACTTGCAAATATTTTTTTCTATTTTTGAAAATGTAACCATTGGTTATACGAATGTAAATAGTACTTAAACACAGTATTAAAGGTTTAAGAAAGTATATTTTTTATTAAAAAGTATAATTAAATAACATTCATCATTAACACAATAATGAAATTAAGAAGCCTGTTTTTTCTTCTTTAATATTAATTGTAAAAATATTCATGTTCCATTCACTTAAATTTTATTTTCAAACAATGCTTTAATCACGGAAAGGAAGAGTTATGTACCTAATTGAGTTTATTTCTTTTGAAATAGTTATTTGTTAAGTTGCTTCAAGTGTTCAAAGAATTCAAAAACATTGAACTAGTAAAGAAAGATGTTCTTGATTTCTTTTATATCTTTTTATCAAAATAAAGACTTTTTTTAATTTTTAAAATGTTGTCTTATGTTCAATGTGTTACTCAATATGTATATTTAGGTATTTCTTGCTTATATAGTCCTGGATGTTAGCTGGAAATGAATAATCTAGCCAATTTTAGCCTTTTTAAGGCCAGAGGAGTTGGAGGTACCAGAAATTGACGAGTCGTAGTCGGATGTTTTGTGTCCGACTCCACAGCCCTGATTGCAGTGAGTGGTAATCCTCCAAATACCCTTGTAAACCATTTCTGTTATAGTGCGGCATATACAGTGAATTTTATCAAGAAAATTTAAATCATTCACTGGTTAGTAAATGTAAAAGAAAAAATTCAACTCTTAGATTCATAAACCACTCCTAAATGACGTGGAACTCTTCTATGAATAGAATAAAAATAATGGAACTTTTTAAAAAATTTTTTTTTAAAATCTACCTAAAGCTCAAAGGGAGGTAACTTTTATCAGCAGTTTTTTCCCTTTGTACAATTCAATTTTTTTCATATGAATTTAAGAGTCAATAGCCAATTCATGTTGTATGGTCTCATTCAGATAATTCATTGAAAAGTTTTTTTTTTAAAAACTTACCTCATCATCAGTTGGTTCAGCAGGATCATACATTTCATCGTCATCCTCCTCCTCATCCTCATCATCATCATCCTCCTCCTCATCATCGAACTTTTTCTTAGCTGCAAATGTCAATGGTGGCAAATTATCAAACAGCTTATAAAGCAAACAAAACCTCCGCAAAAACTTTTGAGGGTGGATAAAAACATTTTTACACAATGATTTCTTATTATAATAATAAAGATTCCATATATAGCGTATTGGGGATTTTACAAATTCGCTTTGAAAAAAATCAACTTGGTTTGTATTGCCTTTTTTTTCTTCTCGTTTTTTGTATTTGTTTTTTTAAAGAAATACTAAGTCAATTGCCACATTGAGGAGATTAAGAAGAGATGAAAAATGAGATGACCATTTTATAAAGTTAGAAATAAGAGCCCAACAGGAATGGAAGACAAAGAGAAAAAGAGCAAGAGAAAAAGAGTAGGTAATGAACAGTCTATATACAAAATATCACAATTAAGGACATTTAATATAGATTTTAAAACATTTTGTTCTAATCTCTCAAATGAAATATATGAAAGAGTAAATGAAAATGGTTGTGTTACCTTCACTCACACCCTATATTGTGTGTGCACAACATTTAAGGGTCATGTATAGTTAATAGATGGTGAGGAGTACAGGTAGGCAATATAACTACCAGATATTTATAAGAACAAAGTTTGTGCAAGAAGATGCTGGCTCTGAGCGAATTGTGGCTCCTACCTTGAAGATAGGAAGAAATGACGGCCATTCTCTAATGAAAATGTTGATTGCATCAAAGAAAAAAAATTAAAAAGAAAAAAGAAACAAACAATTTAAAACAATATTTTTGAAATAATTTTTCAACCAAAAATCATGGAATCTTGCTTAGAATTTTCTAAGTGTGTCACAAAGTGAATGAAAAATATATAGAAAGGTTTCTCCATGAATTTACAGGAAGATCCAATTAAGTTACACCCGGACTGTGTTTGGTGTTGTTTTACTTAATTGGATTTTGAGAAAATAAGAAAGTGAAGAGGGAGTGGAAGTGGATAGAAAATTTAGCCCTGCACTTTAGCAAAAGAAATCTAAATGCATTTCACATAGGGGAATGTTATAAAACTATAAACATGACTTATACATTCATAAAAATGTGAATATATAAAAGAAACACATAATTTAAACAGAGGGTGATTTTGTTTACCCATACAGTCACTGGAAAATAGTGACAAAGTGAATTACTTCAGACTCAGCAGAAAGGGATAAACTTGCAAGAAATATATGCAAGAGAGAGAAAGAGAGATAGATAGTGAGAGTGAAAGAGAGAGATAGAGAGAGAGAAAGAGAAAGAAAAAAAAGTATAATAGTTGTAAGAGGGTAGGAGAAAGGAGGAAAGAGAGAAGCAGCGGAAACAACATGCTTTTTGTGACATTTCATCTGTAGCTGATGTTCATTGGTAAACAACCAACAAAGCAGATGTCAGCAGGAAAAACCAGTTATTACTTTACCTGAAGTATCACGCTGCCTTCTATTGGAAGATTGGTCTTTACGACCTTGAGAGTACTGTGGATCCCGTTTTTTAGTAGTAGGAGTAGTAGTAGTAGTAGTAGTAGTAGTAGGGTTACTTCCCTGTGGCCTTCTCCTGTCATTTGGGCGGATGATCCGTTCTTTGCCTCTGGAGGAGCGCTGAAACCATGACAAGGGGCCAACGTCTTAAGAAAATGTTGCATAAAGCGGCTACAGACAAGCCATCAGATAAAAAGATAGAAAGGGAACAAGGTGGACAGATTAAACATATTTTGTGCTAAAACACTAAACAGAGAATGATTGCTAGAACATAAGGACTGTTGTAGTGGAAATGAGATGAAGGTTCTAGAATAAAGAGGAATGGCCTAACGAAGAAGTTGAGCATTTCAAGCAATGCTGTTTATGGATCCAAAAAAGAAGAGAGTTACAGTGTTCTATGCCAGAACGTGGAGTAGATATGTTTACAAGTAATGTCGGGTTTGAAACAAAAGAATCTTGTTTTTTAAAAAATCAAAATAGAAAAAAAAATATAAATAAATTAAAATTAAATTAAAATTAAATAAAAAGGTATTTGAAAAAAAAAATGATGCATTCCGGATTGCCAGATTATTTCCCAGAAGAAGAAATAGCCAATGGTAATCACTGAGGAATGATTTTGTTTTTCAAAGGAAATGAGCAATCAAGAAAGGATCACTGAGAAAGGTTTTTAGATAATTCCAATGCTTACAGACATTTATAAGTGACGATGCCATAATAATAACCGTGGCAAGCTATCAAAAGAAAACATCCACAACAATGACAAAAATGATATCAAATATCAAATTTTAGAAGGAGAAAAATAGCTGCAGAAAAATTGGGGCAAATTGGAACGAGCAGGAAAATAAGATGTCCCTGCCTTTCCAGTTTGCTTTTCAATACAAAATATCATCAAAATGGAGTTTCGGAAAATGGAGTTTGGTAGAATGAAAACCTCAATGTGATCAGAATGCTGAAAACTCAATGTGCGTGACGAGTGGCTACATCAAATCCATTGTTATAAAGACGAAAATCGTTCAATTGTTTTTCTTTCAATTTCTTCAGATTTAGGTTATAGCAAAAAGTTCAGTATTATATTATAGACTTTACTTTCATGAAGCATTTAAAATATTGTAATAAAATGGATATAAGACATGTAAAAATCACAAAATGTAATTCATTGAAAATGTCTACAATACTATAGATACTTACCTTTGTCATAGTAACTTAAGATTTTTTTTTTTTAAATCATGAAGTTAGGCTTTTTATTTGAGCATTTAGCAACAAAAATTAATATAAAACAAAAAAGCAACAATATCTTTAAAAGACCTTTAAGTATATTTAGATGGTTAACTACTTTAAAAAAATGAAAGGATTAGTTTGAAAAATAAATAGTTTCTACTAGCAAATAAAATTAAGAAGAGCCATTAACATTCCAACTTTTGTTCAGACAATCAAAACACTTCTTGCCATCATTGATGTTGTCAATATGTTTCAACCAATCTATTCTTCAGCCATTGTCAAGAAAAGAGGCAAACCATTTTTTTTCTATTTTTCTGGAATTATACACCTGACGAGGGCTGAAGAATGAATCGGCCAAAACGTTGTGTTGACAACATCAAGGATGGGAAGAAGTTTTGATTGTTTGAAAAAAGGTTGCAACACAAAATGGACTAATGTTTCACCTTCAAACTGTAAATTTATGATCTGCTTTCTGACAAGTACAAAGAAAATATAAGCTAAAACAAATAGTTTGTTCCTTATTTAACCACGTTCATAAAACCAACTTCCCTACTGAGCAAACCAAGTGACAAACACTTTTCAGCTGAACGAACAATTGCCTGCAGAAAAGCAGTTCTTAACTTGCACAAATTATGGATAGGATTTCTTATAATTGTGTTTGTACAAGACTAATTGTTGAGGACAATTAAGTAAGAACTGCAAACATAAAATGGGTTAAAAATCTTTCTCAAAACAGCCACTAGATATTTAAGACAGGATGAAATGTTCTGTTTTTTTAATAATATAATTCACAGAGAACATTGAAAAATCAAGTAAATGATAGAATTTGCTAGAGAAATGTCTTTCATATTAAAACTTTAACTTCTGGACACAAAAAATAACCTCATTAAACTTCTTGAATAATTCCATAAAAGGGAAAAATATTGTTAGAGTAAACATGCCACTTTTCAGACAAATTATAGAGCATATGAAAATAAAATTTTAAAAATATAAACTGTATATACAAATACAGGTAAAGCTCCAATTTTGTAGAGATGTGTTCCGAGAAAAATGGACAATCTGGGAGCTTTGTCCAATCTGGGAACAATAACAGATGAAGCTCCTACTTCGTCCGTTCCTACTTTGGAATAGGATCATCCAAAGTAGGAGCTTCACCTGTATATAGAATTAGATATCAACTCATTGTCTATGTTCATTTATAAACAACACTACTCCCAAAATACTGCATAGTTTTAGCATACAATCATTTTCTTAAACAGTGAAAAGCATCAAAATTAATTTTCTCAAATAATTTTTGTAGAAATACAATACCAGAAAAAGGAATTCATAATGATTATCTAATTAAACAGGCTGAAATTAGCAAGAAAAAAAAGCTGCTATTTTTTCATGATACAGATTGAATTTTCTAGATAATAAAAATAGAAGCAATACGAGGGGGTACCAAAAATCTTTTTTTAAAAACAGAATTCAAATGTAGCGTGCAATCTGGACATAGTTGCATCTAGGTGTCACAAGTAGACACTATTCTGAACCAATTTGCCACTGGCATAGATCTAGATGGACAGATTTGTTTCCTGTCGCATTTTTTCTGGCGATTTTTGCAATGGATGACAGAAAATAACAGAAAGTGTGCATGAAGTTTTGTTTCCTTTTAGTCGAAACTGTTGTAGTGCTTCAAGAAGCTTTTAAGAAAGAAAATGCACGTTTCAAATGTGGTGAAATGCCACTTTAAGACCAACCACAAACTCGACGACCTTCAACAAAACAAAACGATGGAAATCTTAAAAAGTTTGTCGCATAATCAATGCAGATAGTTGTCGGACCATTAATGAGATATGAAGTGACTGGTTTGTCTTGGAGCCAGCAAATGTTAACGGAAAATTTGAAAATGAAACGTGTTTCTGCAAAATTCATTTGAATGTGTGCCACGAGAGAAGTTCGAAATGACCCACAGTTTGTTTCCAAGTTGTGACAAGGGATGAGTCTATAATTCCGGTTATTTTTGGGTACCCCCTCGTATATTGATCAACTGGCAAAATAAGATTAAAAATTCAATATTTGTCATTTGAATTGAACAAAAAGATATGGATAATAACTTTGACAAGAATTATTTGCTAACCAAATCTAACAACAAATACAGGTTTTTCTAATTTGTACTTTAAAATAAGAATTATAACCAATGAATAAAATATTTTTTTTTACATTATTAACAGCTTTTAATTAGTGAACTATTTAGTCTTCAAGTAAGAGAAATGTAAAGAAACCACACAGAAATACAGTCCAGTATATATATATTATATATACACTCATACACACACGCACAGATTATAGTTTCTTTTCTTAAAAAAATAAAATAAAATTTTAAAAATCATCTCATAGAAATTCAAATATATCTGAATTTATTCAAAGGTAATAACTAGTGATTTACATAAAGTTTTTTTAAAAATAGTCAAAGTCCAACAATTCTAATTCAAATATTAAAATACAGATCAGTTCAATATTAAGGATACAAAGAAAAAATAGAAAAATTAGCAACTGAGAAATAATAATAATATTAATAATATAAAAAAAATAATGGCAGACATAACCCTTTGGCAAGAGTAATTTTTGCAACATTTTCTAGAGGGTATTTTAGTGAAAAGGACACCCCACCCTTACAAAAATAAAAAAAATAAAAAATATATACATATTTTTTCCATTAAAAAAAAGAGAACAGAACAGTTTTTTTTATAGTTTATCCAACTGTAAAACTTGTTGACTGTCTTATGTGATAAATCTTAGAAATTAGCGACAATCAGCCAATAAGATCAGATTTTGATCCCAATTTAAAGAATGAGTTTATACATGTTCAGTACTGAAATCAAAACTGAAAAACACCCATGTACAAATAGTTGCTAATACAATTGTTTCAGAAAAGACCAATACCAACATTCCATTTGATATATTAACAAGGCACATAAATCAGCATGCACAACACAAGAAGGAAAAAAAAGAAAAGGAAAAGAAAGAAAAAACAAAGATACATGGTAAACAGACTAAATATAAGCTCAGATAATAAAGAATCAAGAACAGTAAATAATGGATGGTTATGGAGAATTATGCAATTTGGGATACAATTGCAAGCATTCAAAATTCTCATGTAAGTTATTTCTGAGCTTTCATAATGAAAGAAAGAATATTTTCAAAACTATCATTTTGCAAATTAATCATTATTCTAAAAGATATATATATAATGTCTCTTTTATACAAATCAATGACAACTGTTCAAACCTCATCTGAAATATTTTCAGAATAAGCAAGAAAGAGTTTAAATATTTTCTTGATAAGAAAAACAGCAGGAGTTCAAATGAAGTTAACCATTAAAATCAAGGTAGTATAGAATTAAAATTCTTAACTGATTAAAACCTTTCAATAACTAGGTACTGATTCAATCACAAAGATCTTGACAGTTTCTCTCTCTAAAAAAAAAAAAAAAATATTGCATTAAGAAACTGCTCATCTTCTATCATAATACTGTAGAATGCAAAAATATTAGGATGGCAAGGTCATCAGCTTGGCCATTGCTGACCAATGTCGTCAGCACGTTTCCACTGGAAATAATTGTCAGCCAAGTGGATGCATGCTTTTCTTTAGCACACCAAAGGGGAAAAGCACTGCGTCAGACAACGGCAAGGGAACGACTGTCCTTGTAGCATTTCTACTTCCAAATCACCAGAGGAGCTCCTCGCCATCTCCTCCATGATGGCTTTTTCTGGCTCACAAGGGTCATATAAGGAAGTCTCTCAGACGGGATCCGTAGAACATGACCCAGCCATTCGAGTCTCCTTATGGTGACAACTAAATTGAATGTAGGAGAAGGCTTTCCATAAGAGTGCCACCGACATTCTGGTACCTTGTTCTGCCATTTGGTCCGCAGGATTCATCGCATGCACTTGCAATCAAATGCATCAATATTATTTCCACCTGCTTGACTCAGCGGTCATGTCTCACATCCAAGGTAAGTAGTAGTAGTTCCCTTACAGCAAAACAATAGTTTTTACTTTCTGGTCATATTTAGTCTTTTATAAGAAGATTACACTGCTCAAAACTGGGCAAGAATTCGTCAAAATGAAAATGCTGTTTACACTTTCACTTATGACGAAGACATTTTTTTTTTTTTAAAAACAGTTTGAGTAAATTCTAAAAACAAAATATTTTTCTCCTATAAACTCAATCTTGTTCTAATCTTTTTTTAGGACTGCTATTTTTGTTGTTAATCTCAAGACTTTATCAATTTAAGAATATTTTTTCCTAGAGCCTTATTACAGATACACAATCACTTATCCAAAATTCTGAAAGCCAAAAAGCTCTAAAAAACCACACATTTCTTCCATGGATGTCGTCTGCACACTAAAGCTTACATTTGGCTCCAAGCATGACCCAATGCAACCCAAAGTCATCTCAAAGGCCTTGTAGAGCACAGAAGTTATTTTGAGACATCCCTGGCTCAACCCATGCCACACAGGGCTCCTACTAGTCAGACGTGCCTCTGCTGCTCACGGATACCTTGTTTATTTGTTGGTGATTTTTAAACTTTGAAAATGTTAAAATGAGCTTCAGATTCCCCTGTGGGTAACAGTGAGAAGCAGAAATGGGAGTATCTATCTATCAATGCCATTCTGAATTCCAGAAAGTGTCTGGTCCCAAGAGTTTCGGATAAGAGATTGCATACCTGTATTTAAAACAAATTCCTGGCAAAATAAGAAAAATAAAAAATAAAATATAACAATGGCCAAAAAGTAACAAGACTTACCTCTGTATTGTCTTTTTTCATCTTTTTAACACTACCAGACATGCTTTCTGATCCAGCCCGTCTCTTTAAGCCGGATGTCTTGATATCCAACAACGAAGGTAACTGACCATGAGAACTCAACATCCCAAAGCCCATACCAGCAGCAGCCCCGCTGCCACCGCCACCTCCACCACCACCACCACCACCACCGCCACCACCCTGGGGACTTCTATTACGTCCCCCCGGACCCATCATAGATCCTTTCAGCAAACTATTCACAAGAGCAAGTTGCGTTTCCCTCATGGCTTGTTGCTGTTGCACTCCCATGTTTTGACGTTGCCGTTGTTGTTGCTGCTGCTGGTGTTGCTGCTGATGTTGTTGCTGGTGTTGTTGTTGTTGCTGCTGCTGCTGTTGCTGCGGCATCATCATTCCAGACCCCATACCCATCATGCCCCCACCCATGCCCATATTAGAGCCGGTTTGTTGAGGCATCATCCCCCCAAAATTACCCATGGCTCCCATGTTGTTAGGCATGTTGTTAGGCATGTTATTCATATTGGCCATGTTATTGTTCATACCACCACCACCCATACCACTACCTAAACCACTGCCCATATTGTTCATACCCCCACCCATATTGTTCATGCCTCCACCCATATTGTTCATGCCACCACCCATGCCCGATTGCATGGAAGGAGCACTGCCAAGGATGCCAAACCCTCCTGGGCCTGTACTAAGTCTACGGCCAATTCCATTCCCATTCCCTAGAGGTCCACGCCCATTTTTATTTTGGTTATTATTGGTAGTGCTGCTGTTCCGATTGTTAGAATTTTGGAAATTCATCATGGCCTTCTTTCTTATCTGAAAGAAAGAAATTAAAGTTTAAATTAATTTTAAGAAAAAAACAAAAAACTGAGAAAAACTGCTTGAATTTTAAGACTGTAAAACAAAAAAAAATTGGAATTAATTTTTTTTTTATACATGTTTGATATCTGAGATAGTAATGCATTTCCTTTAGGTTTGAGTGGTCAGGGTCCATGCTAAGGTAAGCTAATATTTCAAATGCTGATTCTCAAGACAGGCCCATCTCTCTTGGAAGATTGACACAACACCATCTTCCTGTCCCTATTTCCTTCAATTTGGCCTTGTGCTTAACAAAATCTACACGTACGTGTGTTCCTTAGTATGAATTTGATAATGGAACATCAGATGAATATCTTCCAGACAGTGTGAAGCAGAATCCAAAGTATTTAGAAACAGGTAATATTTTTTATACGATCAATAATTTTGAGAAGGGGTCATTAACATTCAAAGAATTTTTTGGCCAATTGAACACCTTGTTTATGTTGTTTACATGATGTTCCGGCCAATTCATTCCTAAGGTGTAATACATAATATTGTTATGAAATGCTGCCACGAAAAGGTTATTCTGGGGTCGAGCACCTGTGTGGAAATGTGGGTGACCCGCTCACCTTAGGAAATAGGTATATTGCATGGGTGTCAAACAGACAGGATCTGGAAAGCAGAAATGACACCTGTGTAGGCGTTCGAGAAACCTATAAAGCAGACCCGCCAGAGAACAAGGGCAGACAGAAAACTCGAGATGCGAACAGCCGATGAAGTGTATACTGTGTATACTATGAAATAAAAATATGTCCAGATATTTTTACAAGCAAGTCTTCGAGTCTCCTTTCAATCCAAGTCCAGGACATTCACCCCACTATACAACAATATTAGTAAGGGAAGAGAGCCCCTCTGGTTTCTTTCTCTGGTAGTTTAAAGTAAAAACGGCATCAAACAGAAAATGTAAACGTTAACAGCAACACTTGTAAAATTAAGTTATAATGCACACAGTTGAATATTTTTTATAGTCCACTCTTCTCAGTTTTCTTGGCTGAAGTACTAAAATCAACTGCAGTAATGGAATTAATGGTCAATTGTGTAAAACAAGAGGCACAGTCACTATTATGCTTATTTTTTTCTTTCACTCTCTAGAATGACACTTGAAGTGACTTTGCTTTACTCTTAGTAGGTTTTACTTTTCATCTATTCTTTTAGGAAGGAAAAAAAAAAAAAAAAAAAAAAAAAAAAGTGTCAAGGTCACCTCTGATCTGGACTTAATTAGGCTTGAATTGAAATAAATCTACTGTCACTGCCAAGCTATATTTCCTGACCAGAATAAAATGAACACTCAACAGTCACTGCAATAATGTTATGAGTCATAATACAACCAGTGAAAAACACTTAATTCAATGGTCGAATTACATAAAAACAGTAGCTAAAATACCCACGTGGAAGGAATGGCAAAGTTTCATAAATGTGATACAATCAATAACAAGATTTTACAAACTGGTGAGAAATTACGTTGATACTATCAGTAGCAGGATTTTACAAGTAAGTGAGATATATCCCGGATTTTACAAATACGCAGAGTCTACCTATGATCAGTAGATAAAAAATAAAGCGGATTCTACAAACCAGCAAAATTCGCGAGTGGCTGGAATCTGTTATAATTCAGATGTTGACCTCTAAAAAGAAAACACCAACCCGAAAAAAAATTCCCTCCACCCCGAATCTGACCACTAAATGAAAAAAAAAGGTCCCCCCTCTATTTTGAACCTTAAAGGGGGGGGGGGATCCCTAAAAGAGAAAGTTTACCTCGCCTTTGACTGTTAGTGCACATATAAACATTATTATTCTCTCTCTCCCTATGTAGTTACTGTTGCTGCCCAACCCGCTTCCACAGGCCTCAGCACTAGTGATTACAGCTGCTGATGATGATGATAATAATAATGTAGGAGGGTCATACCATCACCACCACCCCACCACATCCATTTTTCTGGCTGATTTCACTCTCCCTCTCTCAGTGAATGCGCACAAAGAAACAAATTGACAGACGGTCAGATATATATATATAATTCAATATTTTATTCAGACATAATTTGGGGTTCTGTCTACAAAGTATGAAAGAAAGTTCAATGAAATTTTATGGATGGGTGGACAATAGGCAACAAAAGAACTAATTCAATTTGGGGGAGAATCCATACACAATTACCTCCCCTACTTCAGTGGATCACCTTATTGATCCCCCCCCCTCTTCATGTACAGAGATTTTAAAAACAGTATTAAAACAGTAAGCTATTCTTTTTTTCTTTTTATACCCTTTCATTCAAACGTATTCTGGGGGTGATTTGTACAAAATATGAAAAGCAATAGACACTGGTGTTTATATAAATAGATAGACTTGAAACAGTCAACCAAAACTGTCAACAAAGGTTTCTTCAGTTTTAAGCTGTTCTGGCTGGCTGGCTATGTATCACACGTACAGGCCGCACCAATGGCAAAAGACCGCCGAAAATTTAAACATGTCTAGAAAAAACCTTTTTTTTTTTTTAAATTGGCCCTTAAATAGGTCTTTAGCAGGGGTTTCAATTTACAATGTAAGTTTATGCTAAATTGGTCACTTAGTTTGTGTCCAGCAGCGTTTATGATTATTTGTTTTTGTTTTTTTAATTCAGACTTTTGCCCAACAAAAAGTGAGAGAAGTAATTTATTGAATTGATCACCCCCAACATGGCATGCTGCCAAAAGACTGGTTTTGTGGCGGTTTCTATTGAGTGATTAACCATACCAGTTAGTAAACACTTATTGATATTCTAATAGCATCAAATTGCACCTCTTCTTAAACTCGACTATAAATAGATATATATAGTCCATGCAGTAAATATACACCATAAATACATTGAAGATATTTTTGCAGTCTCATAAGAAAATCAATATTTGATGATATACTAATTAAATCTCAATTAGCTTTTTGCTGGCTTGTATGCTCAACAGATTTTGCATAGCTCTAAGGCAATATGAAAGAATGTTTACGTACTATGATTACGAATGCCTCATAGTTCACAGGAATATTAGTGTTAATTTTATGGCAAGAAGAAATGCCAGCACCTTAGGAGCAGGATTCTTGTTGGTGTGCCATAACAGTATGTTATCTGCATTTAACTACAATATGCCTGGCAGTATCGAGCCTTGCAGCTTATCTAGTGAACAAGCATTTTTATCTTGAGTAATTAGAAACGCCAAGCAAAGCTGTCAACATAGGTTTCTTCAGTTTTTAAGTGATTCTGCCTGACTGGCTATATGTGCATGTGTCAAGTGTACAAGCCGGACAATGGAACTATAGGGCTGAAAATTAAACGTTTACTCCTTAATATGTCTAGAAAAAAAACAGTTCTTGAAAATTCACCCCTAAAATAAGTTTTTAAATGGGGGTTCAATTTACAATATAAGCTAATGCTAAATTTGTCCTTTAGTTTGTGCCCGGCAGCGTTCATGGTTGTTTTTTTTTTTTTAAATCAGATTTTTTAAGTGTTCACTGCCAAAAAGGTGATCGATCATCCCTTTTTCCAATTGCTCATCCCCAATATGGCATGCTGCCAAAAGATGTTGCTCATGTGAAGGTTTCTATTGAGTGAATAACCACACATGTTCTACAGTAATGTTCTGAAAAGGTTAAAAAACAATCAATTTAAAAAGTAGCACAGGCAAAAATGCACAAAGTTCTGTAATATCAACATGAAGCCATTATCAACATAATAAGCGAAAGTATTGATAAATTTGTTATCTAAAAATACAATCTTTTCACAAACAAAAACAAACTTGGATTTGATGTATTCATTGTTCAAGATTTTTAAATGAAAGATTAGATCGTTTTAAAAACTATATAAACTTTCTTTGTCCAACCTGCTCAATTCAATTACCTCAAATATACTGGAGGCTTTCTGTCAACTTCAGAACAGAAAGTGTTATGCAGACATGATTACAGAAAGTGTTATGCAGACATGATTACAGAAAGTGTTATGCAGACATGATTACAGAAAGTGTTATGCAGACATGATTACAGAAAGTGTTATGCAGACATGATTACAGGAACCAAGTAAGTAACATTCATCCATGGTTCCATCAGTATTGGTATTAGTGTGATATAGATTGCTACTAAGCAACTAGTTATTCTTCATAAGTCTTCAAAATATTTTTTTCCTAACAACAAAAAAAACAAAAAAAAACAACATTGCTTACTGGAATATTTTTTTTAACAGTCAAATCACGCTGAAAGCACCAATTCCTGTCAGATCACCAAAGTTAAGCAACAATGAGCCTGTTCAGTACTTAGATGAGTAATCACATAGGAACAGTAGGTACTGTAAACAACCTAAAGCCAGTGAGCCAGACTAAGCAAAGCTTAGTAAATAACTAGAATATACTTATAAACAAATACATTTTAAATTCATCCTCCTTCAACATAATTTGTTCAAGCACGACAAAAATTGTCCCGACATGTTTTTCCTTACAACAACTGAGAAACAAGAACCATAAGTTCAACGATATGTCCTCAGTAACCGAAGAGAAGAATGGTACATCCAATTGACCCGAAGGGCTTACCTAGATTTCAAATCAATCTAACTTGAAACAGTCTAAAAAGTCATGAATCTTTCCTCATTCCGTGAGAAAAGAAGAGGAGGAGGGAGAGTGCCTTTCAAAGAAGGAATAGAAGAGGAGTCGTCGTGCATGATCGAGTTTCCCCAATAAAAATTGATTTCCAATTTGAAAGGGATTCTAAACGAAGTAGTAATAGCATTACTATTTGTGGTAGTAGCAGCAGGAAGAGGAGGATAGTTCACCCGAAGGTCTGGACCAAGTTTCTTATCAATCTAACACGATACAACTGAGAAAATTGATATTTAACATATTAGGGACCAACAGACAAACCGACCAAAAAAAAAGTGCCTTAAACAGATGCGAGGACACATCTAAAAACTTTGTTAAAAAGAGATGACAGAAATGTGGACTACGGGTCCAAATAATCCAGTGAATCATCAAAATATCATGTCTAGCCATGTGTGGACACATGCAAATAATTTATTGATAAGTGCCTATGTGTGTGGTAACAGTTAACGATGGCAATTCAAGAAAAGAAAACCAAAAAAACCTGATAAACAGAAATGACTTAATCTAGTCACCCAGTTTTGAGTCTTTAAGTGATATTTAACCTTGTAGTCAATGAGTGCTAGAAAGCACAAATTCAGCTGGATAATTTAACAATGTTTTTCCTGACGGTTAATCTAATTTAAAGCCTTAATCCAGTTTATGTGAACAATTATTCCTGGTAAATCCAAAGCATTTCTGTACATCATTTACAGCAACATAACCACTTGGAAATAACAGGCTAAACTCAATAAAAAGATACTGTCATTTTCTTTTCCACATCATACATTCTTTGTGTTCAGAAGAGAACAAACTGTGGTTAGTATTTGACATCTCCAATTATCCTTTTCAAATTGGTAGCTGCAACATTTTAAAGATGGTAACTCAGGCGGATTGGATTTCTACATTTTTGTACCTCTGTCAACAAAGTTGTAAAGAGGTATATGTTTTTGGTCGTGTGTTTGTTGGTTCGCATTTTTTCATGTCCGCAAGATATCTCCAAAAGTTCTAAATGAATTTCATTCAGATTTTCTTTGGAAAGGCAGACAATAGGCAAAAAGGAAGAACTGATTAAATTTTGGAATGGATTGCCAATTTTATTTTTCTGTCCGCAAGATATCTCTAAAAGTTTTCAATGAATTTCATTCAGATTTTCTAGCAGCGTTGACAGAGGTATGCCCTCTCTGAGCTCCAGTTGTCATCTACCTATCTGGAAGTGCTGGTGGCAGATCGGTTAGCAGCACGGAAAATAGACTCGGGAAAGACATGAATCAGTCTCCTCTCCCCCCAGCTATGGGTAAAATAGTGTATGGTGAAGTGAGTGACACATTTTATGGGTAAATAGTGTATGGTGAAGTGAGTGACACCACTACGGGTGCTTGTTGCCACTAAGTCTATTTCACAAACCTTGAAAGCTATCAGAGACAAAGAAACTCATATGTGTAGCCCGAGCAGGGATGACTGATGCCATAGCCAGCATAAGAGCACTACTTTATTTACATCTTCCTATTTTTATTATTTTGTGCACAGCAGTACCTTCCATGGAAGTTATTGCAAATTATTTATTACTTTCAATCTTATATTCTGTTAAAAATATCTCAGATTTTTTCTACCAAACATGCAACAATATCAACCATTATTAATTTTTTGCTAGTATTTTCTTTGATCACAACTTTTATGGTTGCTTTTTATCGCAACTTCACTCAGACTCTCACTCCACGGTAGTAAGTAAACAGCACAGATCAGAAATAAGTGAGTGATGGTCTGAGTGAAGTTGCAATAAGAAGCAACTAAAAAATTCAAGATGAAAGAAAATACTAGTCAAAAATAAATTCAATACTTCAAAGTGAAACTGTGGGAGAAAATCAAGAATTAATAAAAGACAGGTCTGGTTAATCATCAATAAAAACAGTTATGTGACCAACGTCTTTTGGCAGCATGCCATGTTGGGGGTGATCAATTAAAAAATTGGAGAAATGGGTGATTAATGAAGTTACTTCTTCCGCCTTTTGTTGGATCTCTAAGAAGTCTGAATTCTCAAAAAACAAGCATGAATGCTGCCAGACACAAACAAAGAGACCAATTTAGCATTAGCTTATATTGTAAATTGAAACCGCCACTAAAAACTTATTTTAGGAGAGAACTTTCAAAAAAGAAGTTTTTCTTCTTCTAGACATAAGGAGTAAATGTTGTCAGCCCTCTAGCTCCATTGGTGCTGCCTGTACGCGTGACACATAGGTTTTTAGGTGATTCTGGCTATGTTGACAGTGCTTCATCAAATAAAAGATAAATCAGGATACAACAATGTTTAATCTAAATCAGCACTGTCAATTTAGAAAGTCACAATAGCTACTTTTGGCACTTTAACTACACAATAGATTTACTGAATTACAAAATTTGTAGTAGCTTTGTTTCTGATGAATGGCAATAAGCCTAAATCCAGTTTAACATTAGTCATAGGGAATTAGCCATCTGAGAAAGTTAATCAACATATTTGACACTAAATGGGATCAGTTTATAAATAGACCTTTTTTTTGGTCCATGAGACCACTCAACCTATTATTAAGCCTCCCAGTAGGGTCCTAAGTTAATGCTTCATTCAGGTTATTCTCTGCTCTATTTCCTATAATCAACTAATTATTTTGTTTCAGCTACTAAGGAAGGCTGGTCTTTAAATTCATACAATACAATATATACATTTTCTTTGAGAATGATTTGTTACAATAATTAATTATATACAAAGTCATGTGAATTTTTGCAAATTAACAATTTGTTTTAGTCTCTTGGGGTGGTAAATAGAACCAGTATAGAAATATGGAGCTCTGGGTGTTGAGTGGCAATGTGTAGCCATGAAGTACTTGCTAGCCAAAGGAGCTCTAATGGCTGAAGGCAACAAATCATATTCCCAATAGAGAACTAATTCACCCTTGGAACTGGCTAATATTTATAAACTCAAGCGCTACCTGTCATATAATGGTGTTTTAATGTTGGGAATTATACAGTATTTAAATTTTTCTGTCTGCAGACATTAATTATGGCATAATCAGAGTTCATTTTGAATAACAAAAATTTACATTAAAAATAGTCTAAAACAGGCAAGGGCAACCTTTTTCGAGCAGCGTTAGATATTGCTAATCATAAACCGGGCCACAAATTCACAATCAGAATAATTTTTAGAATGTTAGGAACCTTTTTGCTAACAACATAGCTTGCATGCACCATTTCTCTGAGCTCTGTTTGCCTTTTAGAAAAAAGTGTATCTAGGCTACTGACCTGTTTCTTTAATGTTTCAATTTTATGCTTTCTGATATCTCCTATAAATGTATCATACCCGGAATGTTTAGTTGTATAATGATGCTTAACGTTAAATTCTTTAGATGCGGAGTGGGATTCAGAACATATTAGACACATTGGTCGGTTTTTACTTCAACAAAGAAGTAATCATTTGTCCACTTATCCTGAAATTTTCTCACTTCTTCCAAAAAGGTTACCCTTTTCTTGAATGAAATTTTAATAAAACGTTATTTTCTTCATGAAATTAAGTGTGCCATTCAGAAAGTCAAAAGGGCTGCATGCAGCCTACAGGCCGCAGTTTACCCATGACTGGTCTAAAACCTAATGTAAGTATGCAAAAGTAATTTTCATTATTTATGACTAACTTTATGCTATTTTCTTGCAATTACATCCAAAATTAAAACTTTAAAAAAGATATTTAAATTATTGCAATCCATTTGAAATTTTGAAATTTTAAAAGTCCATGATCATTGCAACAATTTGTGATGTTTTTGGTACCTAGTTGAAATGAGTAACATAATTATACCATTGTTTGTTACTGTACCAATTTTAGTCTATTTAAACCAAACTCACTGAAAATTAGAAAAAGTCCTGTTCAGAAATTTTGCTGTATGTCACTTTTTATGGTAGCAAAATCTATTTCTAGATCTAATTGTCAGCTGTGACTAAATTCGATCTTCTGTGTTTAATGTTAAGTAAATAAAAGAAATAAAATTACATTCAAAACAGGACTGGTTAGTCACTCAATAGAAACCGTCAAGTGACC